>JBAMHV010000008.1:11760653-11772366 GCA_037177535.1 Pseudomugil gertrudae
GCAAAACATCAATCTCAACATCCGGGAGGCACTTCCGGTTAGGTATCAAAGTAAAAGCATAAACAGCTAATACCACACTCTAATGAAAAGAGACCACTTAAACCACCTTAAAGTCTCGAAATGAAACAAAACAGCTGCAAGATGCACAAAGACTAAGCTACATCTCTGTATACCCGATATTATTATTATGAAATTATTTCCATTGTTCGTGACTTGGCCCTGCAAGAAGGGTGAGCAGAGTGCTTTTATACTACTACTATGATCTGTGGCCCATTGTTTATAATCCTGCAAGATTTAGGCTGACAGTGCAAGAGTGTATGGATCTTGTGTTTGCGAGCATGCACGAAATGTGTGTGTGTGTGTGTTTGTGTGAGCACAGGAAGAGATGGCAAAAGAGAGAGAGGGGGGGGGGGATATAAACGAGACCGAGAGAAGGATCAGCTGTATTGGCATGTAAGAATCAGCTGACAGTTGTTTTAAGGAGACACAATCTGTCTTGTATTCCAGCTTGTATTTGCGCTCTCACCAGAGGTACAACAGGATTCATTTGAAACTATTACATTTTATACATTAAATGTCATTTTTCTGGTTTTCGTTGGCTTGCTAATGAGAGGGAGTTCGGTGTGTGTGCACTTTATAATTACGCAAGAGAAGAGAGTCGCGAGGCAAGGAGGAAATTAAAGCAAGCATTTTTGTATTCCATTTTTGTTAATCCCACTGATTTCTGAAGGGATTACCGGACCAATCATGATAGAGGGACCGCTGGCTCGCCTGACACTGCTCGGATTGGGAGCTACGTAGTCACCTAGTGGAAGCACAGCCCTGATATCTGGAGGAGCATTGAGACATATTATTGGACTTAACTTGTTTTCATGCTGTGGAGATAGTTGGAGCTTATTTTGCTACACAGCACACAGCCGGCTGGTCGTGGCTGGTTATGAAGGGTAACTTTGATTTGTGCACTTTCAACACAATAACTTTCTTTTTGATGGACATCGCTGGAATTGAGAAGAGCACCATTTGCACCACATAACCAGGTATTTATTATTTTTATTTTGTGTATATTTTAAAGAAGCTATATATATATATATAGTGAGAAAGGGGCCACTGTGTTTATACCATATATATGCACGCGTTTTAAGGTGTTCTGCACACTAATCTGAGATTTTATAAATTCTAAATGATAAAGCGTGCATGTGAATGGATTGCCTGCCTAACAGATATATAGAGATATTTGTGTGGGTGTGCATGTTTGTTTTAAACTGATCTTTCCTATAAAAAGGGGAAAAAAACAGCATAGTGCTTAGATGTGTAGGTTCTCAATTGCACACAGCAGTTGCTTATTCTCTTTCTAAAGGATTATCCTGTGCCCTGCAAAGTAATCACTGGATAAGGCAACGTGACCAAATCCACAATACATATCTCCTCTAGCAAACAGAGAGGAAGCAGGAACTTGTTGTGAGGATGAATGATGATAAAACTTTATTCTTTTTTTAAAGAATCTTTCTTTGCATGAACAGCCAATGGAAGAGGAGAAAGCAGATGCTGTTATTCGTCCAAAATCCAGTTGCCCCGTACCCACCGGACTTCCCATTAACTGGGGTCTTATTACCGGCCCTGTTCCTGAGCCTGCTTCCTCTGCATCCCCCTTGAACACCTCTCTTCCCCCTCCTCCTCAGAGTTCAGCTGTGCACACTTTACAGACCAAAGTGAAGTCACTGACGCAGAGAAGGACGAGAGGAAGAGAAAGAGAGAGGGACAGAGAAAAGCTGGACACAGATTTGCAAGTGAACTGCCCTGTGGCAGATGTTTCATCTGAAGTGTTTCTCAGGCAGCGAACCAGAGTAAAAGGGGAGCTATCTTTGCCAGCAACCTCCTGGCGATCAGGTGCAGCCAGGGACTTGAGCAGTAGTGATGAAGAGGAGGAGGTAGAGGTGCAGGTTAGGTTAGAGATACACAGTCCTCCAGTTGAGGCACAAACAGAGCATGGGGGAGAGGGCAGTAAACAGGAGAAATCAGAGAAAAGTGATGAGCAGGTCATTTCTCAGGCAAGACAGCGTTGTAGGCTCGGGGAGGGTGCTAGTCTGGAGAGTCTGCTTTCAGACAACTCAAGCAGTAGCAAGGATGACCCATCACCCCCTTCTCCACTTCCCACATTGTCCTCCTCTCCTACTGCCACTTGTTCCTCTTTGGCACCTTCATCTTCAGTAAAACACTGGGCACCTCCAAAAGGCTTCTGGAAAGTTGCACGCCCAGAGACTTTGCTTCTTAATGGGGTTGGCCCTCACAACATACCCCCCACTTTACCTTTGAAGGACTACACTCTGACCAAATCTAAACCATCTGACACAAGCAACATGAATGACGTGGGATTTGCGGCTGATGACACTGCAGCATCGTCAGAGTTGAAATACTCAGATAGTGTGGAGTGCTACTTGGAAAGATGTGAGCAAAGGGATGCAGATGTGCTGGATTCTGCCAGAGAACTGTACAGTTCAGACAGCTGGGAGAGCATGTCTTCACAAAGCGGAGTGCTCTGTGCAGATCTGAAGCTCAGAGTGAAGGAGAGGGCCTATGCAAAATTAAGAGAAAGACAACAAAACTGCAGAGAGGAGCGAGATCAACATGGAGAAGAAAGTGTTGGTTATTATGAAGACATAACATACAGAGTGGATTATAAAGGTAAGATATCATGCACATTTAATGTCAGATGTGAAACTTGTATGATTAATGCATCAAATGATTAAAAAAGATGAACCTATTTTCCTCAGAGTACCATTCCTCTACATCTTGTATTAGCGTCATTGCAAATTTATTCATCAATGATTTGTGTCACAAACTCCAAAGTTTCACTTTCAGTTTAATGAACTTTTTCTCTTAAGTAGCAATATGTCATACAAGTTGAGAAAACAAACATTGAAAATATTTGTAGTATGTTTTCTGCTGTTGCAGTCATTCAAAGTGTCATTTAGAAATCGTATTTTATGGCTGTATGTAACTGCAGTGTGTAACCTGGCTGATTCCCAGTGCTGAACAGATGTTGGATGTGCAGATGTGGATGAGGGTTGCTATTATTAGCAGTCAGAGCAGTGGGGGAAGTGTTTCTGTGTTTGTATCTCTGTCTGAGTGCAGATGGAGGTTTTTCTAAGCATGTAGGATGATGGATTATTTTTTAAATGTTGTTTATGTTTAACATTGTACAGGTTTCTCCTGTGTGTGGCACAATGCCATAGATAAAAGTTGATGCCAGACATGCAAGTAAAACTCCAACACGTCAGAAATCTGCTATCATCTTTCTTTAGGTGGTTGCATAACTTGTCTTTTTTTTTGACTGACATTAAGAATCAGTCAGGCAGGGATTTACTAAATCTTATGGTGTGAAGATTTATGAAACCCACACGATCAGACAAAACTCCAGTAACTTAAATACCCAAATGTTACAGTACATCATGGATGATTACTTTCCTGTCAGTTGTCCCATAAAAACTGATCTCTGAACATGAACCGTGGAATAAAAATGGAAACAGGATCAAGAAATCCCTTGCTCTACAGTCACAAACATTTGGAGGTATACTATTTAAGATACCTAATGGCATTGTACAATGAATGTGCCCGCTTTCAGTTCTAAAGTTTTATATGTTAAGACATTAAAAACAACAACAATCTGGTTCTTACTGTGTTATAAGATTAGGTAAATACAATGTAAGATAAATAACAACACATGGTTCTATTACACCATGTCATTATATGCTTATTAAAATTAAAACTAAATGCAAAAGAAAAAACAAAGTAATCCTGATTAACTATCCATCCATCCATCCATCCATCCATCCATCCATCCATCTTCTTCCCCACAACAGCAGCAAGCAACAATAGTAGGATACATCCTAGACATGGGCTGACTAACTAATTATAAGCTAATGCAAGCCATATTGCAAACTTTAAAAGCACAGCATTTTGGGCATTTGATGTTGAAGACTTTATTTTTCTACAAGGAAATAGAATATTTTTAAGGGAAAATGCCTATGCCAGTTGTCAGTTTGGGATTTGTGTCGCACCAAGTTCAGCCCCAGGGCAGAGAAACTATTTGAGAAAAAGAAGCAACACCCCAGACTCTAGTTAACATGTTTAATGTTACCGCTCACAATAGTACAGTTAGAAAAAGAATGAACAGATGTGACTAATTTAAAATGATTGCTAGAAATAGTCTCATATTATGTAATATATTATGTATGATTGTGCATGTCATCTAATAGATAACAGAACAGTTACAAAGTTATGTCTGACAAACCATAAGATTTGTGGAATAATGCCTCTCGGACTTACAAGACTAAAGTGGAGATGTTAGGCCATCAAATGCAGTACTGTATTTGGTAAAAACCAAACACAGCATATCCGCACAAACAACTGATTAGTTTTCCAACCTGTTGATGGAAAGGTTGTGATTTGGGTTTGTTTTGTAGCTTGAAGAGCTTACCACCTTGCAGTTCCCAAATTTACCACAAACTCCTATGCATACTAAAATATTCTAGAGCCACATGTGAGGCCATCTGTCTGACAGCTTAAGGTTGGCCGGAACTGGATCATGTAAGAGGATGATGATCCCAAACACAACAGCAAGTTTAAATAATGTCAAGAGAAAAAAAGGAATGGGTATAGAGTTGTTTTAGTCTGAATTCAATCCTAATTGAAATGACATGGTAGAAATTCAATAAAATTGGGCATAAACAAATGCTTTTCAGCAATAAACTGAAGCAACATGGAAGAGTTTACAAAACTACCCCACAATAATACGAGGAAGTAGACCATCAAATGATTACTTCATGGTATTTCTGTGAAAGGTATGTAGAATGTATTGTTAAATCATTGGGTGTACTTGATTTTCAACATGGCACAACGAACCACAACATGGTTTAAGTCATCTTGTATAACCAGTTTTAAGACCTGGGAAAGACTTACATTTCTTTTTACAATGTGTTCAGATACATAAAACTTTAGGCCTGAATAATGCTGTATTATTTTTTAACTTTATTTATACATTGTATGTTTAATTTTTCAGATTGAATCTGATTTATATATTTAATCTGTTCTTTGTGAAAGTTTCCGGTAACCATGGTGTTTTGGAGAACACAGACACAACCCTTCTAGCTCAGGAGCTTGAACCCTATTTGAGGTGAGTAATGAATGCATTGTTTGGTAGGCTGTCTGCATAAAAATCATATAAGCTTATTTTATTTATCATTTTTTTATTTCCAACATTATTTATTTTCTTCCCTACAGTCACAATAGCAAGTAAAGTAGCATCAACATTAAACATATGAACTGAGGTATGACAGGAAAGGTATTTGTGAAAAACAAAAGCTATTCCCTTATCAAATTAATGTCTTACCAATTTTCATTGTTTTAAATATGAGTTAGAACATCATAAACTATACAATTTGTCATGCATCACATCTGGAAAGGTTTATTTTATCACCTTTTTTTAAGTGGAAGCAATATTGTGTTAATATGCTGCAGTAGTTATGACAAATGTAACAGTTGCTCATTAGATACCTAATTACAATAACAATTTTATTGTGCTTTTATGTGTTGGTAAAGGAGAAAAAAAGGGGGAAACTGTCATCTATTGAAACACAATATATTCTAGTCTTGACACACAGGAGCGAATGAATCACACTCAGTCCATTACAAGGATAATCCACATGGCTAGTGTATCATACTATCTTTATCACTGGGCCAAGGGATAAAGACAAGTACAGACGATGAGGCACAATACAGAGCAGCTTAGCTGCTGGGTGCAAGGATAGATGGATGCATGACGTTCCTCTCTGCTGCTCACCACCTCGGCCACTCCCCTGTCTATTTCTCTCATATTACATAAGACAGCTTAAAAAGATGCAACTTGATTCTCTCTAAGTTAAGTCAATCTTTGGCAAATATGATGTCACTGGTTACATATCAACACAGATGAGGTTCTGCATATTTGAATGTTTTATAGTAGATTTACTGTAATCAGACATATGTAGATTGTTTGGGGGTCCCCGTACTCTCAAATCTTTCTATTTCATCCCTCTTTTTATCTTTATATGTGGTATATTTGTGTTCTAATCAGTGTTTTTTATCTTGATCATCAGATCGCTCCTTATAATCAGTGATGAGCTACCTCTCAGTCCAAGACATGAACAAGCCAAGCGTCTTCTGGAGCGAGCTAGACTCAAGGCTCGCGCCAATCCCTTTAAAGATGATCGTCCAAGACGCTCCCATTCTGATCAGAGATCCACTGTGTAAGTTGAATAAATAGCAGCGCCCACGTTAAAACTGGTTGCTTCATTGGAAGTCAAATATACAAGATTGTAATTAAAGGATGTGATGAAAGTCTTTGTTATGAAACATGTATTAGTTTATTGTGTTATCTATCATTTGCTTCCCATCTTTGCTATGTAGTTACTGCAACTTCCTCTTTTTTGTCAATCATTTTTTTTGCACTTGGCTTGTTGCATAACTGAAGCTTTTAAACATGGCCATCCTTTGTGATTACAATGCCACCAAAATATTTACTTTTATTCTGTTTATGTAACAGCGTAAGCATCATGCAGTTTATTTCCTCAAATCCCCTTTTATAATCAGGAAGCTCTCACCTAATTCAGGATTAAGAATATTTGCAATGGATCCTATATCCATGATAGATGGCACATATTAAATCTGGCCTGCAGTTTTTGTCACTACATAAATTATACTGAATATATAATTGATTATCAGGAGGTCTAAGTAGATGCCTAAGGACCAGATTTACAGAAGTTACTGAATTCGCTTCCCTATTTCTTGCAGGAAGAAGCAGCAAGTTGAATCCCCCAGTTCAACAATAATACAGAAACCAGCTCAAACCAAAGAAGATCTTCCTTCCCAATCAGTGTCTGGTCCACTTCTTGTTCCTAATCAAAGAGATACTTCACCCACTGACCAAATAGGCCGATCCAGACGGTACGGCTGTTCACCCACACGTGTACGCTTTGAGGATGAATCCGAGAAAGAAGCAGAGTCTCGCTATTTAGACAGAGTGAGACAGCGCGGCAGGCCCGGGATGCCCAAGTCCAAAGGCAGAGAAAGTAATACAGATTCCAGCAGTAGTGGCTCAGAGAAGAGCAGAAGCCACCGAAGTGTCTCTATGCCTCCCCCTCAGAAACAAGAAGAGTATGTGGTAACAAGTGATGAAACTGCAACGGTTGTTAAAGAAATAATAGTGCTGGTGAAAAAGTGTGAAGCTTGCGGGTCTGTTGTTAGGGAACCTCAGCCAGTATTATCTCCATCAGATCCACAGAACAGTGAACCACAGCAATCTGGAAACCTGGAGGATGCACGAGGAAAACCAACTCCTCGCTGGGTGCCATCAAACAAACCAGATGCGAGTACTCGTCCTAAAGCTCCACTCACTGTCACTTTCGCTGGAGCTTATGTGCTGGGGGAAAATAAAGAAAGCAGCACAAGCTGGAAATCATCTGGATTTGGGAAACTTAGGAGAAGAAGCAGGAAAGGAGAAAGTCGTTTAGAGTCGGGCCATGGTCCTTATGGTCCATCATGGGCTCAGAGGAGGAACTCAAATCCACGTAACAGGGTCAATTTAAGCAGAGCAGTTTCATTTGCTCCTGGCAGCCCTGTTGATCTGGAGCCACATTTACTTGAAGCCTCTGGTGGACTAAGAGAGTCACCCACCCCATCACTGCCCATAAAATCAGCACTGAAGTCAAGCTCAAGAAATCGCTCTACTACAAGCCAATCCACCGTTCAGTTCCAGATGTCCTCAAATCAGGGAGGAGAGAGCGGATCACAATCACTTGACTCCCCAGAAACAAGAAGAGAGTCTCCTGTGTCTTTAAGCCAAGGGGCACCCACATCAAGCAGCCCAGTGCCCTGTATCAGGCCCTCCACTCTGAGGTACTCGCCAGCCAGAGTCACCACAGATTTACCATCTACTGAAATCTGGGATGCCACCCCAGATGGGACAGGTGAGTGGTAAATATCTTGTATGTCATTTAAATCTGTTTATTCCACACAGTTTGCTAGTTCTTTATAAGATAATAAAATCCCAATGTCATTGTTTTTTAGTTGTTTTAATATTTTTTAAATTTGTCGTACTGCTTTGCTTTAGTTTCACTGAGCTACTATTATGTACTTTTTAGCTTGTAAAGCACTTTGTACAGCAGGATCTGTTGGAAGTGTGTTATACAAATAAACCTTACTTTATATTTTACAAACTGGTCAGATGTAATAATAAAAAAACAGCATGAAACAGAATTAGTATTAAAAAAAAGGAGAAGACTGAAAAAGATTGTGCAGGATATAATTTTAACTTCACGGGTGCACTACCCCTCACCAAATTATTCCTATTGGAAAACTGTCATACATAAGTGCTATCACCTTGTGATACACATCTCTGTTGTACATGACATTGTGTTGGATGAACATAAAACTGAGCAAAAACAAATGCCTGTCAGCAAACCTTAATGAAGTAAAGCAACAGAACCTCCCACAAAATTGCAAGGAACCAAAACATGATATGATTACTTTATGGTATTTCTGTGAAAGGTGGTTCCATATGTGGTATGTAATGTTGAATCATAGTGTGTACTTGGAAAATTATGTTAAATAAAATGGAGTTTAGTCAAATCCAACATGTGTGTAAAGAAGAGAATTGAGTAGTTTTATTTGACATTACTACAGCAGTCTAATATTGGGTTTCCTAACTAGGCTAATTATTATGAATTGGCTTGAACTGATGTGTTTGTAAGGTGCTCTTGATGGCATTGTTGTGAGCTGGTGCTATAAAACTGAATTTAATCTGAGTTTAGTAAAATTGAATGAATGTTTTGTCAGCAGGTCTAAATGGAGACGGTGGCTCTGGTTCAGATGGCCGAGCACTGCGTAGTCTGGTTATGTCTCGGACTGAAGACCTCAGAGCTGAGCTGTTGAGAGCAGAGCATCTGAAAGCAGAGGCTATATGGGAGGAAAACTCTGATGGTTCCAGGTAAACCAAAATAACAGTGTTCTTATTATAGCTTAGTCAACAAATCCCTTGCCTCTGCAAACACAGTGACTTCAATGTCCCACTGGTAACAGTTGGGAGATTAAAACTCTGACCTGCAGTTCATGAAATGTTATTACTTCAAATATTCTGTGAATACCAAGCAAATCCTGCCCTCTTTTAGTAGTGAAAGGCAAAAGTCATTGGGGTTATTTTTGCAAGATGGATAAAATGACAAAGTGAAATTGAAAAAATTTGGCCAAACGATACTTTGTTGTTTCTGTTTTTAAAGTATAGTTCAACTTTTATTTTACAGAAAACTGGATGGAAGACCAAAACTCTTCCTGCGTCGCTTCTTTTCCTCCATTGGTCTGAATAGTGTTGGCAGACTCGTGAAAGGAGGTCGGTCTAGTAGCATGGAGCAGCTTAGTATCCCTGCTGTTGCTCGTGCAAGTTCAGCTTCACCAAGCCCCACGCGTAGACCTCAGCCGGCTATTCGAATACAAAGGACCCCCTCTCTGCAGACCCTCCACACAGTAAGCAGACAGAATATAATGAAACATTTGCTCCAAATAATCATAATTTGTATATGCACAATTTGTGTGTTATGCAAAACAGATATTAATTCACATATATTGTGATTAAAAGAATAACTGTTCTAGCAGTTTTCTCCATTTTTAGATGTTATGGACAACTTGTTTCAATACCACTCATTTGCCACTAGGTGCTCCCATTGGCTCAGCTGCGTAAAGCCTCCTCTGTCCAGAGTTTAGAGAGAAGAACAGAGCGTTCAACAATACTTGGAGAAGTACAGATACCATATGGTCTGGTGCCCAGGTAGATGTCAAAGGCAAATAACATAATGAGAGAATAAAAATGAGGAATTTACTAGAGATTAAACTGCAGCGTATTTTGTTTTAGCTCAAAACATTTGAAATAAAAACACGTTTCTTTTCCAACAGCCCTGAAAGTCCCCACCTAGAGCTTCACAGGGCCATAAGCGTTGAGGATGTACTTGTCTCTAGAATTGTTCGTCCAGTGAGCCGGGTCACCCAGGCTTTCCCTGATGGGACTCTACTCCTGGAACTTGTCAAACCTCCAAATGGTCCTTTTGGGTTTGTCATTTCAAGGGGCAAAGGTCGACCAGATACAGGTAACGCTTGTTAACTTTGTCATCTCTTATATGTACAGTTTGATGCAGTTGATGTACTACCTCAAACATCAGTCAAGCTGTCTTTCAAGTGAAGGGGAGGGTTAAAAAAAACTCAACAAAATGACAATCACCAAAATAAATACTCTCCACCTTTTTTTCATTTTGTTTCTTTAGGGGTATATGTTGAAAAAATGGGTGACGGCAGTGGTGAAGGCCCATATGCTGGCCTTCTGAACGTTGGTGATGAGATTCTACAGGTGAACGGTGAAGCAGTGGCAGGACTCAGTTTGGATCAGGTGACAAGGCTCATGACCAGGGAAAGCACTGCCTCCCTTCGGATCTTACCAGCAAGGCGCAATCAGCGCTAACATTCCTGACAGGCATGGCACACAGCCATTTATCCTGGAGACAGACTGGCCGTTCAGCAAACACTACAGATTGATGGTCGATGTAACACAGTGCAGGTTCAAACAAGTCTAGAATAATATGCTTTGTTTCTTTTAGTCAAAACCAATCCAACAAGTAGCCTACAGTAAAACACACTGCAAAGAAAACAGATTCTTAAAGTAGATATTGTGATATAGTAAAGAATTTCACTTCTAATCTTGTGAACATATTTTGATGCAGGGCATCCCACCTTTCTTTGGTCTTTACATCATGACATGATGAACCTCATAAGTGGGATGTTTTCTTACACATTTGAATCTGTAAGTATTTGTCTGATGTTGATTTGTTTTTATTAATTTGTTCATTCATATTTAAATTTATTCCAGATGACTTATTAAGTAGGGATGTGGCCCATGTTACTACAACCTGTAGACCCTGCACTAAGAGCTGTGTGCAGGAGCAAAAACAGAGAAAAAAGTTGTCCTTTTTTTTAGAGCATCATATTTCCCTGCATAGACCTCTGCATGGTCCCTTTGCTTCTGCCATACTGCTGTCGTTTATTTTTGATTGATTAATTGCTTCTAATTAAAAATCTCTATTTTTCAAACTTTTCATTCTTGAATGTTATGATTTTGTTACTTTTAATTACTAAACCATCACAAAAAATGTCTGTAAGGTTGCTTTGACAAATACAAATAGACAACTTAGGCAGATCTACAGATTAATTGAGTTGTCTGTGGGTCTAGAGTCCTGTGATACATCAGTTAAATTGTGTTTTAGAAGAAACTTCTCAATGTGAAATGACCTGTAATCTTATTTTGAAAGATGATACTTACTCTTATAATTAGTCAGATTTTGTATTTTGTAGTTTGATTAGTATATATTGACACAAATTAATGTCACTCGGCACACTCATGTTCACATGGGAGCATGAAAGAAGGAAAAACAATTAAAGAGCTGTTTGTGGGAAAGCTGCTGTCCACACAGGATGTAGGATGACGCTCACGACTGCTGTTTCAGCAAGAATGTTTCAAGTCGTGACTTATGGAAAAATCCTTTTTTATTAACTGTATTAAAATCTATCTATCTATCTATCTATCTATCTGTCTGTCTGTCTGTCTGTCTGTCTGTCTGTCTGTCTGTCTGTCTGTCTG
>JBAMHV010000008.1:11778651-11796178 GCA_037177535.1 Pseudomugil gertrudae
CAGTTCATTGGTTTCACCTGTGTTCATTATGTTCATTCACTCCACCTGTGTGTGTGTGTGTGTGTGTGTGTGTGCGCTGGTTGTTGTGGTTGTGAGTGTGGTTACAGTTTAAGAGAAAAAAATTGCATATGTATGTTTTAATGTAATGAAAAGCACTGAGGAGAAAGATTTATAAAAATTTTGGACCTTTTTGTAAACTTTTTTCCTGCTTTAGTCATTGTATTGCATAATTTAATCATCTAAATGATACAATAATGCCATCCACCGTTGTCATCCAAACCTGCACACAACATATGGTTTTAACCACAACCTCCTCAGAGCGACTCATCCATTGAACGCTGGAATCCTCACTTCCTTCTCAACAAGTGACAACTTCCTGTGGAGGTTAACATGGCTCGCTGACCTGCAGGATATCCTGCCATTGTGAAAGTGGTTTTGACAGCCTCGCCTGCATGCCAGCTGTTGTGTCTGTAGACCTTGTGAAACGACCGCAGAGATCAAGACTCCACTACCCACAAATAATTTAGTAATGCAATGTGGAAAAGTTACAAAGTGTTCAATAAACTAGGTTTGTTAATAAATACTGCATTTTCTAAAGTCTACTCCCAGAAATTCTTTAACTTTACATAGTGGGCTATGCCAGTAGTTCCACTACGGCAACAGTCTCAGTACTTAAACATTTCCAAAGGCTATAATTGCTTCCAGAGAGCATCAGAGACACCCAGGTGTTTGGAGACCTCTCCTGTGCTCTGCTCTGGCTGTGCCACAACTCCACTGAGGGGCTCCCTGGGTTAATGTCTGCCAAACATTTTACCTGCTTCAGTGTTCCTGACTCTCAGAAAAGACGCAAACTCACAAAAGAGAAGGATACAAGGACTTTATGAGGGATTGAAAGGCAGGGAGTGAGAGCATGTGTGTGTGGGACTGTACATGTTTAGTGTTTGTGAAAGTGGACTTGTGTTTATGTGTGTGTATTGGGTTGATCTGTGTGTGTATGTGTGCTGGGCTGTATGTGTGCGTGTTTATCAGCTCAGTGCAGATGGGTGGCAGAGTGGCTCTTGCAGCCAAATGATTCAGTATGCTAATGAGTTTTTATCTGCGGTGCTGCAGGAACAATATACTGTCTTTCTCACAGTGGGAATCCAGCCTGCTGGGAACAGATTACACTACACACACCGCCAAGGTAGTTATTTATATTTTCACATAGAGTAGTCTAAAATACATAAATGTACAAACACTTATGCACATATACACACATATATGCAGATAGGCCCAGAAACAAACAAGAAAAGTACTATTTTGACAAAGCACACTAGCATATAGCATCATTACCACGAACAGAATCATTCTGAGCTTTCCTCTTTAACAGGTATCATGTTTCTGTTTCGTTTAAACTGTTTTGCCTTAATTAAAGTTAACTTTTAATTAACTCAGAGTGTTCAAGTAAATTTTGCCAAGCATATGAGAGCCAGAAAATGAAGCCATTTCTGTTTGATATGACAAATATAACACTCACTCACCTTCAGCCCCTGTATAATTTCACAGTGGCACTTTGAACAATTGAAAATATAGACAGTGCATTAAATGCCAAAAAGATTGTTGCACAATTGATTTATAATTGTTTGATTTTGTCTACATGCCAACAGCTATTTGAATGTGAGAGAAATAAAGCTTTGCTAACTTATTAAATATTTTTTCATGATAGACATCAGGCACAAAATAACTAATGTTGCATATGATTGTTAAAAATTCACTCATGTTTAATTTCTGACCATATTTCTTCTTCTAACATTCATCCAATCACACACTGTATTCTACTTTGTTCATTTTAGGGATCTCAGACGTTGGTTCTTGACAGCCGTAGTCCTGCAGACTTTATCTGTATTCCTTCATTAACATATCAGATTCAAATAAATGGGTCATTGTACAATACTTGACAAGCCTTTGGATCCAT
This sequence comes from Pseudomugil gertrudae, assembly GCA_037177535.1. NCBI lineage: Eukaryota > Metazoa > Chordata > Actinopteri > Atheriniformes > Pseudomugilidae > Pseudomugil > Pseudomugil gertrudae. The sequence continues at coordinate 11,780,606 of JBAMHV010000008.1, forward strand.
TTCATTTAGGTGTGGTATGCTAGAGCTGGGAAACATCTAAAACCTGCAGGACAGCGGCTCTTAAGGCCTACAGTTTGACATTCCTGCATTACATCCTTAACACTGAGTCTCCCTTAAGAAAATCAAGAATATACTTTGTTGGAACAGTTGTAAAATATTCAAGTGTTAATGCAGATTTTTAGCATTTTACTCAGACATAGTTGGTTACTATACCTTGGTATATGGTATTTGTGAATTAGTTCCCAAGCAGGCCTGGTTTACTGCAGTTTTTTTTTTCATTTAAAAGGTAAATGTAAAGCATACTTGTCAAATAATTTGATACAATTATTTAAATTTCAAAACAGTTAAGGTTCAATTAGGGGAGACACATGCATTTTACATTTCTGTAATACACATGTGAGGGAATATAAAATGTAGTTATTTGATCTCATTAATTCTTCAATCATACAAATCAATAATATGAAGATAGAAAGAAGAGATATTGTCAGAATATCAGGATATTTTAAGATATATTAAAACTAAACCATTGATATTGAAATATCAGATACTCATTCATTTAAGGGGGATAATCTGCCTCTTTTTATGAAATAATAAGAAATAAGCAAACATTCTAAATTATATGACAATTTGAGTATTTGTAATAGTTTTATTACAGTTATTGATTTTTTTGGGAAGCCAAGTAAAAACAAAGATAAATGTTCTTTTGTATGTTTAAAAATGTTCTTGAACCACAAATGCAATTTGCAAAAATGCAAACAAGAAAATACACCATCAGCCTCTAAAACAAGCCAAAAAAAATGCTTCTGTTTGCGATTTTAAACAGACATGCCATTAAATGTTCTTACAGCTGTAATCTGTTGCAGGATATTGAGTCTAATGAGGTATGAGATTTGCAAAAGTAGATGCTATTTTTCATCATTGTGTTTAAGGTCACATCAATGTATTGTATGGACCAGGTTCCTCAGCTGCAGATGGTTATTCTCCCTGTTCAGGGCCAAAGCAGCTAATCTGTCATTATAATTTAAATGCAATTAACTTGTAACATCTTTGAGTAAATTTGTTTGGAGTATCTGTGAAACCTTGTTACTTACACAACTGCTTTTATTCTCTCCTAATGATTAGGATACACAACATTGTGCTTTATAATAACTCACAGGTCTTTCATGAAAACTGGTTTCATGACCGAAAACAAGTTGCCGCATTAACTGAATTCAGGAGTTTGAGCAGAGTCAGGGCAGCAGAGCTCATAGGAATGATTTTCCAGTTTTCAGCATCCTGCATCCTTTGTTTTAATGAGAGTAAGTATTCATAAACAGATGGCTTGCTGCACCTTCATGGATTCAAACTGTTTTGTGATGGGCTTGTCATTCATTTTTTGATGATGGAAACATGATATTTTATTCGTTTTGAATGCTCTTTTTTAAAGCCTTTAACATTATATCACCGACATCAAAGCCTTTTTTATAAGAATGGCTTTCTTCTAGTATTTCCTCTCAGAAGCCTGAGCATATTACGCCCTCTAGTGGAAGTCAAATACAACATCAATTCAACTTTCTCAACTTTGGTAAATGGCTTATTGATTCCTACTAAACTGATAAACACCATAAAAATGAAAACTCAGATGATATGTAAATAAAACTTCAGTATCAAATTTTGCCAGAATGATTTTAATGCAGTTTTATGAAGAAGTGAAACCTTGCATGTGAGAGTACAAGCAGGCATCCATTTGAATGCAATGCGGCAAGCAAGACATTTGGTTTAATTAGCATAACAGCTGGAAAGAGATCAATCTGACAGCAGTGCAGTAGGCTAAAGGTTAAAATGAGAACTCATTTACATGTTTTCCATTGCACTAGCTTTGCTTATTGAGTCTGGGTAAAGCAGGAAGCCAGAGAAAGTGCTATCATCCTCACTGCTGGAGAAAACTCCATTCCAGTCTCTCAATGTTTCCAGCCACACCTGATCACCCTCACTCATATGCAGCAGCGCAAGGTTGGATGCCTGATCGATGTCCTGGCCGTACAGGGAATCTCTTGTCCGCAGCTTCCGTATCCCATTAACCACCAGGGCAGCACGCACAGGTCGGTTGCGAACAGTGATGTGATAAGTGAATAAGTAGACTCCTGAGTATGTGACATTGAACTTATGGAGTGTTGAGTCCCAGTGCCCCTCCCCGTTGTAAAACACCTTATCAAACTTCACAGGCAAGCCGGGTGGAGGGAAAGACCTGCTGGGGAACAATCCCACACTGAAAGCAGAGCGAATCTGCTCCACGCTCTCACCTGGATTGCCTTTAGGGCCCCGTAGCCCACGCCCACCGTTAGGACCCCTCTCACCCTTCAACCCAGTCAAACCTCTTGCCCCTGGTGGCCCTCTCTTCCCAGTGTCTCCCTTCACTCCTGGAGCCCCCCTTTCTCCTTTTACACCATCAGTTCCATTTATTCCTGGGGGACCTATCTCACCTTTTGGACCAAGGGGCCCACGTTCACCCAAATCACCTTTGTCTCCTTTATCACCCTGTAAGCATTCGCCCATTAGCCCTTGTTCACCCTTCTGACCCTTTTCCCCAGCCACCCCTGGGAGACCTGTGGACCCAATGGTGCCTTTAGTCCCATTCAAGCCAGGCTCTCCTTTTTCTCCCGGATCCCCTTTCATCCCATTGAAACCAGGATCACCTTTCTCTCCTTTGGGGCCCACATCACCTAGAGAGGTGATATGCAAAAGAGACATTTTAGCTAGTATGCTTCACAGTTTTTCAAATTAGTTGATTGGATTAATAATTATTAAATCAATTTATGAATCTAGGCCAATTTTATAATATTATCTAATATTAATACCTTTCTCTCCATGTTTCCCAGAGATCCCAGGGGGCCCGGGCAGACCCATTGGCCCTTGATCACCCTTTTCACCTGTAGCAGTTTTGATAAAAACAGTGTAGAAAATAACATCCAAGAAGAACTTATACAAAACATCATTTTGCAAAAATGGAGCAAAGAAAAGTGAAAGAGAAGCTAAGAGACATTTCAGAACTCTCGGGTTGAGCTCTGTTGTACCTATGTCACCAGTAAGTCCACTGGCTCCTGGTAATCCTTCTAGTCCTGGAGGTCCTGGGGGCCCAGTTTGTCCCTTCTCTCCTGGTAACCCTGTAAGAAAATTTCAAATTAAAGTTGGATTTTAATCTTTCTAAACTGATTTGTTTTTTTTATCTTATAGTCATCCTACCAGGAGGGCCCCTCTCTCCCGGTAGTCCTGGTGGTCCTCTCTCTCCATTGGGCCCTACAGGGCCTCTCTCTGGTGGACAACACTCACAAAAGTTAAAGAAGCATTCATTGTAATCAAGAGTATAGTTTCCATGTGTGTTGCCAGCTGGGACTACAGCATCGACAGGAAATTCGGTTGGGTAAGTGTCGCTGTGGAAGGTGCTGCTGTCTGTTGAAGAAAGAGAGTATACATCCAACATAAAGTCAGTAGTTTCTTCTGTGTGCAGGCTATTGGAAGATGATGGAGTTGTGACAGTCCGTCCAAATCTTCCTCCCCCACTGCTCCCAGCTCCAGGTGGCTTGTTTGTGTTCTTAGGTTTGGGCCAGTGTGTGGTTCTGGCACCAGAGGTCAACACAACTATCAGGGCTACAAGGAGAGCGGTCAGGATGATGAGGTGAGTGGATGGCATACCGAAGTCCTGGTGTGCAATCTGAGTTAAAATTAAAATCTAATTAAAGATGCTTTGTTATTCACTGATGGGAAATCATAATCAAACAAAACAGACATAGCATCATTTCAAAATAGTGGCTTTACTGTATGTTGAAAAAAGCAACAAATGGATTTTACCTGCTGATGTAGATGGTGTTTACGCTTCACTCCATCCCATCCAAGTCATGGCAGGCGCTCCTCACCTCCTTCCTTTTATTACCCTTGTTACCCAACTTGTGCACCTTTAAGCCAATGAAAGAACAAAGGAGGGAAAACACAGGGGGTTATCAAGAGGTAGGTGGGCTGGCAAGAACAGATTATGTGACTCCTAAGGGATATGAATAAAGCATATTGTATACAAAGCAAGACTTTCTTCTTTGTGATATGGGATATGAATACCGTGCCCGACTGGATAATCTGAGGTGTTATCCACAAACATATTTGCTTTGTACGGAAAGAAGACCAAATATAAAATCACAAAGGATTACATGCTTTCAAGGAACATGTGTTGAGACGTGCTCTGTTTTTACACGTTAACTCACACACTGATGGTAATGAATAACATATATCAGAAGTGTAAATGTTAGTAATCACCCCATCTGGCATTACCTCAAAGTAGAAAAATGGATCACTCTACACTCCGGTGGGAGGAGGATTAGTGTCTTATAGCAGGTGGCATGGCATCACAGATCCAACCGTTCACCTTGTTGATGTAACAAACCAAAAGAGACCAGCAAACCTTATTGAAACCTTACCCCCTCTGAAGCAAGGATCACGTGTCTGAAAATGTGTGTTGGATGTCCTCTGACATTAACTCCTGGCTTCAACAAAAAAACAACTAAACATTTTAAGTTTTGGGGGGTTTTCTTGTCCTTCAGAATGGCCTGAAAAGTTTCAAAGCTCATAGATATTCCATGCCCAAAGGGGTATACTGTTCTGTAAGCAAACCACGTGATATCTACTGAAAAACCACATCCCTACCCTGTTTCAGTCCCACAAGTCATTTTATTGCATGAGAAACTATCGAAACCATGTCAAAGAATTTCTGTAGTAATTAATGTTATGTTAAATCTTAGCAACTAATCTCTAAGGAAATTATTGTTAACAATGATGCATAGTTTAAATGGATGTAAAATAAATGAATAAATACATATGAATATGATGGTTCAGCACTGAGTGTCACATACTGTTGTTGCTTTGTCACATTTTCCTAACTGCTCTTTTGCAACAAAGCCTGTTGAAAGTTGCTAGTTGATTCTGTAACATGAACAGACACGAAGTCTGCAGAGATAATGATCAATATAGCATTCATTTAAACTGCGAGGAAAGATATGGTTTGAGTTCTCTTTTTTTAACTTGACAGATATTATCCAGGCCCACTTCTGAGTAGCTTTATAGGTCTTTCAATATAGAGCTCAGTGTAAACTGAATCTGTCTCATAAGCACTTCATGCAACCTTAAAATAGATTAAAAATGCATGTAAAGATTATAGCTTGGATTTATAAGATCTATTATAAATAGAATACTATAAGTAGAAAAAATACATTTATAAAGACCCTATTATTGATTTACATTTTAGTGCTATTCAAAATGTGAGTTATAAAGAAAACTGAGCATACTTATGCATTATTTTCATTATGCTCATATGACTTTCATTTCAGACTATTCTTTGTTCTTACATATCTGAGCTTGTATTGAGTCTTTTTTGTCCAAACAAACAGAAGAAACGGTCTCTTCCTTGTTTTAAATCCTCCACTTCTTGCTATAGCTACAGTATGCTGCACTGTATGCTGCAACCGCATTGAGTAGATTAATTATCAAGTTCTGACGTCAGAGAAATTCTCCTCCCCACACACACACGCATATGCACGCGCACACACACACACACACAACTTTTTTCTTTGACTTTTTTTCTAAATGCTGGAATGCTGTGGAGCTATATGTTGTATTACTGAAGAAAGCCACCAGTAGGCAGCATTAGCAACCCCAGCAGACATCCCATCTACTGTAGCCTTCATGTCATCAGCACTCCAGTTGTAAGTAATCTATGATTATTATTCGTTTTCATTTAAACTTTTATCTGAAATGTACTTTTCACGTGTTATTTCCTTCTGAATTACGAGTTATTCTATGCTAAGTTGAACTATCTCATTAGTTTGTGTAATTTTACTTATAATAGAAAAGTAAACAGACCACAAATAAATGAACTGTATTATGTGTTCTGATGATAGTAAAAAAGTGGAAGAAGTTAAGCTTTGATGATAGTGGATGACATCATATTGCAACTCTGCGGTAACCGCAATCGCTTCTGCGTCGTGAGAGCTCGCAGCTGCGCACACTTGTCAGCGCCAAGTCCGACTAGCTTTAGGAAACAAGTCAGAATCAATGCACACACTGCAACACACTTCCGCTATTTGCTGTCAAAATGAAAGCACCCCCAGGCTGCGTGTTGGGACGTGGTTAGAGCTATGTCTCTCCTCATACACTTTTGCTTTATTAAGGAAAACATAAGCGTATAGGCTGCTTCCTTTCTTCTCCCCACTGTCTCGTGCTTGATTGTCTCAAGAATGGAAGCGTGTGTGTATGTGTGTGTGTGAAAAATATGTTGGTGCAAAGAATGAATAGACACATAGACTATCTGATAGAATAAACGGGGTCAACTGCGGGAAAAGGAGGACACCTCCAAGACTTCCATGTGGGCTATCTCTCCGGGGTTGGTGTAACCCAAAAAATCCGCCGACCTACCATGGGTTGTTGGGGCTGTGGGAGCTCGGCTCAGCCCGTAGACTCGTACTGCAGCTGTTCAGGGAGCCGAAGATAAGACCAAGACATCGGACAGTGTTACTGTTCGCTTTGTCCTGCATTTCTCGACTCGGTGTTCAGCCACTGGTGGATCTCAATGCGTAAATGCGCTCAGAGATAAACATTTTAATAGTTACAATTCAGTATTCGTCAGGCATTGTGATTGTGAACCGTTTTTATTATAGTTCCGCAAAGCGGATGGAGTAAATTCTGCAGAAAAGAGAAGGGGGAGAGCCAGTCCGCAGTTTTGTTGCGTGTGATGATAGGAGACACAATGACGCTCTTGTCTCTTCTGGGTCGGATCATGCGTTATTTTCTCCTCAGGCCGGAGACATTGTTTCTATTGTGCATAAGCCTGGCGCTGTGGAGCTATTTCTTCCATACCGACGAGGTGAAAACCATCGTCAAGTCCAGTAGGGATGCCGTGAAGATGGTGAAGGGAAAAGTGGCGGAGATGATGCAGAATGACCGGCTGGGAGGCCTCAGTATCCTGGACGCAGAGTTCTCCAAGACCTGGCACTTCAAGAACAACAACGTCGCCGTGTATTCCATACAGGGGAGGAGAGACCACATGGAGGACCGATTCGAGGTGCTTACTGACATCACAAACAAGAGCCACCCGTCGATATTCGGGATATTTGATGGTCACGGTGGAGAGGTAGGTTTGGGGAGGAAGACTCTTAACGTGTTTTATATACTGCATCTTGCTTCTTACTTCTCATACATGAGACCAGGAGAGGGACAGAAATTATGCTCTGTAAGTCAAAACACAAATTCCTGTCTTTGTGAGTACATTCTGAAAAAGTAGTTTATACACCCATTTTTATTTAGGCAAAGTCTGTCAAGGCTAAAGTTAAGCCCATAATTAGGTCTCCTTTTTGTGCCCAAAACTGGCCAGTTTGGTTTGCACACACTGCTTTTCAAACAGAGCTATTGTCCCTCCCCACTCCTTCATTGTGTGCGAACACCTCCACAATCCCACTGCCTCACAGGGAGTTGACTTGGGGTTTATAACAAAGAGCTTTGTGTGTGGATGCACAGTGTGTGTGAGCGTGTTTCTGTCCACCATGTTGTCAGGGGTCAGTGGTTTCTCATGGGTACCTGAAGCACATTTGCATAGACACCATCTGTCCCTGAGAGGTGAATGATGGTGATTCATTTAGTCATTAAAACGCATATGTCGATTTAAGTGCAGAGACAATAGAAATCCTCCAAACTAACAAACAATGAGCACCCAGTTGTTTGTAATTGGTTTTTAGCACAATATTAACCGACAAGAATAAAATTCTGGATGGCTGGCTGGCAAATATTTTGTATATTGGTCTATAAAATCTCAGAACCTCTATATTCTGATACATATGCCTATGTGAGGAAAGTATTAACAGGCTTCTAGCCAGTAAATATCCTCATAAATATCTGTTTACATCCCAACTGTTTCAATGAAATCTGGCTTTATTATATTTGAAAAACACTTTTATTACAAACCAGTAATTGCTGTACAATTTTTGTTATTTAAGAAAAAAAGTATTTAGCTTTGCACCACTTCTCACCCGTATAGTTTACTGGGATAGGCTCCAGCTACCACCTGAAGTCAATGAAGTGGTATGTAAAATGGATGGATGGAGTATTTAGCTTTTAAAGGCTTGTAATAGCCCTTAACATTGCACAGTGCTAATGGATTAGTGATAAAACACAGATTAATCATCAAATAACATTTTTGCTAGTTTGTTACATATAAACTTATTAGCAATGTTGGTGCAAAAGCTAAAGACAATGACAGAAAATTGGAGCAAGTGTCCCACTTTACTAAATAATATCTTATTTCTTTGCTTCCTTGAAGTCATCTCTTCTTCTACAATCACTCTTTAAGAAGTGACTCTTAGCTTGGGAGATACATTTAACTAATTAGCTTATTTCAAATGATGGATAACATAAAGTCAGGCCTGAGGAATTAGGTAAGAAATGATACAGAAATGCTAAGAATATGAGATGATCAGAGAAAAAGTTCAGTTAAGATTACATACAAGAGATGGCTTTGTGTTATACAGATGGAGATCAAATACAGGGTAAATGGTGTTTATGAGGCTAACAGTGTTTACTCAATGGGATCACTCTAGTTGTTTATATCCAATAAACATATTTATCTTTCCTGTCTGCTTCTGATAACATTCTCCCTCTTTATGTAACATTTTTACTCAGTTTGTCAGTTTGTATGTATTTAATCTTTCACTGTAGTCCAATTTAGTTTATTGTTTGCCTGTATTCTCTGGCACTCTTACATCATCAGGCTGTAAAATACATTTTAGACTTGGTGAGGGTCGGTCTGACATCTGCCTTAACTTTGACCAAGTTATTAGAACCTGTGCTGAAATCAAACACAGAGTTCAGTAAATCCAATCCCTCATCCAGAGACTCACCCCACTACGCAAACACAGAGGAATTCAGTGGGAATCTCAGAAATAATAGGAAAAGATAATCAGCTAAATTTTGTGTCACAATTGATTGTGCAGTCATGCTCTCAAAAGTATCAATACACACACAAACACACACACACACACACTCACTTTGTTATTAAATAAAGCAAATATGCTGCTGAACCAAATATGGACAAATAGAAGAGACAGTCTTACTGCAGTGAGTCCTGGCACTGAAAGTATGCAGATAATTCCTCAGACAGGGTTCTGTTTTGTATTTAGTGTTTATTGAGAGGTAAGTTATGGCCCTGAATATATAAAAGTCAGCACAAGCTGCTGCATCTTTTCTTTCTTTCCTTGGTTTATAGAAACTAATGCTCATGACTTATGAAAGAAAGACTGGGCAGTTTATGCGTATTACTTCTGTTATATTCAGATTTCTATTTATAAACAGAGTTATTGCCATTGAACAGATCAGAGATCTCAAAAAAGAATTCAGGGTACACAGAATTTCACTCTAAAAGCATTTATGTATTTATGTAACATGTATGTGGGTAATTTAGGAGGTTTGAAACTGCTGCTACCCGTCCATGTCTGCTTTATATGTTCGCTAATTACTGCAAATGGACATTTACAGGCTGCAGGCTCACTGAGTAATATTTTCCCTAATTAAGTAAGTGCTGAAGTGCTTCTCCAGCAAAATGAAAAGATGAAAAAGGGAGGGGCTATCAGAAGAAGAAATGACCAACTTATTTCTCCTGATTGTTAATATTTATTCACATTTTCATTTAAAATTCTCATTTTGAGCTTTGCTGCAGTTCATTTCGTCTCTGTATCACTTTCTGCTGTATGAATGTATTTGCCAGTTAAAATCTCATGAGTGCATCACGACAGAGAAAGCAGACAGTTTTGGTTCCATGCATGGAAAAAAACTGCATTGATGAGCTCTGCTCTGGTTTGTGTGACTCCTGTCAGAGTTAACTCCAAAGATTAAACATTCAGATTTAACTGAGTTTATCTATAAGGTTGTATATTTATGTTGGTGAAGAGCTGATCCGCACAACTACATTAGGAGGCAGCACAGAGATGAATTGTGATCATAAAGTATGTAGACGACATCAGCACGAAGGCGCTATAAATCTTTCCTGTTTTAGATTTGGCTTGACAACATTAGCCTAATGGAAATCTTGGCAAAAGAAATGAGGGAAGAAGCCAATAAGTAAAAGCGGGAATGAGAGGAGGTTGTTCAATAATTCAGCCCAGAACACTTACTGTATGCAGCTGAAAAAGAAATCTAAACAAAAGTTAAAGTGGACCTCATTTATTGGGTTTATTGTGCCGGTAAAACAGTTTATGATTAAAAGGATAAAATACATTCATTTGTTGAACACTTGGTAAAGCCAACCTTGTATTTATAGGATGGAAGGGAAAAATATATCAAAATTGTTCTAAAACTTTTTATTTTCATACATCTTTCTCATTCATTTGCAAACGTATTTCTGCACTCTGATATGACTTATTCTTTCTCTTTTGTCTTTACTTTATTTGGCCTCCTAACGTCTCCCCTTTCTCAGGCTGCAGCTGACTATGTGAAGGCTCACCTACCTGAGTCTCTGAAGCAGCAGCTGCAGGCTTTTGAGAGAGAGAAGAGAGAGAGCACTGTCCCCTACGCCAGCATTCTTGAGCAGCGCATCCTGGCTGTGGATCGTGAGATGCTGGATAAGCTCTCTGCCAACCACGATGAAGCAGGTCAGAAGGGGTGGATGAAGGTGGTAGGAAGCATGTTCATGAACGTAAGGAAATATACTGTCTGTCAGCCAACTAACGATGAAGAGGAGGGAAGTGTAAAGTTGAAGGAAAAGCTGGCTGTAATTTTTCCCTAAAATTATGCAAAATAATGAGATGCAAAGTGAAAATGCATCTTTTTCTCATTAAACTTGCAGTTATTTTGCAGCAAACTTGTTCTTTTAGTAAATCAGTTCTGCTTCTTCTCATGCTCACAGTAGATAAGTTAAAAATATATTTTTAAGTACCAGTAGGCCTATATAATCAGCATATTAGTGATCACATCACGATTCTCCTATATCACCATTTCCCATTTAAAAGCATCTCAGTGAAGTGCTTTCCAGATGACATTTATCCATTTGATGGACTTTATTTATAGAATTCACCAGAAATGCTGATGGAGAATATAGAGACTACTGAATGAAACATTATGCTGCTGCACATTTACTGTTGTGCTGCTTAAATTGATCAGTTGGTGAAAGGCGATGCACAGTCCCTCCAAACACTTTGCCACATTTTTATACTTCTAGTTCTTCATTGTTGACAATTTACTGACATGTCAGCTCAAAACGTTAAATACTCACAAGTAACACAATGCTCTCTCTGTCACAGGAAACCAGAAATGGTCACAGTTTAAATGCCTACATATGTACACAAAGGAACAAGTTACCCACAAACATAGAATTATTCATTATTAGCAATATCTAATCAACTTAATGCAATTATGGGAATATTTAGTTGTCAGTCATTCATCACGGTAATAAATTTAGTTTTATGTAAAATGTGTATTTTAAAGAAAACTATATCATACAGCTTGTGATGCAGCTCATACTTGTATTTTGAGACCATTTTTAGCTTTTGTTCCTGTAAGTAGTGAAAGAAAAACATCTGCAATCATATTTATGTTTTCTCTTTACACATTTACATGCACTCTCTATGCGGTCATAATGATACAGCTCTTTACTATTTACACTTTGATCTTTTCAGGAATGCTATTTGCAAACATTCATTTACAGCAGTAAAAGCTTAATGACTGTATATTAATCCCATAGTATACTTCCATGTTGTAGCTACACAGCCCAACAAAGCCCGAGCCGTCAATGTTTTATGAACAATAATTCACCAGTAGATATTATTCACATGCTTCTCTTTTTTCGTGTTTTCTTTGATTGTAATACACAGGAACAACGTGCCTGATGGCCCTGCTTTCAGATCGAGAGCTTACAGTGGCCAATGTTGGGGACTCGAGAGGTGTATTATGCGACAAAGATGGGAATGCTGTTGCACTGTCACATGACCATAAACCTTATCAGCTTAAAGAGCGCAAGAGGATCAAGAGGGCAGGTACATGCTGCTTTCAAGAATACTATAAAGGGCAACTTTGGTCCTCGAGGGCCGCAGTCCTGCAACTTTCCCTGCTGCAACACACCTGACACACATCAGACTTAATTACCAAACTTGTGCAGAGCTCAACATCAAACTCTAAGTCTGCTTATTAGCCACTGATATGAATCAGGTGTGTTGCGGCAAGGAAAGTTGCAGGACTGCAGTCCTCAGAGTTGCTTATCTCTGCTATAAATCCTGCCTATTATGCACTTTCATCATACCTCTCCCCAAGTTAGCTTCCTTTGCTGCCATCTGTTGGTTTATTCTGTAATAAACTGTCCTAACAGAGTCTAGCGTCTCCATAAACTGTGTGGGGAACACCTTTTTTTTTGTGGGATGGTTATAGTTGTAAAATCAGAGGGCACTTTATGGACATTTTAGACATAATCTTTCTCATTTTGTTACTTCCAGGAGGCTTCATCAGTTTCAATGGGTCCTGGAGAGTTCAGGGTATCCTTGCTATGTCTCGGTCTTTGGGTGACTACCCTCTGAAAAACCTCAATGTAGTCATTCCTGATCCTGACATAATGACCTTTGACCTGGACAAACTGCAGCCAGAATTCATGATCCTGGCATCTGATGGCCTATGGGATGCCTTTAGTAATGAGGAGGCAGTGCGGTTTGTCCGCGAGCGCCTCGACGAGCCTCACTTTGGTGCCAAGAGCATTGTCCTTCAGTCTTTCTACCGAGGCTGCCCTGATAATATCACCGTCATGGTGGTGAAGTTTAAAAGCGGAATTGGGGGGATCAACAAAGCAGGCCATTAGGTCCAAGTCACATATAAGCTTACAAGTGTAATCTAAATTTCACTGTCTTCTGAATGCAGCAACAATAACACTATTACAGGAGGTCATGGGTAATCTCAAGATTACACACTGAAAACTGTACTTTTGACAAATTTACACATACAGCTATATGCATACTTTCACACATACATGTAAAAGAACAGTTTTATTTTGTTAGCTAATTGAAAAAAAAGGCATTTAAAATCATATCACAAATATCTTTGATGAAATGAATACACTTCTTTAAAAAATACTATACTAAGTATACAGATGCAGGAGATTTCTCTGAACCAGCACACACAAGACTGTGATTGCTTTACTACTGTTTACTATACATGCACATGAATGGTCTAGCTCCACTGGAGGAGGTTTCAATTTGTGCCTACTTAAGAATAAACATGTAGAAAGGTACTGAAACACCTGGAAAAACACCATCCAGGTTGTGGCATTTAAACTTTTCCCACTTTTGACCTTGTATAATTAGTCAGATATGAAAAAAGACTTCAGTGGAAGCATACCATTAATTGACTTGATGCTATACACCCTAATCTAACTTCTGAGTATGAAGTGCCCCCCCCTGCATACTTGAGATTTTTATCCTTATAAGTTTTGGAATTTGTGCTGGGTATAGGGGATTTTACGAATGAAACATGGAGCTAAATTGCAGGGGTGTTTTTCAAAGTACTGAGAATAGCATGTGTCCAATCATTTACTTGTGATCCTAAAGAAATAATAAGTGGCACATAATTTTCTACATTTTTAAGATCTTTTCAAATTGTGGTAAAGATTAGTGAATGCTGAAAAACAGCAATTAGAGCCTAATTCAGATAAAATTTTGTTTATAACTTATATAAAATGAGTATTATGAGTATTTTAATTAAACTGAAATAATCCATACACTCAGTTAGCCTCTCATTTATTATGCCAAAACAGGCTTAGATTATTTTATCTACAGATTATTCCAATTTGTGACAGTTGGTCATCTTCAATGTAAACATAGCTCAGGTTTCTGAAACCAATCAGTAAACTTCATTAGTAGCTGGGATGATTCAAAGTGGGTTTCTCCAGGAAGGCACTCAGAATGGTTCAACAGGTTTCTGTAGATCTTTTTTGTTGTTTCTTTCTTTATCCTCTGCCGAATGACCCCTATTGAAATCATCATTTGACACTACCCAAACTGGAAAAGACACATTTCAAGTATGCAGAAGATGAGTGATACTCAAATAGATTAAGGGTGAAAAGCCACGTTAACCTTTAACACACATACAGTACACAGACACAAACTGCTGCAAAGGCACTTTGGAAATGTTTGTTCTTGAATGGTAACTCTTTACATATCAGCTAATGTTAATGCTGTTTGCCTTCTGTATTACAGGAGGGTTTAATTGTATATAAAAACCTGAAATTCACCTCTGCAATGTGATGAAACTAATGTAAATTATCCCCCCCAAAAGTGGGGTTTCACCATCTGTAGCAGGGCATGTGCTTCAGCTTCTCCATCATCATTAACAAGGTACTTACTGTGTTTGTTAATGGACACCAGTGTCAACTAAAAAAACTCATTGCAACCTCTACAGCTAAAGCCAGAATGCTAGTGATTAAAAATATGATATGCTCCTAAAGTGATTCAGTTGGTGTCACTTAGCAGCAACTGGTTAAGAAAGGTTAAAAAAAAACCACTGTATTTGATTTACTACTGTTTTTGACTAATCTATTACCACTGTGTATCATGACTTTCATCAGCTAGGAGGAATGATGACTGTTTTATTTGTTTTTTTTAAAACATTTTACCTAATGCCTTATTTATTATTGAGTTTGTTGATGTTTCTGGCAGACTGCCTAATTGGCATATGTATGTTTATTTTCTGTCCTTCTGTACATGAGCAGAAGTTTACAATAAAATAATAATCAATTAACTGAGCGGCTGTCAATGATTAACACATTCATCTTGTGAGGTATATAAATTGGATTATTTTATTCATGTTCTGACTGCTTTTGGCATTGTGTCTTCTTGGCTACATTTTAATTACAAGTGCTTTATTTAGCACAAAATTTGGAAAGGAAAGGAGGTAGGCTATGAAGTCTGTTAAAAATGATCCCTTTCATGTCCTTTCTCTGGGAATTAGAATCAGCCATGTCCTTGTACCTATAACTGTTTACCATAAATTGTTCATGACTCACGTAAGAAAATCTAAAACGCTGTCAGGAAACAGTGATATCTTAACCGGGAGTAAGCAGTGACCCTGCCAAGCTACAAATAGCTATGGGAAGTTAAGCTCTTAACAAAGATTCAGCTCTTTTGATTGACTAAAGGAGTCAACATTTTTGGCTCCAAATAGTTTTTTGCTTTGTACTCAGAGCTTCTGTTTTACAGGAATTTAGCAACTATCAATAGTATGTTTGTTGGAAAGTCGTTTTTTAAAGTATTTTTTTTATAAAAACCTATTATTTTTGGGCATTTTGATATAAATATTGTATTGGAACCTTTTAACAAACTGAAGACAACAGCACCAAGCAAATCCTGCTCGCTGTGTTCTGTAGGAGTACTACCACACTCCCCATCTTCTCAAAGGCCCTTTCCTCTCTATGCAGTGATACATCCTTTGTTCATCATATGAAATTATAGTTTATTTTTTATTTGGTTTATTTGAGCAGAATTTTGCAAAACAATTGATGATAAAGTACATCAGCTTTATAGTCCAAAAAAAATA
>JBAMHV010000008.1:11796278-11811121 GCA_037177535.1 Pseudomugil gertrudae
GCTAAAGACACACAACAATTGGGTTGCATTGTAAGATGGGGTTCATGAGTTAAGTTAATTGGGCTCCATATATATATTTGACAAGAAGATATCTTTTATATCTTCTTTTGAAAACATAAATAGAATTGATCCATGCCATCAAAATAAAACTTCGCCCCCTCTAAAGATTTGTCTCTCTTGGGCAGGAATGATTCTGGTTCACTAAAAAGAACTGGTTCTTAGAGCCGACTCCTTTACAAACGACGCAAGACTCCATGCCATATAATACTGCTCCGGCCGGCAGCACTGAGGAGAGAGAGCACAAGTTGAAAAGTCTGCAGCAGGTGGACGCTCTCAAAATAGCTCGAGCTGATCCAAATGCCGAAGACCTTCATTTTAGTGTCTAATACTATTTGTAAGGCAAGTGCGTCACACTTAGGCTAGGTCTTACGGGAAGGCTGTACCCCGCTTTGTACAAACTGGACACTTTATAAGCGACAGTGTCATTTGGCCAGAGGAAGATTACAGAAAGTCCACTCCGTTCCTCTGAATAACTTCAGTAAAACAAAATGGGACAGCGCGGCTCCAAATCCTCTGCTGAAGCGCGTGTAGTTTTTCAGCGTGCTTGCAGTAATTTGGACATGTGTCAGAAAGCGGATATATGCTCTACCCCTGCATCTATTGTGCGCTTACAGAGGAAGGTGAGCACGCCGACAGCCTGTGTTCATTCTTCCAACCGGTCCCTGGAAAAACCTGTATCCCACTCCCGCCATGACGCCGAGGGACTGGTGTATGTGCTGGATAACCCAACAGGTGGCGTATGGGTGAAGCCAGGAGAAAAATGGACCAGATCTTGATATCAAGCTGAGTTTTCCTGTAAAGTACCACAGGCTTTATGAATGATCACTAAAACATCTTGTGACAGGATGCTTTCTGTGCTCTTTGGGTTCTTTAGAGCAGAAGATGCCATTAAGTGTGGTTTCTGAGCGGAGGTGCGCGTATCCACAGCGCAGCGTAATGTTGGACTTATGGCCTCTGCCACATCACTGCAATAAATGTGTCTTTGTCCGATACGCAAATATGTGGTATCAGTCGGAGGAAAAGATGGCGAAACGAAGTTTTATGCAAATTGGGGAAGGGGGATGTGTTATCTTTGGAAGAACTGCCACACTGTGTTGTTTTTAAAAAGGCTGTTAGGAGATGTAACATTTAGGGGGAAGCTTGGGCTCAGTCAGTTGAAGCATGAGCTTTGCAAACAGCTCAGTTTGTGTTGTGCACAATGAAAGAAACCTTCAAAAGGCTGACCAATCTGAGTTTAATTGTCATCTTTTATTCTACTTTTATTTATTGTTAAATGCGTTGGCTATGAAAGCGCACGTGAACTGAAAGATGGCGGTTTCAAAATGATGGAATCAGTGCTTTGATACCAAAGTCAGAACAGCTTCTTCACAATTGATTTATTTTTGACTCTACTTTGTGAGGCCAGAAAGTAAGGGGTATCCTAAAACCTTACAGTTTTCTTGGAAAGCAGGATTGTGAGTCCCTGAATTCTTTTCTTTTGTAGACTGTTTTTTATTTTTATTTTGTTGTGCATCTCTATCTAATGAAATGACATTTTTAGAAGAATATGATATTGAACCTTTATATATTTTGAGGAAATTGTAGGCATATTTTCACATGTTGCATTGTGCAACAGCGAGGCCTAATATGTTGTTTTTATTTCACAAAATTCCTTCAGCTGTTGAGCAAAATCATAACTTGTTTGTAGAGTCTAAAACAGCCTTCTATTGTTGCAGCAAAAACATGATGCCACCCTAAATGGGAACCAATCAGATGCAAACTTTGCCCTTGGTGTGGCGCCTTATCGGTGAGCATTATAATCAGCTTGGAACTAATGGTTCATCTATTAAACTAGTGCAACGCACAAGGCAAACACTGCGTCAAGAGGGAGGAGACGTGGCTGTCCCTGGTTAGGTGAACGTCTCTCCGCTTCATCATGGGCCACCTGGTATCCAAACAACCTGAAGTTCAAGTTCTTCTTCTTGGTTTGGACAATGCTGGAAAATCGACTTTTCTCTACAAGCTGAAGCACAACGTTTATGTCACAACCGTCCCCACGATCGGCTTCAACGTGGAAATGTTCGATGCTAAAAAGAGTAGGAAGAACATCGCAGTCACAATGTGGGATGTCGGTGGTCAAAGGAAGATGCGCGAGTACTGGATGGACTTTCACCAGAACACCGCAGCTGTTGTGTTTGTTGTGGACAGCTCGGACAGGGCGCGTCTGGATGAGGCGCGCAGGGAGCTGGAAAACACACTGAGGAGCGAACAGCTGCGGGGTCGCCCACTTCTTCTCCTCGCTAATAAACAGGACGTGAGCGGAGCTCTGACTGTAACGGAACTCAAAGACAGGTTCAGTCTGAGAAAGACGTGCTCAGATCGGGATTGGTTCGTTCAGCCCTGCTCCGCATCGACTGGATTTGGAGTTGAAGAGTCCTTCAGGCGACTGGTCCAAATGGTCAAACTCCCCTCAGAAGCTGGTGCTGTGAAAGATAATATCAAAGAAACGGTGCACCAGCTTCGATCCAATAGACATTGAGTTTTATTTATAAGACGTGCTGCTTTTGAACAATGGACACGTTTTGAAATTGATTTTTTTATTTCTCTGTTGGCCAAATTACTTAATGCCAACAATAAATCATATTTCAAAAGACTTTTTTTCTGTCAAAAAGTTTATTGTTCACACATTAAGCGTTTGCAGATGTGTTAAAGGAAAAATAGCAGTGGAGGTCAAAGAAATTTTATCACAAGTAGGCTGCAATAGGACACACACACACACATACACATATATTATCATTCATTATCATTATCATTCATTCAGGAGCTATATAGACATAGTAAGGTTACCCTTGTTGGAAATGTGCACATAAAGGAAGCGCACTGTTGCTCAACACATTTCTTTTTGGTGCTACAGTGATCCATTTCCCATAAAGTTGCATTTTAAATACAGCCTCTTACGTCACATCGTCACACAGCCTGTCCCATAGTAAAGTCCAGTCTTCTGCTTCCTCCCCAGACTGTCTCTTCATACGTTGGTAGACGTTTGCACTGTTCGTATTTAGGTAACTCTGGAGTAGGAGCGGAATAAACCATCGTGTCCGTCGTGCAGCTTTCCACAAGAAATTCTTGAGACATGGTTGCAGCTGGCTGGCTGTTTAGTGGCGGAGTGCGCTGCCCAGATGTGGAACACATCATTATATGGACAAAGTATCCCACAGCAAAGAGAAGCAGCAAAATAAGTACTCCAGAAAGTTTCCGAGTGACCATGGTGATGTTGTAGGCGGTTTGGTCCACAAACTGCTTGCAGCAGGGTTCAGCCGTAGCGTTTCCGTTTGCGCAGCAAATCTGACCATCCAGACACAAATTCTGTCCACATCTTAACATTGAACCAACAAGTGTACGATCAAGAAGGCAAATAGCTATAATCGCCTGGAATCTACTGAAAAACATGGCGTGCAAAAAATAAGAAAGTTACTGGATGTAAAGATGATGCAGACCAGACTTGGACAACTCGATGAGAAGAAAGATGACGCAGGGCCAACTTAGAGTCACTCCAGTGGGATGGGGATGGAGAGAGGGAGGGATGAGAGAGAGGCTGTGAATGAATTGTTCAAGCAATTTTTACATGCTCACAAAATAATTAGCCACTCAACTTAGGAGGGAAAAAGTGGATTAAGATGTTGCAAAAGGCACAATGAGCTTGGCATATCTCAAGTTACGGATTTATTTTTGCACTTAGAGGTTACTTCACTCCATAATACAGCAGTGCATGTCTAATGGGTTATTGATGCGTTATAAGAGTAAACAGGCGCTCAAGAAATCGATAAGTAATGTTGTGGAAGCTAGGCAATGATCTATGGATCAATAAAGTGGAAAGGGGAGTAAAAGGCAGCTTGAAAAAGACGCCATGAGGCTCTGTCCAGGGTACTAACGCAAAGTTAAATGTCCTCTAAAGGAGTTTTGCAAAAGACTTCGTGTAAACTTATTGCTCAAAACTATGGCTTGGTTTACTGGACTTCATTGAAGAGGGCACTTTGACAACAAGCCGCTTAAATAAAATAAATAGCTCAAATTCAATGCGAGGCTCCAACACAGCAGGGATGGAGGCGTCTCCATTGAAAACAATCAGACATTGTACAAAACCAATGATGTAACATTCAGAGAAATCTGGTTTTTACTAGAAGTAGCAAACTGATTTGTTGGAATAGCCTCCCAAGATCAATACTGTGACTACATAATTAGGGTTGTGGGTAGTAATGGAAGTTAAGTGCTCTAATAGCATGTCTATAATAGCACTATCAAGTTACTGTAGTTTTTTTTTATATATAAATACTAGCAAAATTTATAACCCATTCTACTTTCAAAAATTATTAAGTCCACTTGCGTTTCTGGTGCATTATACATTTTAATGCCCTAAACTCGAAGTTAAAGTAATTTACTACAATCCTATTAAAATGACCAACATGAGTTGCGACACTCTTGAATCAAATGAAGAACTTCCATTATCGGAGCTAAATATCAGGCAGATGAGCAAACGTAGCCATTTGAAGTGTGTTGGAGAAGAGTAAAAACAGGAGCTCTCAGTTGAGGAATCCACGCAATTTACATACATTTAAAAAAAATTTTTCAAATGGACATAAATACGAGATAATTGTTATCTTTGTTGCATTGTTATTACGCTACTATATGTGTTATACTTGTTTTAAGGAAGACTAGCAACCTATGGTGGAAGCTAATGGATCTTTAATAAATAAACAAACAGGGACCAGACATAAGCATCCCTGACAAACATTCTCATTTGAAAAACACAAAGATTGTGCGATTTATTTGCTGGAGATCAAAATTGACACACACACACACACACACACACACAACTACTATTAAAAATACGACAAAAATGGTCAGGACACTTCACAAACAAGGAACAAGTTTAATCACCACATTATAGATAATGGTTGCATTCATGTGACTAGCAGTGTCATAACACTTTCCTCAGTTGTTCATCTAAAACTGTTTTTTGTTCCAGTACTGAAATCACCATCGTTGAATCCTTTGGAGGCAAATTTGCTCTTTGGTAGAACTGTAAGTGGTCCCAGCTGGATTGTCTGTTCTGAAGGAGAGAAAAAAAAAGGTCTCATTTATCATCTTTGTTAAAGTTTTGATAATGCATGTTCATTATGACATTCCAACATTAAGCAGAGCAAATATTTTTGTAAGGAAAAAAGAAATGAAACTACCTGACATTTCAACTCATTGTACTTACGTTGCTTGTCATCAGTGTTTCTCTTCATGAATTTAACTTGCTGAGGTTTTGTGCGTTTGTGCAATTCTGGATGGAAATGGGCGTAACTGGCTGGATGATTTTCAGCTTTATTCTGGACTCTACCTTCATATGAAGTCATTGGCCATGACCGAGCCCTCTCGGTAGTTTGGGGTCTTTTGTTTGGAGTTTCCACAACCCACTGTGAGATATCACAGCTTGTACAAGCCTGATCATTCCCATCTACTGAATGCCATCTAAAAAGGTGAAATAAAAAAAAGGGAGAAAAAAAGCTGTACTTAGATTTTAAAACACGTTTGGATTATACACAGGATCAAAATTGACACCATTTTTTTTTTACAACTTAACATAAAATAACTAATTACCTATTTTCAATTAAAGAACAGGCTCTGTTTTGAGAGCTGACAGCCAGTGTGACCGGAACAGCCTTCACACGGCAGGTAATATAGACCTGTGGGAGAGATGCTGGTGTAAAATATAGTCCAACAAGTTTGGAAATCCACAGTCAAAACTGGAACTGAGCAAGAAAAGGATCAATGAATCTCAACATTGCCAAGAATGAAAAACAAATCTAGATTTAAGTAATTATTAGAAAATGTCAAACATTTAAATAATCCACTGAACCAGAGGGAGGAAAAAAGGCGACCTGGTTGCTGGGTTCTTGGTAGAACTTAAAGGCCTCTATTAGGAACCTTAGCTTGTGTTCCTCAACTCTTGGCAAGAAATGAGAGCTGGATTTGGTCAGATAAGCATCAGCAAGACATCTAAAAAGGCAGAAATGGAAAACAGTGTGCAGTTTAGTTGAATAAAGTAAAAAACAATACAGAATTATTAGTTAGTTTTGCTTAAATTGCTGCAGGATGGATTTGATGCTTCAGCTCACCCATGATGCCCGATGAATTCATGCCTTAAGGTTGCTTCTGTATCAGGAGTTGCTGTGGCAACACAGTGGTCAACATATACTCGCAGTGGGATGTGGTTACCCATGACAGCAGAAACCTCAAAATGAATTGGATCACCGAGGAAATATGCAGAAGGTCCCCGCTCAAACTGCCAGTCATCTGAATAAAACAAAATAAAAACAGCATAAATCAACTACAAGTAACAGAAAATGTTGGAACAAGTTATGAAACTACATTAGAAATGCAATTTTTTAAGTTTACCAGTCATGAGTTTCAGCGTGAAGTCTATCTGGTCATCTGCAGAAGCCACAGAGACAGAGGGAACCCAGGTGGGATGCAAAGAAATGCCATCCACAGAATATCTCCTGGGGAACAAGAAAACACATACACACACCTGTAAAGCTGGTCGCCTTAGCTTTGTTCAGTTTCAGGCCCTTAAAATGATTAAATAGCAAAACTATAACGATAAAGATTTAATGCAAGCGAAACGTGTGAATGCTGCAGCTCAGGCTGATCTGGCCCATTTGTTCTGGTCCTGTAACAGATTTCTGTACCAAAATATTCCCAACTATCTGAAGTGTTTAGCAAATATATTAAACTCAGTGCTGAAATAGCAATATTTGGGTTCCTAGGAAGATGTCTATCAGCAACAAACCCTCCTTCGGTTAGTGGAAATCAGCACATCTGCGCAAAGCTTCAAGTTGGATAAAGAATCAAACACTATTTTATAAGTTAAGGATAAAATATTGCATCAATGTCAACCCAAAACTTCTATAAAATATGCCCACCTCCTCCTTTACCATCTGCATTTAGACTTAAAGCTTCCAACAAAATTAAAAATAGAAGAATTTGTTTAACCATTTCCTCATACATAATTTTATAAATGCAACATCCCTCTGCAATGTTTTATGCCTGCTACCCCCTCATTTATGTTCAGTGTTACACTGGCAGCAGGGGTACTGTGTTTAAAAGAAAAAAAATAATAAATTGTCCATTTTTTGCAGGGCTCACCTCTCATAGTGGCATTCAATGGGAATATTTGCTTCTTCCAGTCTGAGCAAACCATCAGAGGAAGGTTCAGGTGAGTAGATCAGAACATTGGAATAGATTATCTTTTCTTTAGTTGACTGAAATAAGAAAAACATGGCGCTCATCTTAAAATGATTTAACACAGTTTTGACGGGGAAACTAAAAGGCAAAAGCTTACAGATAGTTTGGTACCACAGTCTGTGAGCCTGACCAGGATGGTGAATTCCTCCTCTCCCGATGGAACCGCCCCACATTCACTACCCTCACCCAGAGCGGTCAATCCCAGCCGCAGTTCCCTGCCCTCCACCTTGATGCGTGTATCAAACAGGTCAGCCTGCACCACAACCTCCATCCAGTCTGGGTGACACGTGACCGCGATAGGCCGAGGCTCCACACTGTGCTCCGCGCTTTGCTGCTGTGTCGCCTCAGACATCCGGGGCTGCATTTGTCCAAATGTCTTGACTGGGGCTGAGCTGTGCACCAACCGACTTTCTGCTGGACTGATAGTTGAATAAAACACGATAATCCACCAAGAAACGATTCGTGGCAGGTTGCGGTCCATTCTCAGAAAGGTTGAGGAGAAATGAAGGGGGAGTCTGCTTCCGCTGAAAATATGGCCACAGGTGCGGCTGATTATGCACCTCAAACACACCTGGGTAGCAACTGTTTTAATTTGCTTGGAGTTATTGTCGTTATTTCAAGTAGAAGACTTAAGAGAAAGGAGAAAAGAAAAGCTGGACCGATAGATTTAGCCAAGCTTTGCTAAGTTTTTGCATTAAATTGACATTTTAAATTGATACTATGTTGTTTTTGGGCGCTTGTCATGCTGGTCAATTAGCCACTAGGTGGCAGTAAAGCTCAATATTATGTATGTTTAAAATTCTGTTAATTTTATCATCACAATTTTGTTTTATGCAAATTAGATTTTTAAAAGAACAAATATTTCTCTATGGAAATATACACATAACCTACCTAACGTTAGTATTGTGCATCATCTCCTTGTCTTTTAATAAATGTTTGGGAAGTGAGAATACCAGATACTCCTACATTCCCCAATATTGTAAAGTGACCTTGGGTTTCATCAAAGGCACTTTAAATAAATAAATAAGGTACTAATGTAACCCTATATCATCAGTGATGCAGACTTTTAAACTGTTTGCTAAAAGCAGCTGGATACAAGATATTCCCTCCCCTATTTAGTCTGTCAGACACGGCTTCTTTGCAAAAACAATAGAAGAGTTTTCCACTTTTCCTCAGATAATTTTCAATAAGTTTTGGCCCAAAGAGGGTAGAAGCAATTCTAGATCATATTCACATACTGCTTCTTCTTTGCATGATAGAATTTTAGCTTATATTTGTGGATTGCACGGTTAACTGTGTTCACTAATTTTGATTTCTGGAAGTGCTCCTGAGCTGATGCAATGATTTCCTTATTTCACAAAAAATCTCATGTCTTGCTTGTTCATTGTCATTGTGGTTGCTATGGTAGTTGCTTCATTGCCTATCCTAAATGTTTCTTGGTGTGATAATGGGGTGCGATCCTTTTCAAATGACCATCGGCCATGTACCATCTTTAGCAGTTTCATAGACTTTGCAGGTCTGTTTTCCTTCTTTTTATTTCTTACTTTAGTTTTTTACTATAAAAATACTATCAATATTTATTTTTACAGATTACATCCCCCATCAGAGTAAATCCTGTTTTACTAGCATTTATTCAGTAAAAGTAGATGCACTGCAATAAAATCTGCAGTAAATGTCTGATATTGAAGTAAATATTAAAAATGTTTTGTGTAGTTTAAAAACTAACCCTTTGTAAATATTGTTTCAGTTACAGTTTTACTTCAGTAAAACTTTTAGAATTTTATAAAATTTTTTACATTATTTCTCATTTTCATTATTGAAATAGTTGCCTAAGGATAACCTGTAACGTGATCATAATTGTGGTCCATATGCTGTTTGATGACTCTAAATCCAGCATTTTTCAAGCTTATGTTCTAGATTGTAAAAACTATTATAGCTTCAAAGGTGAGTAATTTTAGAGTATATTTTCCCAATGTCTTAATTCATAACTGGGGCACTTTCAATTGTGAATTAAATACATTTACAGTAATTTACAATTAGATTATTAAGTCTGAATCCACAGTTATGTTCACAGTATCTTTAAACTCTGGTTATTTTGTCAAATTAAATACTTACAACTTTAAATATATATTCAAAAAACACATAGGCTTACTTTGTTGCATCATACAGCTGAAAAAAATATTATAATTTCAGTGCAGTTAAGAAAAATATATATGACATATTCCATGAACACCATTAAGCCAAACTAGTTGTTACACTACTTTTAAATTATATATCTTTGCCAACATGCTCCTGTGGGGCCCATGAGGGCTACATTTCAGGCTACAGGGTCTCACATCAGTTTGTCCACCATTTGGTCTCACCTGTGTTTGCTCATATAGGTTGTAAATTGGTTCTGACTGGGTTTTAGGTGGTACCCAACATCAGACGCCCAATATAAGAAGAGAGTCGTAAGTGGTGCTGCTTTCTTTATCGGAAAGCATTTTAAAAGAAATGGTTGAATTAGCTGGAAGAGGTGTTCAAATGAGCTAGAAGGAAACCGGTAATGGGGAAGTCTGCCGCTACACAAACCCAAACACGGATAAGGGGAAGAAAACAGATAAGTGGATGGATATTAGTGGTGAAGTAGAACACACACACACATGCACACACACTCAAAATAACATTATTAGCTAAACTTTTATAGTTTAACAAAAAAATGGACATTTCCCCCCAAAACTTCATAAAGTAAATGTATGGTAATTTGTGGTTTTCTGTTGCTGTTGAAACAGGATGAACAATACACTGATTTCCTGTTTGGTGGAAATTCATAATTCCTATGAAAATTTATGCACAAGTTTTTGTAGGATTTACTATGAGTAAAAAGGCCAGTGAGAATATGTTGTGTATTTATTTAGAGCAAAAAATGCTGAGGCACTCAAGAGGATTTATCAATTAAAAAGCCTTTATTGTTACATGGCTTAATCTATTAAAACATGCGGACATGTTTTAGTCTAAAGGGGTTTTGTTAGGACAAGAAGTGTTTGAAAGTTCAGTTCTCTGTTAAAAAGATGATGAGACCCAGCTGCTCTTTGTGGGTAGAAATTTCCTACATTCTCATAAAAATCTGCTGATTAAAAGCTCTGAATGTAACCATTAAAAAAATTACAGCAAAAAACATGTTAAGCAAAAATGAACTTTTAAACTTTGATAGAACTCCTTTTTCAAAATAAGTCTAAATGTAAGCTATATAAAATAAAACAGAAATATACAAACTGATGGTTGATTTGTCTCCCATTTAATGGAAAATAAGGGTTTTTTTCAAATTCATAATTTTGACAACAAAGTGTGCAGTACTTCTTTACTTCGTTATTGTTATCATGTGATTATTTACCTACGTGTTGAATAAATTGCAAAAGTAAATATCCATAATATCAGCTTCTGTGAATGTTATTGTGGGTAACCTCGGTGATAAACATAAAGCAAAACTGTATGTTATGTTACAAAAAACTACAATAAAAATGAAATATTCTATGTTCAGATAGGAAATTTTTTATTTGTAAATTTGTTAAGCTGCAGATTTGTAAACTAATACTAGTGAAAAAAAAATGTAATTTACAAAAATAACTTGCATTGATAACGACATGGTCATACTGTCAGGGTGACAAACTTCAAATATCCATATCTAAATAATTCATTTATGTGTATAACTTTAAATCCAGGTATTTGAAAAAGTACTTGTAATTGTGAAACTTGTGAATGTTGCAACTCTGGCTGATCTGGCCCATTTGTAAAAGCTTAGATTAAATTTGATTTAGATCAAACTGTATCAGACGAAAGCTTTTAAGTGTTATTACAGTTTCAGTTCAGAGAAACATAAATCTCTCATACATTATCTGGATCCTTTTTCTCATATTTTATTCCTTCCTTTTTGGTTAACTGTCCTATTCGCTGTGGTTGATATATCATAGGTCGTTCTCAACTTAGGAGCCACAAATGTCAGGTATGTTCTTTATTAAACACCGACAAGATAAAAACTGAAACTGAAAAAGGCAGAAAACAAAGAATCCATTTATTTTTCTTAGTTAAACTCTCTTTGTAATAAACCATTGCAAATAATAAATTTACTTTCTCTTATGAAGTTTCATTTTCCATTTTTGTTGGCAAGTCTTGGGATGCACCTACATGCACTGAAGGGTCTAGCTTTGTATCCAGTATGTGTTGTGCATGTCATCACAGTCTGGGAAGCTAGGATACTTTCTCATGTATCAAAGATCATTTTCCAGTACATAACTTGGTATCTGGATTGAACTGGATCCAGTAATGAGCATGTCATGTATCAAGAGAAAAAAATGCCAGACGCCTATTTCAATTATAAAATTAATCCAAACCCTGAATCAGACAATGGACACATTTTAAATGGATTTCACATCAATCAGATTATCACTATTGTGGTTATGAAATTGCAAGTTTATTAATAGAATGGAATTTCCAAATTAAGTGCGATAAATGCCACATTGGTTTCTCTGTCAGTTAAACAAATGTTTGGCATGAATAGCTCACATGTTTATAGGAAAATGTGGTTGCATGTGGTGCAGCACAATAGCAACATACAAAGCAGAGGTGGAAGCCACAATATGGACTTTTTTAAGGCAATCAATCTAAATTTAATTTTAGATGATCTTCATGACTTGAATAATGTATTTTTGTTTTTTGTTTAATGAAATGAATGAATGAATTAAATGAAATTAAATGAAAAATACTTTATTGATCCCAGAGGGGAATTAATCAGAAATTATCTCAATTAGCTGACACAAAGATGTAAGCTAATCTACCTGTGGTCCAAGCAATAAAACATTCATAATAAACATTTTCATCTCAAGTAAAAATGTAAATGTAAAAAAATTAATGAATTATCAAAATAAAAATACATAGAACTAAAAACTCCATATTGTTCATGTAACAGATGACCCTGATTTAAGTACCGGTAAGGTTAATCAGAATTTTGAAGGACTAAAAAAATCTGTATTTTATCAACACGACCTACAACATAGCAAGCAAGTTTGGAAATCAAGTTGTCATGGAGATTATATCAAAAGTAGGTCTGTCACAATAACAAATTTTGGCATATGATTAAATTCTTGCAATAAACAATAAAATTGCACTAAGCAATTGATGCTGTAATTTTAAAACCTCAACTAAAATAATAAAATGCCATAATAACACTAAGTTCACTCTTTTAAAGATCACCAAACATTATTTTATAAAGAACAATTAGCTTGATCTGCACACTAGTTTATGTTCATCCAGGATTTCAGGGTTGCATCTGTGCTTCTGTACAATGAACCTGATGCACAAAGATCAAGCCGTCACATTTATGAGAACAAAATTACATACTTTTTTCTCCTTCAAAATCTAAAGCTTTTCTAGCTCTCTGGGCTTGCTAGCACTCATGGACTTGGGACTACAATTTTGTAAAACATCATAGGCAAAACTACCGCAGCCTTTGATTTGGTCTCTTTTACAACATAATCATATTTTTGTTAAAGAGAGAGAGAGAAACAAACTAAAATTATTGTGTCTGGAAATCTTATTCTGCTCACTTTTTCTTATCGGGCAATTAATTGACTTATTGCTGATTGCGACAAGGCCTAAAAAAAGTCACATTAAAGTCGTCAATACTGTACCCACTAACACTGACTTTTTGACCCCTCTATCTGACATCTAAGTCATAACAGTGCAGGTGGAGTGACCAGGTCTATAAACATGTTAGGATGATGTTATTAAATCATTCTTATAAAAGTAATTTTACATTTGTTTAAATAAAGTATTTTTGAACAGTTTGCTTTGCCAGTGAATTGTAGAACAGACCATATAGAACTACAACTTTTTTAGCTTTATCTCTTTGATGCATCAAGCTTTTTAATTCAGTGTAAATACAAAGAGCACTTCCGGCCTTAAATATAAATTCCTTTAACCAAACCAAGCTTTATTTACAGAGCTTTTCATCTTACATAAAATGCAACTTAAAGTGCTTTACAATAAAAATGTTTTAAAAAACCTAAACATGGTAATAAAATATCTTTGGCTATAGATGCATAACGCAACAAAACACGCACCCACCCATTTAATCACATGTACATAAAAGGATGTCTTGGAGCACTGTCCCATCCCTCAATATTCACATCGGGAAAAACTAATATACTGAACACTGATAAGAACTGAAATAGTGTAAAAATAAATGATAAAATAAAATGAAATAAAACAAATAAAATGTAAAATACCCTAAAAATTTCTTAGATGAAATAATGAATAGAATAAGACTATCTAATTATAGTGTAAAATAATAATCAACTAAAAGCTTTACTAAAAAAGTAAGTCTTAAACTTTCTCTTAAAAATATCAACACTGCTAGTTGCCCTCAGGTTGTCCCGCAGACTGTATTATAGGTGAGGACCATAATCACTAAAAGATGTGTCAATGTGCTAAAGGAGTGAGTGGTCCTCACTCTAGGAATAAATAAAAGACCAGCCCCAGAAGACCTGAGAGCCCTGAGAGGTTCATGAGCTTAGAGCAAATTTGATAAATACTTTGGGCTAAGACCTCTTAGAGTATAAAAAACTAATAAAAGTATTAAAAAAAATCACCTAAAACACACACAGGAAGCCAATGCAGAGATTTTAAAACTGGTGTGATATGGGCTCTCTTTCTGGTCTTTGTCAGCAGACGAGCAGCAGTGTTTTTGAAAAGCTGCAGTGGGTTCATAGTCTTTTTAGGAGAACCTGAAAGAAGTCAATCCAATAAAAATGAATGGATCAGTGTCTCTGTATCAGCTTGAGAAAAAAACTGTGGCACTCTAAAATGTTTTTGATGTGAAAGAACCTCGTTTTCGTTATGTTTTTAGTGTGAGATGTGAAGCTAGAGTAAGTTAGAGTCAAGAATGACTCGGAGGTATTTTACTTCCCCATTTGGGTTAAAGAGAGTAATTTAAGTTTGAAACCAGTTCCTCTCTGCGCTTCAGGACCGATAAATAAAACCTCTGTTTTGTCCTGGTTAATAAGGCATGCTGGGGCAAAAAGATCTATAAATAAATTGCAAGAGATATTTGCATCATAAGTAGCACATACTTGTTAATGTTGTTCACTTCACTAAGAAAATTCTTCTTATTAAATGTAATATAAGGTCCATTCCACCGAATGGGTGCCCTTTCTGTCCCTAGGAAACTTTATGTATAAATGCACATGAGAATTCATTGTAAATTCCAGCTTTTTATTTGGCTAACTGTCCTGCACAATAATCTAATCCCAAATTTAAGCTATGTGCTGGGAAAATTAATCAAACCTACCGTGAACACATTAAACACACCTATAAGCACTTTGAGCTGTCCTGTACATGAAATGTGCTATATAAATAAACTTGCCTTGCCTAAACATTGCATTTTTTCATCTGTCCCTCACTCAAAACATTACACTTTGGAATAAAATATTAATAAATCCTAGATACATTTTTTTTGCATTTCTAATATATATATA
>JBAMHV010000008.1:11826787-11850185 GCA_037177535.1 Pseudomugil gertrudae
TGGGATGCCAGTGATGACCATGGGGCTTGGGATGCCAGTGATGACCATGGGGCTTGGGATGCCAGTGATGACCATGGGGCTTGGGATGCCAGTGATGACCATGGAACCAGTGGTGCTTTTGAGGTTCCTCCGGCTTTTGGGGCCATTGGGGCTTCTGAGGGTCCTCCGGCTTTTGGGGCCATTGGGGCTTCTGAGGGTCCTCCGCTGTTGAATGTTTGGGACACAAGAGGGACACTGGATTCCCATGCCACTTCAGTGGTAGTACATGGCTGCCACCCTGGAAAAAGGAGAAAAAAAAAAAGTCAAAAACTTAATGTTCACTGCAGCAGGTATATTTAAATTTTATTTTTTTTAAATTACCTGTTGAAGTACATGACAGCCATCATATGGAACAGTCATGACAAATACCAAGGAGTTACCATGCAGGTTATAGCCACATTTTGGGGGTACCATGGACACAGGCAGCAACGATTTATCCGCTAAGGGCAAGAAGATTGTGGATTTATTATGCTTATATATATAAAACATTTTTAAAGTGTGTGTGTGGGGGCGTTACATAGAACTGTTCTACACTACCTTGTTCCACTTTAAGGTGTTGAGCTTCTGGTCCAAGGTATCTGAACTTCATATGATCCCCTAAACAATGCAGAGACGTTCCCAACTGATTCCATTTCTCTTTTGAAGAGCTATCATCTTGGTTTGCACTAGACCAGCCTGTTAGAACACAAAAAGCACAATTTGGTCTTTTTGTGGAATTAAGAAGAGAAGTGTATAACCCATCTATATTGAATACAAGATAGCAATAGCTTAATTTTGATGTACTGCAAATAAAAGTATTTTTTTCCCCCTCACATAAACATTTAGTCATCCAAAAAAAAAAAAAAAAAGTGGACATGCCTGCAAAGTCAGCTTGATAAGCTGTTTCATCTTCAGTAGCATTAGAAGCCTTCCCATCCGCTTCCCGTTGCTCCTTCCGCAAAAGGTCTCTAAACACAACTTGCCCCACCTGGAAGCCTGATGGGGTGACAGCAGCATCAGCCGGTGATTTTTGTTTTTCTGTTTTCCTTAGTCGAAGGCAGTCTATTGTTTGCGCCAAGTGACATGTCAGAACCACGACTGCCGCTAAACAGACAGCGGTACTTTTCCTTTTTTCTTTACGCATCATTCAACTGTGCGTAACTCCTGGAAACGTTGAGCTGAATTAACGTGTTTCGTCGCAACTATTTCTATTAACACGTTTTCCGTCAGCACGAGCGGCTGATGCTGCGACATCCAATCAAATAACGCCACAGATGATGGGCTTTAATTAACTGATATTGGTTACACCTGGGTCTAAAAAAACCCCTCAGGCTGGGTATTAGTGATTGTGAATATTAAATGCATTTTATTTAAGCGTTAAAAGCCACTGTATATTTCACAGTAGAAAAGCATATAACCATGTTTTCTTTGACCTAGATAACAGTGAAATGCATATCTGCTCTGCCATCTGTCGGACTAATGGTGACGTGTCGTGAATAAAGAACACTATTTTAATTCACTTCTAATTATCACATATTTAGCACCTGTTATGAATGCGTTCATAAATACTTTCTTTGACTTATACTCAGAAAGTAATGGGATTTTTTTTAAAAGTTCAATATAATTTCCAAAAAATACCTGGAACGGATCAAGTTTTTAAATGTAAAAGAAATGTGTAAACTTCTAATAACGATTTAAACATTAAGACAGCTTCAGAAACTGATATATTAAGCATTTTAATTTTTTTAAAGCTTCTTGGTTTTAGAACTTTTATGTCTCTCCGCTTTAACTGATTTATTTATTATCATTGACTTTTTTTGGAAAGTCTGGATAAGTTTATTCATTTAGCTATTTGTTTACATGTTTATTTATTTAAAAATACATCAAAATCTGCTTAATAAAATAATGCAGAATAAATGTCTTGCATATGGTTTGTAGCCAAACCCCCTGACAATTATTTATTTTAATAAACAAAATACTCAAGAAATATTTTAAAGCGGGCCAAACCATAACCTGTATCACCAAATCTAAATGTTTTTTTCCAAAAGAAAGAAAACCTGAAGTTTTGTTTAAAAAATTACAATCAATTCAATTTTTAAACATTTTATAATGAATGCTTTTTGCAAAGCTTGTGTATATGATGTCTATTAAACAGGATATTATGTTTACGCCTGAAAGCTTTTCAACTGCTTCTTCATCTGACAACACTTTAGTACTAAATAGTTGACTACCACTGTGTAGGCTGACCTTGAGTTGTTACTTTAACTATTTATTTCTCTAAGGT
Source organism: Pseudomugil gertrudae (assembly GCA_037177535.1). Taxonomy (NCBI): domain Eukaryota; kingdom Metazoa; phylum Chordata; class Actinopteri; order Atheriniformes; family Pseudomugilidae; genus Pseudomugil; species Pseudomugil gertrudae. The sequence continues at coordinate 11,829,090 of JBAMHV010000008.1, forward strand.
ACCATATATTAAAATTTTATTATAATAAACAGCAGTTATATTATAAAACAGCAGTAAATACCAGTTTTCAACCTTGGAAAATAACCACAGACAGTGGTGCAACTCAAAATAATGAAATCCATCTCTTCCAGTCAGTCTGGTCCACATATCTTTAACATTTACACAATACCAATTTAAACATACTTAAATGCTGTTGCATCATTAGAAGAGAATCCACTGTGTGACCCTGACGAGCCAGTGAGAAAGAGCAAAATGTAGACACAAAATGGATCTGTGAAAGTATTTCAGTTGACTTTTGCACTCTGCCCAGAATCGAGAGGGATCTCTGGAACCTGGAAATGACAAACCTACCTACTGTACTGGTCCCGCAGGAGTTCTGAGAAGAGCTTGGGAGTCTGAAAACTATAATCTGAATTTAGCAGACACTCTTGTAGAGGTACTGAGATCAAATGTCTGTTCCATCTACAGCAATACAGATTGATCCAGTGTAAATCTGTTGTCCATAACAGCATCCACCAGCAAACCAAGCAGAATGTGAATATTGTGGGGAAAAGACTCTGTTGAATTTAACATGGACACAGGAGCCGGAGGTGAGATGTATCTACTTACGGTAAGCATTATTACTAAATGCACATAATATACTTTTCACCACCTTGTATCCTCTTTTTATTGATTCTGGACACATCATGCCCAGCAGCAGGTGCTGCATCAGATGCTGGTAAAGCTGAGATGTTTATTGGAGGGCACACGTGACACAACAATATGTTATCAGATGTCAGAGGAACCAACCAGCCAAGCACATGGATTTATTCACCATCTTCCATGGCAGGAAGATGGAACACCACAAGTTTGCCAATTAATTAAAAAAGGGACTACGGTACATATTGAAATGTTCAATTAAAAATTACTTCATCTGCGTGGATACAACAAAGAGATATAACATTAATATAATTTTGTAATGTTTTTAATAGTGCACAATAACAAAATTAAAACTTGCAAAGATGACTCTGTTGCAAAGACCTGTGAGTAACAAACACACAGACGGCATATTTCAGTGTACTTCTAAGCTTCTCCTGATGACAAAGACAGTTTTTTAGTTTTTACTTTGTCTTAATGAGACTAATACTGTTAATTATTTGCTGTGGTTGAGCTGCCCCGGCTTTAAAGGTCCTCAGATTCAGACTTGCTGCTGCTCTGGGAAAAGAGTGCTGGACAGGGCTGCAAAACAGCACTTCTGAAAAACACCTGAAAAAAGAGGAAGAGGAACGCATGTTGGTCCCATGTTGTAATCACAGTCCAGCTCAGTTTGGCTTATGTCATCATCAGGTACACACAAATTTATTTAATCGCTTATATCTAGACTTTTCTTGCAAATAAATGTATTATTTAAAGTTCAGAGTTTATTTCTATGAAAGTCTTTAGTTATAGATTAGTTCTGTGTAGGATTAACACACCATGTGGTCACAATGTGGAGTCATTTCAGTACCAGCTGAAGATTTTTGTTCATGTAAACTCATTTAGGCAAATACATTAGCTGTGATTACTCATTCCAGTCCTACCAGAGCCACAATTCATCAGGTTTTCCGTGGCTGTGTCTCAATCAGCACACTAACACTACTTTGCACACTATGTAGTGACAATGTAAATGCACTTAAACATAGTGCACTTAGTGTTAGTGTGCTGATTGAGACACAGCCATGCGTCTCTGCTCCAACACACCTGATTTAAATGAATTAATCATTGTGCAGAACTTGATAGACTGTTAGTTTATTTTCATTTGATTCAGGTGTGTTTTAGACAGGAATACTATAAAAACCTGCTGAATCAGCACCCTGTCCTAACCTTGTACTGGCTGAAAATGAGAACGAGCAGTCAGATAGAGAAGAATAAGCATTTAATGCTGTTGTAGATCAAGCCCAGAAAAGTCCTGCAAAGCAGCCAACAAAAATATGAAATATGCCCAGTTCTTCTTTCAGAAAACTTCTGCTGATAATCATATTTTTTTTCTCTTAAATACCTCCCCTTTTTGTTCTTTTCAAAGAATTTGGGTTGATTACTGTTTTTTCTGATGGCTCTGCCCAGGTCTTGTATCCATTCATATGGAAATGAACACATTATAATCATGTGATGCTTCACTTTTCACATCAAGACCAAAATGCCACAGAGAAGTGATGATATGGGTCTTAGAAGAAATGCAGGCCAACACATTCTGCAGTGGGTGTTTCTGTCCTTACCATGGTTACAGTTATTCCTCAGGCATTTGGGCTGTTATTGTGGTCACTGAGCAAAATGGAAGAGTCTGCATTGTGTTTGAAAACAGCGGTTCTCCCAGTAAACCAGTAAGAGTCTGATGGCAGGGCAACGTGTTATCACAGCAAAACATATGGTAAGCAGCATTTCTCATGATTTGCCTGTACTTTGTGATGTACAAAGATGTCATGAATGTAGCCATTTTGATTCATTAATGTATTTAAAGACATTTATCTGATGGCTTGTTTTATGGTTTCTACATGAGGAAAGGACAATCATACATCCCATGTGTTTATACTGCAGGTTGGCCTTAAACAAATTGGGTGGTCACAGTCAGTGCTTGACAGACATAAATACCAGAACTTGTCAGTGGAGCTGAAGCAATGTGAACCATTCCCCCATTTTCTTCCATCCCATCTTCCTGTCCCTTGACAAAATGGTTGGAGTCAGAGTTTTGTGTCCTTCTTGGCAAAAGGTCAACAGAGTGCCTGCTGTGATGGTGTAAAAATCTGGCTTTTCCACTTTTAAATAAATATTTAGTCATATTTTAACTACAAGGAATATGATTATGCACCAACGCAGAGATAATGGTTTGTTTTTATTTATGGCCAAAGTAGCACATAAGATGTGAGAGAATCTTCTTACAAAGACCAGTTTTAGTTTTAAACATACATTTAATCTGACTGGTATTTCATTTGACCATCAAAATCCAACCAGTTTGTTTTGTTGAAGGGGGAATGTGAAACGCTTCATTCAACATCAGTTACAAAGGAAGACATATTAGTGCTGGTAGCCAAGATCAGGATCCACATGGCTATCCAGCAACTTTACCAGTGCTCGAGGAGGCTGTTTCATCCACAGGATACCTGCTCACCACCTCTGTGCTGCTGCTCAGAGAATTCTGGACGACCAGGCCAATGCAGTGATGACTGACAATGATAGAGCCTTTATCTCTGAGTATTTAAGATTGTTGATGTATGGTAAATGGACTCAAAGAGCTTTGTATACAACATGGTACCCGTTCACACACACACCCGATATACACATCGGAGGGCAATACATGATCCAAACACACTTGAGCATGTAGTTAGGGGAAGCCTGGAATCAATCCACTTACCTTCCCAGTATAAAAGCTACAGCAGCTCTGTGAGTACATTGAAGTCATAGAGGAATATTATTGTACAAGTAGTTTTTGACTATTTAAATCTGAGCTTTTTACTGTGATTTGACCAAAAACAAACTATTGCATATGCACCGACATATAGGAGTACATACAAAGTGATCTGTGTAACTTCTCTGTATTGTACAATGAAAAAACAAACCTCTATTCTGATTAATCTTTTTAGTCAGCACATCTTTACTGAATCTAAATAAATTAATACAAGTACTATATTTTATTTCAACTCAGAGAAATAATGTGAAATTTATTGGTTTTCATGCTTTGATCTGAATAAGGAAAAATGTGTTTGGAAGCTACACAAAGGGCTCAAGCCTTTTTTAAATACACAATTCAACATTTTAGAAATATACAGATGGAATAAAAAACAATTGAATCCCCTATTGATCGACCTTGCATCAACTAAATGTCAAATATTAACCAGATTCTGAGGATTTACAGTTAATAATTTTCCTAAAATTAATTATATAGTTTGCTGAAACTCACCACCAGTGCTGGCAACAGCAGCAGCCACACTGGTATCAGAACCTTGCAAGAGCTGAGCCAAACTAAAACTCTAGATCCCGAGATACTGCAACTCACTTGACAAACATCTACCTTAATTAGCAGATCAAACTCTGCACACGTCTACTACTTTCCAATTGATTTGAGGCAGGAGTGTTGCAGCCGGAAATCTCCCTGCAGTGGAGTGAGTTGGCCATCCCTGCTGTAAATGTAGAAGCATTTTCTAAAGAATGTGTATAATTAAACTTTTCGGCCAAGTTGCATTGGTGTTCCCCAACTGTCAGCAATTTGCTTAAGAGCCACAAGTCCTCTGACCTTAAGGTCAGGGCACTAGAGGGAAATTACCAGTCTTATTACTACAACCGTTGATACCCAGGTCTATGACCTGGTGGCATGGGTTATGGACTACCGAAAAAAATAGGGCTCAGCATGCGTAACAGAGAAAGTGCACATTTGACATTTTCAATTAGCAGGACGAAAATGGTGCAGGGCACTATGCACTCTTGTTCATTTAATATATATAGCATTCCCAATACAACTTGCTACATTATGGTCTATATCAGGAGTGAACATTAGGTGTACAGTGAACACCAACATGGGTGAACTCCAAAGTTAATGTTTCAACGTCTGCAAAAAGATGTTTATATTCTGTTGGGCTGTTGAGGTAAATATTTTCTTCCAACCAAAAGAGTGTTTGGACAGCAGCATCTGGAAAGAGAACCTAGGTCTGGACAGACTGGTTAGTAAAGTGGGCTCTGTAGTGGTCATGAAGCTAGACAGGCTGACAACAGGGACAGGGTGATGGACGCTAAGCCGGTTACGATCAGGGACAATCCACTGCAACTAGCATTATCTCCACATGGAGGAGCAGGTGTCACTGACAGGCTGAGGAGATCCTGTCACACAAGCCATGCAGCTTTTCATTCCACTTAAAGCAGAGCCAAAAGGACAATGCTGACATTCCCAATTATCCTGGTCTAAACTCCACACCATGCATCTTAATCCACACTTACTTTGTCTGGATTGATTTATTATATATATATTTTTTTGCTTTTTGATCTTGAATTTGTTAGATACTGGATAATACTAGATCTTATGAACTTCCCACCTGTGGAGAAATAAACATGAAATCTAATCATTATCCCAAACTTTGGTAGAGCAGAATAATTCCTCTCAGATCAATCAGAACAACAACGCAGCTTCACAGTTAAATAGTTACAATAGGTTTTATTAATATTCTTTTTATCCAAGGTATGTAAATATAAAAATTATTCTGAAATCATCCCAAAACAATGTTATTTTCACAATAATGAAGACAAATTTGAAGTGTTGCATATTCTACATGGTAACTACTTTCAGAACAATGAACTTAAACGTTCTCTGTATGGCTCAGTGTTACAAATGACAGGATGTTAATATCCACAGAGATCAAATATATGCAACAAGTTAAAGACTACAATGATCTGTGATAAATCGCTCCTACTGGACTACTAATTGCCTGGATGAAATCTGCAGTAATATGAATAGTAAAAAGGAAAATAACAGGTTGGCCAGTATTGTTGCCATGGATCCCACTCTGGCGTCAGGGGCAGGCCGACTCTGAGGAACATAGTGAAGAGTGATGGGGACATCCAGTCTGTGCTAGCAGTCTTCCCGCCTTCAGCACAAACATTCATAAACATCACCTCACAGCCCAGTGAGAGACCCGCCTCAAACCTAGACAGCAAGACAGTCAGGAGGGACTTAATACACACCTGCACTGGTCAAAATGTACCCAAGGTGAGGAAAATCTCATCATTCACCTTCTTCCCTGCTGTTAACACTACTTACATAGAGTGGCTTTTGGCTCCAGCCAGAATTCAAAAGTAGGGTTAAGAGTGGTGGTGTGCTCTTGTGTTCATGTCAACGTTCATCTTCATCTCATTGTCCAAGATTTGCACAAGCTGCTGCATTGAGGGCAGGTGACCCGACTCCAATTTTGACCACACTGGTACATCTATGGAAACAAAGAGGAAACGATGTTTCAATAGAAATCAGCTGAGTTACAACCACACAGCTCCAACAAGATAATTAAAGACTGTATTGTAATATTTTTGGCAGGTAAAAGTTTAGCTATTTAACACAAGAAAGTAATGTGTTTATAAGAAAATGTCAGCCAGCTGAAAGATTACTCCAACATACAACAATGACCTCCCTTTTTTATTTAGGCTCAATTAAATAAGGAAATGAAACTATTAACAGTATAAAACCTACAAATATCACAACCCATTCACCCAGCTCGTGCTGCGATACAAAAACTCACCGTTTAATGTGATTTCAAATGCTCCTGTTGACATTAACTGGTTTTCAATCATATTGCTGAAGAAAAACACCATCATGCAGGCATATATCTGAAAGAACAGGAGAAGAAATTAGTTAAAAGCTCTGAAAAAAAATGTTTTACTTCTTCATGTTTCCAGCCACAAATACTGCATTTCACTGTGGCGCATTCCCGAGGAGAAAGGGAGGCTACAGCCAGTAACCAATAAAAAGGATGTGATGGTTAAGTAGCAGTACAATTAAGATAATTCTATACTAATAGCAAGCATGAATATAAATATTAGATTGATAATGCAGCTAAAGTAGAACAACAGCAGACATATTACGTTGTTGCATTGTAAAACTGTGAGTCTGAAAGTCAGAAGGTCATCCAGCTGTGGATGTCAGAATGTCAGCTTCTTTATTTGCAGCTGCTGGAAAGATGGTAATAAAACAACTGGTCCATTTCCACATCTGCTGAAGTCTTTTTCTTTTGTAGCGCTTTCCTTCTTCACTTTCTGAAGACAATTTACTATCAGCACCTTTTTTCTCTTCACATTTTATTGAAACACAGCATGCGATACAGGACTTGTGCAATAACACAGCAGTCTAACAGTCTGGTGTGCAGATGAAGCTACCTTTCACCCGTAGATGACATCACAGTTCGCAACTGAGATCTAGTTTTTGATCAAATATCTCGTATGTGTGAATGAATCATTAAGACAAATGGTAAATGGCACATTAAGAAACCTCTGAAGGAGAGCAACATGATATCCTGAGGGATTCATTTTTATTTAATTTCATCCACATATATAACTGCAAAAAATAACTCAATTAAAAAAATGTATATATTGTATATTTCAACCCATGGTGATTGCATCTAATGACACAACAGCAAAAATAAAAAGGACAATCTGGACCCTACCAGCCAGCATATTTCATTGAACATTACAATACAAAACAAAAATAAAGAGACCAAAAAAAATAAATAAATAAAAAATAAAAAAAAATCCAGGAGTCTTTACCTTATTTCCCTGGCCCCACTCCCAGATGCCTGGAGCTTGCACACCAAAGAGTGCAAACGGGTCCCTGCCGATAATGATCAGCCCAATCACCAGCAGTTTAAAAACAGACAGGAAGGAGGCGATGTGTCTGAGAAAATAAGATAAAACTGATTAGAAACACAACTCATAGATGTAAACTTTAGGCAGACTATTCTTGTCAAACATATAAAATCATTCTATAAAAAGACATAATGATGTTCAATGAACAATCATCAGGAATTTAATTAAGCTGTTTAAGTGTTTAAAAAAAACATTTTAATAAGACAGGACTTGGATCATAATTATTCCATATTACCCCTTTAAAACTTAACATGTACAACTGTTTGAGCATAACTAATCCTGCAGAGGCTGAGCAGCAGATATAAAATTAGAATAATTTAACATAAATACTAGCTTGAGAATTTGAAGCCTGTGTTATCTCCTGTCTTTAACATGGCAAATCTCAAGAGTGTTCATTAAAGTTGAGCTAAATGAGGACTCAAGAGTCTCAGTAGCATCATGTTTATAACACCTGCACAAATCAGCCTCAGATCAGCTCCCACCACCAGTATAGCTTCACTCCAGGGGGACTAAGGCTTTACAATGCCTCTGATTCCATCCATGAATATAAAACATTTAAAATTGAGTGCTAAATGGAGGTCACATAACAGTATAAAATGTAAATGGTATAAATACTCGCCTCCTAACCCTCTAATTCAAAATTAGGGTAGATTAATTTATGTTTAGAAAAGCCTGTGCATGAGATTTAACTTAGTCAGACAAATTAAAGCTAATCCCAGGCAGCTTCAGGCTGCTTTAATAGAGCTGGAAGTAATCCACTTGTAAGAAGGCAGACAATCTTTTGCTCCTACCGATATACAGGAATAGGAAGATAATTCTCCCCTTCAATGCGGATGTCTGGGTACCGCTGGTATAAGGCCTGCGTATACTCCTCAAACACCCGCTTGTACCCTCAGGAAATGCTGTGTGAAGACCAACACAATGTTAGAAAGACCTTCAGGATGTATGAACAAACACAATGCCTCACAGAGAAAGTAAATACATACATTTACTCATATACAGTGGAAGTTTATTGGAATATTTATGCCATACTTTATATGCCCATACTATTTCAAATAGAGAATATTGCAATTGCAAATAAAATGTAGATTAACATGAATAATAATTGAGCAAACAAAAAATGCTTATTCGCAGATGTTAAACAAAAAGCTCTAAGTGTTTTTAGACTATCTAAAGTGTAGCTCGAGTGACATGTCATAGAACATACAACTCAAAACATACACCCCCATAGTGTTGTTTAATATGTTTACAACTAAATAAAGATAAAACAGACTTCACTAATAACTTCAAATCTGGCTCTTTACCTAATTCATTACCGTAGAGAACAACCCCACATGTGTAATCATATGTTACCGCATGTTAACACGGAAAAGCCGTCTTTAGCATTTACTACAAACCAAACATGTTCGGTTGTTTGCTGAGATAAGCCACGAAAAGCAGGCCTCACTGGAGAAGCAGTAGAAATAACATAACAGAATACAGTAAAATTGGGCAACTTCAATTAAAGTACATTGTGTACAAAAGCTCATCTAATCTACAGAAACTGGGCGGCTCTTTCCAGGTTTTTACGCTATCCACGCTGTTGACTGCGGAAGTGAAACCATGTTTCTGATTAGATACATTAAGAACTGACGATACACCGGATTACTAAAATATGCCTTTGCTGTGTTAAAGCAGTTATGGATAAATGTCGCAAATGGCTAACTCTAGTGTGAGAGCTGCTTCTCTCGTGATCATTAATATACGCACATCCTATGGTGCTCTGGCCTACAGTGTTGTTAGCCAGTTACGTTTAGCTAGCGTGCAATGACTCGCCAGATTTTTGCTCATTTGCTCACCAGATTTGGAACTTGAGAAGAGGTCCCGTTGCAAATTGCATCTTCATCTTCTTTATCCCACTACTGTCACCAGATGTGGCGTAACACAGCGAGAAAACCCCCAATACGAGGAGAGAAAATCGCAACCACTTCATCGCTACCTGCCTGTCAAGACTTGGGTTTCCTCCTTTCCTCCCGTCTCAACTGCGGTGGATTAAGCTGTGTATGACGTCACTGGTTGGCCCCGCCCATTTCATTAGCTTTCAAACAGTGACAGGTGTGTCTATCGCCCCCTGGTGTCCTGGCTGACCTAACAGCTGAAAGAAATATATACGGTAATCTGAGATCACTTCGGTACAAGTGCCTCACACTGGTTTATATTACAACTCTGTCTTGTTTTTAATGGAGCAAACTGAACATAAACTAATAAATATTAGTTACGTGTTTGTAACCATTGTCTTTGTTCATTTGTGTTCTAAAAAGTAAAGTGGTTCAAGTGTGCAACTGAAGTATGCAAGATAGTTTAAATCAAGCATCCACATTTATTTAGAGACACAGCCATTAACAGATGTTTAAATAAAAAAAACTAAACTAAAATGCACATGTCATTTCACAGCAAGCATATTGCTCATGGATAGTGTTTTATTTAGGCTTTATTTTGTTTTATTTAAAAAATCCCAGTTAAAGAGCAACATGCATCTTGAGATGCATGTTGCTCTTTAACTGGGATTTTTTTGGCAAATATTTGAAGCAAGGCATATTGGTGATAGCAGCTTCATGTTTTTCAGGAGGAAAAAAAAAAAAAAAAAAAAAAAAAAAACCACAGTCCAACATCTGAATAATATTTATGAGCACATGAAAAAGTTCAAATAATTCAGTAATACCCACTAAAAACAGTAATGCAAGACAAACAAGTCCTAAACACAAGTGTACAACAAAAGCAATGTTTTACAAGAACAACTGCTTCATATAAAAAAAGAGTTTATTTATTACAGAGAATCGAATAAAATTGGGTTAAAACCAAAGAAAAAATAATTATGTTGTCTAAAATTCTTAGTGGTTCAGCCTCGTCCTTCTTTGATCCACCGCAGACTGGAGAGCCAGAAGGTTATCTGGATAAGAAAGGACACCAAATGTGAAACCATTTCATTTTGTGATCGCTGCGTCATCATTAAACTCCATCTAGATTGAACTTTTACTAAAAATTAAGCAAAAAACTTTGTTTTATTCATCTGGTGTGGATGTTTTTGAAAAAATATTTAAAATTTCAACAAAAACCAAATAGCCAAACTAGGTTTAGTACATATAAAAATTGTACAAACCTTTCAGCGTCTGGAAATGATCCATTAGGTCTGGAAGTCCTTCTTCGATGTTGTACGAGTTTTGATCCATGTCTTTTGTAAGTTCATTTCCTCTCTAAGGAAAATGTTTTATAAGATACCTCTGTTAAAATTTATAAATGCAAAAAAAACTACATGCTTTCAATAAAAGAGATTTAAGAAAAACACCTTCAGTGTAGCATAAATCTTCTCCTCCAACTCTGCCACCTGAGATATGGCATCATAAACATTGCTGTCAACAGTTTCCTACATGAAAAAGGAGACAAAAGTTTTAACAAATGACAAAAATAAACACTAAAAAAATGTTTTTTTTAATCTTTAAAAAGTGAAAGTTTACCTCCTCTGAAGAGCTGTTCACCAGCTCTTGTGCCTGAGGTGCTTCTCTGGCTTTAGAGCGGCCTTTCAGCTCTTTCACCCTGCCAAAGAACAGAAACATTTACACCAAGGCAAAAATGTTAAAAGATATTACAAGAAATAAATACTATACAGTCATTTGGCAGACGCTTTTATCCAAAGCAACTTACATATGATAAGCAGTGATTTTAACTATAGCCATTAGCCTAACATGCATGTCTTGTGGGTGTGAGGAAGCTGGAGTACCAGGGGGAGAGAACCCCTGCATACATGGGGAGATCATGCAAACTCCACACAGAAAGGTCGCTGGACAACCCTCAATTAAACCCTAAATCATATGTAATAAGTTGTGACTTTGTACCTGTCAGCATAGCGTAGAGTATTCATAGTATATTCACATGAAGCCATGCCTGGAGACACCATAGAGATCTAATGGAAAATAAGCACATTGTTTATTCTGTGTACAGCACACCCTGTTGTGCTCATTTGAGATGCAGCTCCATTGTCTGAGATAGTGAGTGAGTTAAATAGCATGTGTTAGCATACCATGCAGGTTCTGGATTTTTCTCCAATGAAAGAATCCCTGAGCACTTTGGTTAAAGTGCTCATCCGGAAAGGAATGTGGTCACTGTTCATCCCCAGTGAACGAATGCACTCCTACAAGACACAGGAACGAGTACATGGATGCGTTACATCTAATAAACACATTTTCAGACGTTGTAAATCTCTATAGAATAGATCATTGCAAGGACTATCCTTTATGGTTTGAGTTTTAAAGAATCGTTCTGCACATCCTATCTGCTGCTCTAAAACTAATTCTTTGAAAGCTGTGAAAACAGTGACTTTTTCAATGTCATCTTTGCATCCATGTCACCCATACTCTACCTTGAGAGCAAGCAGGCTACGATTGATCTCAGCCGTCTCAACCAAAGTGCTGCGGTCATTGCTGCTGACGTCTGTGCCACGCTCATTGCCAGCCAAATCAACCAAAGAAAATTTACCATGCAGCGTGTTAGCACGGTCATTACGCCGTAGCACAATCTGGAGGATAGCGTGAGAGCGTGAGGAGTTGGCATTGGCTGAGGTCTGGCCAGATGTCCTGGAAAAGAACACAGAATAGGGGTGGGAGGGGAAAAAAGAAAATATAATAGTTACACAACCACAAAATTTTAAATTGTATGGGGTATCTTCTTAATTGCAGACTAAAAACATGTATCAATATTACTGAATAAGAAGCTTAATTTGAAAAACTGCAATAAAAGAAAAAGTATAGTGCAATATTATGTCTCATGAGATCAAAACCTACATAAACTCAAATGCATAGGTACCTGCATGAACTGCCCATCTGAATAATCTTGATGACATCATTTGTTGTGGACACACAGACCTCCTTCAGTCCAACCACCTGAACCTGCTGTCGGTCATCCTCCAAAACACGGAGCCTGGCTTTCTTATTCAGCAGGTCATACACCTGAGTCAAAGCATACATTCCACTTCATGACTATAATGAAGCCTGCTTCCACACTAAGCCTGTTACATACTTCACGAGAAGCAAGAACATTGTTCATGCTCTTAAAGTTTGTTTTTGTCTGATCAATTTATGCTTAATAAAACACTTAGTCAGGAAACAGGGTTCAATGTCTGTTTCTATTCGCAAAGACCGACTAACCTGTTTATTTAATTTTTAAAGTGAAACTTAGTCCAAAGAAGGGGTGGGGTTGTGTATGCCACAGGTCCCATGTTTAAAAAAAAAAAACATTTTCATACGTTATGACTCAACCAGCTGGTAATTAAAATTATTTCATGCAAACTTCATCTGCAAAAAAGCAGAATTGGTTTCCACTCACACTTTAACATTAACTGCGCCCACCTCAAAAGTCCAACCAATCCCACAATTATTCTCAGAGCTCCACGAGAACAAAGTGCTCCTCTGCTTTTGTGTCAAAAATAATGTTCTCAATCATGTTTGTTCTTGTAGCCTCGAGAACAAAAAAGATTCTCGATTGTCACCAAGTATGTAGCAGGCTTTAGACTTTTCACTTACTTTGCCGTTGTAAATCTCAAAGAAGCTGACATAGGCCGACAGCCCCAGATTGGAATACCTCTTGTGGTTAAGATAGGTGAAAACATCTTGAGCTGAAAAGGACAGACGAAGATTGTTTTGTATAATTCTGGTGTAAAACGTCAGTTTAATATGTCCTAAATGCTCCATTTTAAAAAAGGTAATTTTTTTTAGCAATTCAAATGTAGGCATCGCAACAAAACAGGCAGAAAGCATCTGATCCCAGTCAAACCTGCCAAGGCGTAGATTCCTTTAGCACTGTTCTGCTGCTTCCCAGTGAAATCACCTCCCATTGTCTGCAAAAAAGTATGCAATCAATTCTACATTTTAAAAAAAAAAAAGACAAGTATAAGAGAATTCATTACCACTACAAAGTGACCAGCAACTTACATGGGTCTTACCACTTCCCGTCTGGCCATACGCAAAGCAAGTTGCCATGCCTTCTTCAAAAATAGACTGCACCAAAGGTTGGGCTGTGAACCTACATGCAGAAACCACATAAATCAATAAAAGTTAGTCAAAATAACAATAACACTTAAAAAAAAATTTATCAAGGATCAACTAAGTTTAGACATCTTCAATCAGCCCCATCAGTGTGCCCATCAGGCTTATGGTTTCACAAATATGACAGAACACAGCTTCCTCCCTGACTGCACTGAGGATATCCCCAACCCTGCCCGCCAGCACCATCTTAAATTTACAGCAGTCGCCATGGCAGCAGGGGAAGGATGCGGTTTTCAGAAACATCTAACTGCACCTGTCCACAATTTCAGAGATTAGGAACAAGTTACTGGAAGGTTCTATCAGCCTGCTCAGACCTCATTTCCAGTGTCTTCTGGCACATTTGCAAAAGACCTCTGAAGAAGCCAGAGGTTTAGGAAATGTGACATGAACCCAGCCTGATGCATGTCCAAGATGCATTTCTGATTGCTGGAGGGACGGTCAGGATCACACAAGCAAGCGCAGAGATGCTCCACAGCAGTAGCAGCAGCGGGCACTCCCCACCCATCTCCCTCTCAGCCATCGGGGTCCGATTTTCCCATAGCCCCTCTGAAGCAGTGAGCTCAAGCTGACAAAAACAGCACATTCACTCGAACACACACAGAGTTGTTCCCATCTCACACACTGGGAGTTCTGGGTCGTCGAGCGCTGCTGGTGGTGTGAAAGTGGCACTCGTTCCTCTCTCTCTGAACAGCGTCTGGTCTCTTTACTTTTCTGTGAGTCCAGGCCAGACGTTCAGCTCAGTTGACCTCACACGACCTCTTATAAATGACAGTGTGTCCAAGCTGAAGCTCCAGAGCACCACAAATTACCTCTGAGCTCATGTGTGAAGTATTCTCCAAAACCTATTAACCAGACTTTTCAGGCTGAACCCCCAATAGTTGCCACAGAGACCACTCCAGTTCCAGCAACACTGTAGCGGCTTTGCCCTGGCTACACTTCATGGTGACGACAGCACAAACGCATGCATGCCTGCTTTCAGGGCGTTATTCAGAGAGGTGGGACATATGTTACCTGGAAGGATGGGGGGGGGGAAGACTGATCAGCAGGAGGTGCACACTGCACCCTGTGTTGACCACAACATAGTTCAGTGGGTTCCTGAAAACAGTGGTCATCTCACAAACAGCATGTCACTCTCCAGTCAGAGCGTCTGAAACTTCCTGTGAAGAACGATCTTTACAGTTTCTTGAGAAGGAAAGTCTGGGCTTTCATCAGTCATTTTTGGTTGCCAACAAAATGTGCAGGATGAAAAAGATCCCCGATCTGTCCCAAATCTATCACCAGGAGATCTTTTCAAATGTTGACTGTCAGACAGGTGTTTGTCCTTCAATTGGTTTACCTCAAATCAACCTGAAACATGCATATTATCGTATCCTGATCATCAAAAATATAGAAAATTCCTGCGTTTTTCCTTTCAGGAATCATAATACAAACACTACAGTCTGTCGTGTGGTTGTTCCCTTGTTCAATACACAGTCTCCAAATAGTGCTGCTGCAGTTATGCTCCGAAGAGACAACAGTCCTCTTATCTAACAGCTTGATCCAGAGACAAACCAGCAGAAACTGGTTACACACCTGTTGAACTTGGGCTTCTCCCTAAATTGAAAGAAGAGCTACCCCTCTTACTCTGCGAGTGAAATTTAACTCAATGGCCATGTTGACATGAGACCATTAAACCAGACCCAATCCCCACAGAATGCGGCCGTCTCAGCTTAGAGCCTCACAGCTGACGGCTCTACTCCACCGCGCCACTCCTCACAGCATGGTTACACCCCTGTCTGTCATGCAGTACCCATTTGTGAAGTGGCACGTGTGGCAGCGGAGGCTCATAATCGCAGTCCTTCCTTTTGTGGCTGCCAAACTTGTCCACTGAGATCCACATGTTTCATCCGATGCCTCTGCAGACAACCCCGCTCAGTGTGGAAGGTGGTTTAGCACTTTGTTCCGCTGCTGCCGAGTTTTTCCCACCACAAAAAACTGTGTTGAATATCCAGCAGAACAGCACAATACTTTAAGTCTTGTGCTTTATAAAAATAAAAACTATATGGACACAAGAGCACATATTCTATTCAACAGTCATTTAGCAGACGCTTTTATCCAAAGTGACGTACATCAGGGAACAAGCAAGAAATCAAACAGGGGGCAAGTGCACTTCCACTACAACTGGAAGCCAGTGGAGCTTGATTTGCAGAGTAACAAGAGCTCTTTTAAATTATTAAATAAGTCTAAATATTACAGTAAAACCATTGTGTATTTTTTGTCTGTGACAGTAGGATTTTTTTTTTTTTGGTTACAATCTAATGGCAAAATTATATCCATCTCCCCACAGTAAAAAAAAAACAAAAAAAAACTTTAAATATTCTTAGATCCAGGAAGTGTATCCAAAAATCACTCCCTAAATTAAAATCACTTGTTCTTTATTCCATTTCTGACATTTCCTGAAAAAGAAATCTGTCAATAACTTTTGATTTATGTTGATAACAAACTACCATAGAAGAGTACATAACATACACGTTGGCTGAAGTAATGATAAAATGAAAAAACGTACTTGTAGACCAGGTCATTGGTAGCACTCTCGTCAAAGGAATAATCAAAGTGGAAGATCTGGTTGTCCAGATACTTTGTGAGGTCCACCTTGTGTTTTGGCTCATGGACCAGTAATGTACCTTTCCCAGGTACTGATACAACATCAATCTCCTTCTTAATAATCTCTGAAACACACAAGTATATACAGAGCAGCATTAAAAATGGCTTAAGTTTGTCTTTTCATACACTTCCATTCTGTTCATCTGGCACTCTAAAAAAAAAAAAAAAAAAAGTCTCAGAAATGATTTCTAGCTGACCTTGCTTGTTAAGGGGCCGCTTTCGAACACACACGCAAATCTTGTGAGGCTCAATCTGTAAAGATTAAAAACAACAGTGGACTACAAACTAGATTCTCTGGATAAAGCTTCATTCGTTGAACAACAAATAACTCACCCCATCAGCTGATGATAACGGGGATATTTCCAAGGACTCTCTGAACTCTTGGATCATTTCATAAAACTTCTGGTTCGGCCGGGATGTTTCTCCAAACTGGAGAGAAAATGTAATTAAATTCCTGGCTAAAAAGCAAACATTTATATAAATAAAATAGGTAAATAGAGAGTAAAAAAAAATGGGATAATTACCTTTCCTTTCTTGGTCTGCATCTCAAATGGCTTTATAGAAGAGGACAGTCTTTTGTTGCCCTTGATTAAATCCTGGGAGGCCACAGATTTTCTTCTGCCTGAAGTAAAAAAATAAAACAAAAACATGCCCTTTTTATTTATTAAAAAACAAACAAAACCCAGTACATTTAAAGTGTGAATAAAGAAATTCAAGGAGGTGTTACACACCAAGCAAACATTAAAAGAACCAAAACCTATGTGAATGCCAGTGTACCAAAATATCCAAACATCCAGAAATATATCTGATATTTTTGTAATAACATGTTAGCATAAAAAAATAATGACCAACCTTTGACTGAAGGCATTTTTTCAGGTTCATTTTCCTTTATGGTCTCTCGTACAACAGAGAGCGCTGATGCTGGCTTGGTATCATTCTCTCTGAGCTGCTGATTAGGAATTGCTACATAATTAAAAAAAAAAAAAAAAAAGTATTACATAACTGCAAAGATTTCCAAATTAAGGAAATAGGTAATAAATTAAAAAACAATTTTCATATCTAAAAGCTCCAAATTTGCAACATTTTATTAATGTATCTGCAATAAGATAACAAAATGCACTGTAAACGCAGGACACCGTTAGCAATTAGCAAATACAATGTGTTTAATTTGTTAAATAAAAACTGTTTATTATTCCACCAATTTTAACAAGAAAAAAAATCTATATGAATTACTTTAAAGATTATTTCTAACCAGAGTTTGTGAGGGCTGATGATGATTTGAGATCAGAATAGATGGTCTGTGGATTTGTTGAAGAAGTTCCCATGGTTGAAACTGGTCCCGGAGGCTGGAACATGCAAGTTTGTCGCGCCTGAGATCGAGTGGAAACTAGAAGAAAGACGAATCCAAAACAGGTCTGATTTGATCTTTGGTAGTCTGATCAATAATCTTCTTAGAAGATTCCAAATAACACAGAAGTGAGCTTGTAGCAACTAGCAAAAGCACAAAGGAGTTATATAAAGGAATATAATAAGGAATAAAGGCTGCAGATGACCTAAGATAACATCTAATTAAAATAGCATTGGTGATCAAAAACTTCGTTCTTAAAAGTAAAAGTGATTTGTATCAGAAAAATCCCTCCTTCCATCCATTTTTCATACCGCTTCATCAAATTCAGTGACGCGGGTAGTTGGAGCCTATCCCAGCAATCAATGGGCAAGAGGCGGGGTACACCCTGGACAGTCCAGTCCATCACAGGGCAACACAGAGAGACAACCACTCACGCCTTTTCACTACTATGGGCAATTTAGAATGACCAATTAACCTAACTGCATGTCTTTGGATGATGGAAGGAAGCCGGACTACCTGAAGAGAACCCACAAACACCACATAGAAACGCCATCGACTAAGCAGAGATTCGAACCAGCAACCGTCTTGTTGTGAGGCTGCAGCGCTAATCACTGCACCACCATGAAGTCCCTCAGTAAATTCCAACCTTTCCATATATACTGTTTTTTTTTCTGTATGATTGTGTACATTTTTACCCTGAATCAAAAAATTGGGATTGATGGACAAAAATAAGACAGTTCTGCTAGTTAAGAATTAAACATCACCCATATAAAGCCATTTGCACCCTTGTGCCTTATTAAACTGAATCCGATGTACTTGTGTAGCATTCACATCTGGAAAGATAGATTGTTATCACCGACACCATGATCCCTTCAACCAAAGCAGTGATTAGAAAATGTGAATCATTTGCTTTAGACCAGTGTTTCTCAACCCTGGTCCTTTAGTTCCCCTGCCCTGCATGTCTTAGAGGCAACCCTACTTTAACACACCTGATTCAAATGAATTAACTTTCTCATCAAGTTCTTTGCAGCCTGTTAACAAACATTTATTCCATACAGGTGTGTTAAAGTAGGGTTGCCTCTAAGACATGCAGGGCAGGGGTACACGAGGACCAGGGTTGAGAAACACTGCTTTAGACAAAGAATAATCTGAGACTTGCAGACCTGACTCTTCAGTCTTTGGGGGCACTGGAACAGAGGCTTTGTAACAGAATAAGCTATTAGAGGACAGTTAGTGAATATGGAGTCATTTTATATAGGAGGCATTTTATATACATACACGAGGGTGGGGCAGGAATCCTTGATGAGCGCATTCGGCCGTGGTACTTCTGCAGGGATGACAAAAAAGTGGGCTTGATTGCTTAGTTCATCAGGTATTTAATGCTTGTGTGTGTAGTTACAAATCCTGCATTTATACTCAAATTAATTCAGTCAACTAAATTGTGATTCCTGATCCACTCAGTCATGCGTAAAAAGTTTACAGACAAATCAAAAAGTATATGAACACATTACACTTAAATTTGATTATTCCACAATTTATCTATAGTTAAAAAAAGAAAAAAAGATGACATTTGTTGTTCGGAGATACTAAACAAGACAGAAAATGTAGAGAACGTACCTTATCGGTAGCAGAAGTTGGTGTCTCAGCATCTTTGATGGTGGCATTGTTGACATGATCCAACAGTTCTGGATTTAGTATGCATAAATCACTCACTTCAATCTGAAACACAAATAGCATGTTTGGGCTTAAACAGGGCTCCCTGTGCAATGTTCAACAATGTCAAGTTATATTAATGGTATAAGATTAGGCATAAATATAGCCAGCTAGTTGTAACCCAGACAACTTTTGTCCGATTACTTTTTTTGGAGTGGTGAAGAGAAGAGAGTTGTTTTATGAATCAAAACCCATTTTTGGGAAATTCTTTCAAATGTATTATGCAATGTGCTTATTTTATAGAGTAATACCATGACAAAACTTCTCAAGTCCTCTGAAACTTAGAGGATTGTGTTAAGTATAATAAATCATACAATCACAATTACTTTTTATACTTTTCAGTTAGCAAACAAAATATCAATCAAGAGGTTAGATAAAAATCCCTACCACTAAACGATAAAAAAAACCCTTTTTAAACAACTACATTTAAAAACAACAACTTTATGGGCAGTCATATTTCGATTACATTGCCTATTTTAAACTGTAAGACTGAAAACAGATTGAACTTATTACTGTCCAAATACTTTTGGTACCCATTAGTCATGTCAAATTTATGTTACGCTGGATATAAAAAAGTTTGTATTAATATAAAACACAAAAATACTCTTTTTAAATTAAGTTGCTGACCTCTTTCCCACGACATGTATTTCTTTCGTACCACTCAACCAGAGCCACACATTTGTCCATATCAACAGACTTAACTGTGGCTGCGTGGATTCGACCTGTTCACAATTAGCAAGAAAGGAAAGTTGATGACAAAACATAATTTTCTTTATTATGACGAAAGATGTTGCATAAAAACATAACTCACCATTGCTGCGACTGATCTGAACAGACAGTCCAACAAGAAGCCTGGACAAGTTGCTCTCCATTTTTGTGTGATCTCACAGCTAAAGAAAATAATAAAGAAAACGTCATTTTAAAGTACGTAGTACTAAGTAAGTAAAGCACGTTAGTATTCAAGCTAACCTGGTGTTCGGTATTTATGTTGCGGACGCTTATCTTAATTCAAACGTTATATTCTCTGACACCTAATGAAACTGTTTTTTACCTAATTTTATTAGGTTATTTTACTGACTAATACATATAACACACTTACCTTCCTACGTACTTCAACAGCGCCCAAATTTTAAACTAGCATTAGCCTAGTGTCTACGAATCTGATTGGATGTCGAGTCTTTATAGAGCGGCCGTGTTCTTCTTTTGTGGTATTTTTAAACTGCTGTTTATTTGTGATACTGCCACCAAGTGGATTTGTGAGGAATAATCTGTTTTTAAAGAATTAACTCGAGGATAACAATTGCATGGCCTGATTTCTGTGTTATTCTGCTTTTGAGCTACAGTTATGTTGAGCACATTATGGTAGTTTTATTCTGCATCATATGGATACATTTTAGTGGGAGGAATAGTTTAATTTCACATTTATTATGTATTCATTTCTAAGTAACTATATTTAATAATGCAAATACCACTGTATTTTTATCCAAGGGCTACAATTTGCTGAAATAATATTCTTCGCTGAAATGTTTTAACTTGAATAATAAGCATTTAAAACATTAAGCAGAAAAACTCATCAAAGTTTCACATCATGTTTTTCAGGAATGATAGAACTAAGTCACCCTACCCTGGTCGCACGCTTTATAATTTTTATTCAGTCAATTAATTAATGAATGTCTATTTCATGCTACTAAAGTTGTCATCAATCAGTAACAGGCTTCTTGTCCCACAGTGCATGATGTACCTCCTTTCTGCTGTTATACTCCATAATCAGGCCTGCTCCTAGGAGGGCTGATCTTCCATACTATACTATACTATACAGTCATTTGGCAGACGCTTTTATCCAAAGCGACTTACATGTTTTTTTTTTTTTTTAAACTCACACCCTGATAGGCACATCAGGGGGCTAGTTGGGGTTCAGTGTCTTGCCCAAGGACACTTCAGCATGTAGTCAGGAGAAGCCTG
>JBAMHV010000008.1:11865446-11893896 GCA_037177535.1 Pseudomugil gertrudae
CCCCCCCCCCCCCCCCCCCCCCCCCCCCCCCCCCCCCCCCCCCCCCCCCCCCCCCCCCCCCCCCCCCCCCCCCCCCCGTTATGTAAAAAGTATGTATTTGTTCATAGGTTTTTGTGCACAAACAGCTGCAGGGACATAGACTGCAGAATCACGACAAGAATTTAGCTTGCAAATGATACTAGGCACTTTCCTGGTTGTTCAGTTGCTCCAGTTCAGTTTCTCTTTAAATTAAGTAATTTATTAGTCAAATGAACACAGAATGAAGATCAGTTAAAAAAAAAAGTAAACAAAATATAATAGAGTATATACATTGGGAGCTAAATTCCAAAACCAAACTGGATTATGTGTCTTCCATTGGATTCTGTGTGACTTATTGGAAGTAAGATAATTTACGTTGGATGCAATAAAATAACAGATATAAAACAGGACAAAATTGATTATTTCTTGTTCCAAGGTTCTTGTTTCTTAATCTGTGAACACTGTTTGCTCATCTTGATGAGGAGCCTGATAAAGGCCTGCAACATTTCAGGTGTCACTTATTATATTCAAAACAAAAGAACTATGCAAGCATCTCATATTGTTAAAAAACAACAGGTTTAATTGCTGCTTTACTTTGTGGCAGTTGTTTCAGTTACTCGGTAACCTTTGTTATGTCATCACTCTCCTCATGTCATGTGCTGATTTGGTTTAAAAGTAAAATATTCAACCAGACATGTGTAAAGCCATATTTTCTAGAAACGTAGGCATTATCTTCTCCTCAGTTGATTATGAGTGAGGATATATCTGGTCTGTGCTGATTTCTGAAGGGGATTAATATATTCACTGGTGTACATTGATCTTCAGAGACGTAAAGATACCCATTACTTTAACCTTAAGCTTTTCAATCTTTCAGTGTTGTTATTATAACCTGCATATTTTGACCATTTCATTTTCACTCTTATATTTCGCTTTAATGTCAATAGCTTTGGGTATTTAAAATGGCCATATCTTGACTATGTATCCAGTTTCACTGAGGCTTAAAAGATCCATACATTAACAATGCTCTGTCATTAAACATTTTGTTTGACAATGCAACAATGCCTCTTGATAAGTCTTGATTACTTAAATTAAGTGAGAATATTTTACCAGCAAACACTGTCAGTGATAACAGCGTTGACCCTTTATCATTGTGCTGGGTCACACAGGGAAAGCCTGATTAAAAGAGACAAGCAAAGACCAGTGATAGTTCTTTTTCATTCAATTTATTTTTGTTAGTTAAATTTCTATAGCACGTGAGGGAACATAACGGTCACACATGGGTTTTCTTGAGCATAGTTTTCAGAAGTCACAGTGTTTCAGACGTGGACAAAAACATCTTAAAAATGGCAATGAAGAATGAAAGGCCAAGAGGAAATTCAAACACGACATGTAACAGTGACACATTCCTACACACCCTCTCCTTCATAGTCTTCCATCTGCACCACACACACTCACACACACACTTACACTCACATACATACACATTGTCACCTTCTACCCCCCCATAATACACCCTCCCACCCCACCATCCCAAAAGGCAATAAGACAAAAACAAATTTAGCCACAAATAGATATATTTATATATAATATATATTTACTCTTTAAAAATAGAACTTCAGTCTAGATACTAGCATCTGTACAAACTACAAAAATAAATTTTCTTATTATAAATAATTTATATGGCATAACAGTTCTTTTGAAATACTCTACAAACCAATGCAGGAGCTCCCCCTCCACCCCTCTCCCTCCCCCCAAAAAAGATCTCCTCCGTATCATCTGACATCCCCTCCCGGTTGTCTGATCACTTTGAAAATGGTGCTTTGCTTGTTTTGTTGTATCATTTACGACTGCAGTAGCTACTTGACTCTTTTCTTGTATTTACACACACACGCACAAAAAAAACAAAAAGCTGCCACTTAAAACATGACATTAAAAAAGAAACAGATCTGCAAGTTTATCCCTGCAATTTAACCCGGCAGTGATGTGACCAATATTGAACAAGAACTCAAAAGTCTGTAAAGCTAGTTAAATGAGAAACATAATGATGAAAATGTGATGTGTGGCATAAATGAGGTTTGTATACAGAAAAAAGTGAGAAATTAGACACTGTGTCAAAGCGGGTTGTGGCAATAGGAAAGACTGTACCAGTTTAGAACATGATACAGTCACAAAGCAGCCAACAAAGAAAGAAACAAACAAACAAAAAAAAGTAATAATATAACTCCCTTTGCATTTTATAATTCCCTTTTAAATGTAACACAAGAAGGTTTTAACACTTGACAGCACTTGCCAAACACAAAGTGACAAAAACAAATATCCACTGTAGAGCTTACAAAACTGCAGGAAAAAAGCTCCTTCAAGTAGTTTAAAACTGCAGAGGACGCTGGGACACCCTGACACAGAAAACATGAAATCTGAATTAAATGTGATGCTGCCACAGTCATGGCTCAACTATCACAAAGATCAGCCAGTCACTGCCTTTGACAACCGTTCTGCGTCTTTTGTCAAGACAAAAGGTGTATTTACAAGCAAAATTAAATCATAATACTGACCTCTAAATGTGGTGATGATAAGGAGGGGGGGGGGCAGTCTGAAGGCACGTTGGTTACTACTGTTAAATAAACACTATCTGCTGTGTAATTCTCTGATTTGTTTCCAATGCACAACTGTAACAAAACATGAGTCAGAGGCAAAGTAGCTCACAGGATAACACTGTGACAAGCAATTAGGTTCTTGTATGTAAAAAAGAGGGGTGGGAGAGGGAGGTACGGCACATTTTAAGGCAAATTGCTTAAAATTATATTGAAGTGTAGCAGCAAAAAAAAAAGTACAAATAGAAATAAACACTGACCATGTATGTTCAATATCCTAATACCTTAATAACATTTCACTTCTTGTGAAAACATATAGCAAATTTTTATTCTATACAGTGTGGAGGGGAAATAAATTCCCACAATCCACATGACAATAATCTTTTACATCTGAACTTTTACACAAGAGTATACCCAAGTTATACAGTACTCTTTTAAATAGCTTCCCTCTTCTTTTTAGTATTAAAATATATACTCATAGATTCATAAAATTCTCAAAGCAAGTCATTTTTTTCATGTCCTTGACGTGACTTCTCTCGTTCAGATGCAGTTGAGAGTTCAAGACGAGATGCTACGCCAAGCTGACATCAAGGTGCTTTGAGAACCAGAGACTGGAAGTGTGGCAGGGCACAGCTCGTGAGAGAGTCTAGCAATCTTTGGATGCCTGGATTCTCAACCCACCTGTAACAGACAAACAGAAAGGTGGATCAGCCAAAAACATTTAATATTAACCACCTGTTTATTATGGTGTGCATTTTTGTGACAATCGAGGTCACTAAACTTCACCTACCTTGTGTCTTGCCGAGTTAATACTCTGTCTGGCCCTGTGTTGCTTCCAAATCCTGGAGCTCTAGAGAGTCTCTTTTACATGAAGAAAAGTTTGTTTTGTCACCACAGGTCCTTTTAGCAGCTTCAAAACAGTCCAACTCACTGTCTGTATCAAAACCTTCATGCATGTAACCTTGATATGCGGCCCCTGGCAAAGTCGGATGCACCGCCACTGTAACTGAGGCTGTGGCTGTAACCATGGTAACAGGTCCCCCAGTGGAGATGGGCTGTTTTAGCAGGGCAGAGTTGCTACGGCTATAGCTGGGCCCTTTAGTCCTGTTTGGTTGGGGGCCTCTGCCGTTCTGCAGCCTTGGCCCACTTTGACAAGTCCTCCCAGGAAAGTAAACTCCATCGTGTTGTGTAGGCTGAGCTGGTGATCTTTGCAGGCCACTCTGTTGCTCTTGCTTGTTTTCATCCCAGCATGTAACCTGGGTGCCAACAGGTGGCTGTGCATTCTGGGTTGATTCATATAATGGTTCAATCCTCCCTCCAGTGACATTTTCTCTAAATGGCTTCAGCACCTACAATAACAAATACAAGTCATTTTCAAAAAGAATTATACAAGAGAACATATTTAGAACATATTTAATAAGGGTTAAATTATCAAAATTATAAGGAACTATGTGGCCACGCAGCCTACCGTGAGTTTGGGAAAGCTTGGATTCTTGCTGGCTTCCAGCAGTATATGAGATGTTGCAGGCGGCACGCTGCTGTGTGAAGCTAGGTAGGCACTCCGGTCACAGTATTTATAATCCTCCTCCCCAATGCCTGATGTGGTGGTTAACTCAGAGTAATACTCAGAGTCTGATGACTCAGAAAAAGCTTGTTGATGAGTTGACCGTGGGTTGTGGTGGCCTGTGTTGTACCCATGGTGGGTCATTGGTGGAGGCAGAGGGGGTTCGGGGGAAGGTGTTGGGAGGCAGGTGGCATTATCAACAGGGGTGACCTCAGCTGGAGGTCCCATCATGGAGAGGAGGACTGGGAGAAGAACCAAGCCATTCAGCATCCCCAAAACAGTCAGAATGGCTAGCACAGCAAAGAAATACCTGCAGGATGAAAGTAAATGGGATGGTAGTTAGGCCTGGAACAAAAAATAAAGTAAAAAAAGAAAAGTGATAAAATGCCCTTCATGATGTCACGTAAACAGTGACAGACCCATAACTCTTAATCTATTTAATCCTGCATTCATTTGCATTCTATGATTTATATGGATTTGGCCGAGTTCAGAGGGATTCAGCATCAGCCAAGCTCATGACACTTTTACACAAGGCTGAAAATACTTAACAGTTAACATACCCTACCATGTTATGAATTTTGTCTGTTTATTTCTTTCTTTTTATGTTACAAAAACAGGCCAAGAATGCATGGTCTGATTTATTTTTTTATCAACAGGCACAGACATGCATGTATGACTCTCAGCTCACGAGCACAAAGTCGGCACATAAGGAAGAGAAGTAGCCGAGGGGAAGAAGCCAGGGAAAGCCCAGTGTTTGTGTATTAAAGACCGGAGGGTGGGGGTGGGGGTGGGGGGCAAATCTGATTCTCCACTAACCCCCAACTAAAACATGCTTTGATGCCTCTGGTGCTGCTGCTACAAGACTTTCTCTCCGTCTGTTTTTTTTTCTTACACTGTGTGCATGTGTGTGTGTTTTTTTTCTAGTGTGTGTGCATGCATCTCAGTGAAGCTCCGAGGAGGCCAGGGGTGGAGGCAGGCCACAAGAAAGAGCTCCCTAAGAAAATTAGAGAGGGCTCCACTTAAACACAAACAGAAAGCAGAGAAAGACAGAGACTGTGAGATGCAAACCACCAGTCAGACTTTTAGAGGTAGAAGAAAGAGCGAGAGAGGAAAAAATGGATGATTTTGGTATGAGGGGGGGTAAAAGTCAGCAAGGACATGCATAATAGCTGTAGAGTGGTAAGGAAACATGCCCTTCCCTGAATTGACTGCTGAATTAATTATCACTACAATTTTAACTTGGCAAAGGTCATCCTTGAGGAAAATGTTCATGGTTTACATGCTGGAAGCAATCTACAAACCCTGTTTGCACACATTTCATCAGATATTAATGCTCTGTTAAATAAAAACACATTCACATAAAGCTGAACGTTTGAGTGCTTTTATGGCATCACAGTGTTCTCCAATTCTTCGCTTGCAAGTTTATTTTACACTAAAACTACTTTTCTATTTATGTATAAAGAGCAGGGAAGACAAAAAGAGATGATGGTAGGACCTCCAACAGCGTTTCACTGTCAGGAATTCTTTTGTTTATTTAAACTGTAATCTTTTCCAGTCGTTGTCAGGCCAGAGGAGCCCTGTGTATTTTGGTGTCTCTGAGACAGAGACCATAAGTGTTTACATGCCTACACACATGTGTATTTTTCCCCATATGTGTGCACACATGTCTGTCCATGCATGCAATGTAAGTGTTTGTGCATGTGTGAGTGAAAGGTCTCTGAGCAGAGTTGAATTGGGCTTGCTGTTTATTCACTGCATTACAAGGCCAGGAGATGTTTACAGCTGTATATTTATGCTAATCCCCAGCGTGCCAGCTTTGGCTTACTCTATTCACCCGACCTCAGCAATAGTAACAGGAAAACAAGACCTCCAATAGAGACAAGACTTCTCTGTGTCTCCCTATCCTCCGGTAATGATATGACAAACAGTAAAGTGTGAATGAGGATGCAAAAAATATTTTGTAACTCCTCGTGATGACTGTCAAATTTCATTTTTAATCTGAAGAATTGTTTTTTTTACTTCTATGTATTCATATTTATGTATAAGATCCATTTATTGTCCACTGATTGACCCACCCACCCAGAAAAGACCTCATATCATTGCAAGGCACCCAGAGAAAACTTCTCTTCCCTCTTCAACTGCTGCTGTTGGAGAAAAACTGAGCTTTTTATGTCATGGAGGCCAGTTGCAGCCTGTGAGCTCAAGGTTGTGGTTTCTGGTTTGGGCTGAGACCACATTCAGCTGAAAAACATGGAGCTATTTGCTTTTTTTCCACTCTGACCATCAAACAGTGGTAGAAAACACACACACACAAGATTTACACTCAACCATGTATACACAGAGAGAGACAGAGAAATGGAGGAATGCTGTCTGTTGGTGGGCTACAGACCATCCGAGTGAATGACCAGTTCAAATTTAACTCTACTTTTTATTATGGCATCCAGCATGAAGGAAGCAAATGCAAAATGGATGATTGGAATTTTTGTGAAAAAGACAAAGTCAGAGAGAGAGAGACACCACCCGGTGGGTAGAAGAACACTTCCCTATTTACAAGCAGCTGCTACACACCCTTGATGTTTTCCCATTTGCTGCACTCTTGAGGATATGGGTGGGCGCCTAGAGTGACAGAACCAGGTGCGTAATTGTCACTGTTTGTGTTTGTGTGCATGTATAAATGAGGGTTATAAAATTTCCACCTGCATGCAGCCCCGAGCCTCCCACGAGGCCTCCCTTTTGCATCTAAAAGAGGCTGAAATACCCTAACACAGAGAAGTGGTGTAAAACCAAATCACTGAAGGTAAGAGGCATGGACACTTTCAAAGCAAATGAGAGCACTGTCATCAAACTCAAAAGTATATAAGCGTAGCACAGCTTGTCGGATGCACACACACACAAACAAACACTCATACACACACACACAATCTCACCTCATTATGAAGTCAAACTCGGATCCTGCCAGCATGAGAACACCCAGCAAGGTGGAGATCGCTCCATCAACTACTGGGGCAAACATGTGCTCCAATGCCACTGCCGAGCGCTTGTTTCTGTTGCCAATCGCTGTCAGGAAGCCCTGCGGCAGAAGAAAAGGTGGAAAAGATAAATGAGTCTGTGATCTTGCCAATCAGACAAAACTTGCTTGCGGTGAGGGTTGGCAGGCTTTAGGATAGCTGCATTTAGTTTTGTAGAGGATTAGTACAATTCACTACAAGACAGTAAAATATGCAAGAAGGTTTGCCAGCTTGGAGAAGAAAAATAAAAGCTAGCCATTAAATCACATAAGATTGAGCTTAATCACTTTCATATATTAAAATGAAGATAAGAATTTCTGCTTTTGAATTATTTTACCTTCATGGTAAAGAAAATGTATTCGCTATGTTTCTTCCCATGACTTCAAAACTACACAAATCAGAAGCATCAGGTTTCAAGTAAAGTAGATGTTTTCCTGCTCACTCCTCCTAATCACCTAATCCACATGTGTGCCATTGATTTGTGCTGAGTCTAATGACTTACCAGAGCAATGTGAACAGTAAATTCCACTCCAATGCCCACTGAAGCAATCAGGATGACCACAGGAATGGCGCTGAGCTTGATGCCAATCAGACCCATGATGCCAAACAACTCCACAGTCATCATGGCCAAGATAAACACCTGAAACACACAGAGATTAAGTGTTACCAAAACTGGTGCAGAAAAAAATGCCACCAGGCTCTGGTTGAAAAGAAAAAGAGTTAAAAGGGGGCATTTGGTTAAGTAGCATCATACAATGATCATGTAATTCTTTAATGAGAGAGTTTTGCATCCTCACACCACACAATCTGCAACCCTGTGTTCCAGATATTAGCCGCGTGGAATCAGATTTCCCAGCCTCAGGCTAATAAAATCCACTTTCCCCCTGTCTTTCTCTTTTTCATCCATTTTTTTCTGAGGTGGATGAAATGATTGACAGTACCTAAGAGAACAGCATTGGTACTCTGCCACTCCCCTAACATCACATACATATGCATCTGTTTGTGCACCACAAACTCTTGTTTTCACTATTTAAATGCAACATATGGGTAATGCAACATGTTAGCTTTCTTTTGTCTAAATAGCAAATGTTCTGTGTTACCATAAACCACAACCCAAATAGCAACAAGTTGTCTTAGAAAACCAGGAGAGAGGAAAGTATAACTGGCCAGCAGGAGGTTTTGATCCCCACAGGGGCTCTGACGGTTAAATTGAAAATGATAAAAGCTGTTTTACTACTTGACCACATACAGGCGGTGTGAAGCTGTTACAGGATGACAGATGCTCGGGGAACCAGGCATGTACGTAGCTCTTCTGTTGCTGTCTCAATCCCAACTAGGGGGTGTTACTTAAATGAGCTGCATTCCTACTGAAAATGGCTCCGTTGTCATGCTACAGGCCGTTGGTGAGGATACACAGATGTGTGTTTGAGTGAGAGTTTGGGGCCTTTTAAGACCATGGGTCCCACCAGCCTGTATACTTAAAATGTCTCTTTCTCTGTCTCACACACATAGACAAATATCCCCCTGATGGATGGGTTGAGCAGGCCAAGGTCACAAGTGGGCAGATCTGTCCTGTTTCCAAATCTTTCCTTCTTCATTTGACAAAAGCAGCGAGGGTGCTGGAGGTAGAGGCTTCAACAGGGCAAAACCCGTCTTGCTCCTTTGCATTTCCTTTTCTAAGACTGGCCAAGCCTACATTACAATGACAATGTCCCTGTGTACGTGTGTATGTGCTCATAGTGACCCTCCACAGAGAAAAAGGGGCCCCATAGACAGCATTATTGAGCTATGCTGAGAGGAGTGAGAAGAAAGACAGGAAGATGAGAGGGAGGAAAAGGTTAATAATTTTGAATTAGTATGTGGTGGAAGAATAAGGAAATTGAAAACAAGGTGGTACATAAGAAAGATGAAGCAGAGGACAGGATGAAGAGTCAACTTACAATGATACCAGCTGTCCAGGGGTTGAGCAGGAGAATTGCACAGACCAGGAATGTGCAGGCCAGCACTACACTGATTGACAGGAGAAACCAGTGTCTGAGGCCAATGTACTGCTCCCAGAACAGAAAGGGATATCCATTCGGGTAGTTGAACACACCCTTGCGACTGAACTCATCGCAGATGGCCCGCACACTCTCGATAGCCTCCACAAAGTCACTGGCCTGACGAAGGCCATTCAGGTAAAAGGGGAATTGAGCAAACTCCAAGGGCTCAGCAGCTGGGACTGCAATGAAAATAAAAACATCATTGTGAGGATTTGCTTCACTTTTTTGCTGAACATGCAGCACTTTGTGAAAGACACAGTACTTACTGCGCAGATTTTCTCCTGTAGTGTCATACTTGTCATGAATCCACTCTCTCGGATGAGGGTAGAAGTTGACTTGGGATGCAGCGTAGCCCAGAGGGTCATTACTGACCCAGACTGTCAGGTAAATATAAAAAACCTCTGGGGGGATCAAACCCTCTGCATCCACCAGCTGCCTAGAGGTCAGCTAGAGAAGAAATAAATAAAAATGGAAATTCATACATGATTTTTATCATGTCAAAGACAATGGCATGAGAATGGTTTTGCTTAATCTGTATTAAAATGGTCTTGTTTCCTTCTTACCTGGCTGTAGTTAAAGGGCTCTTTCTTGGAGCCGGTCTGAATGAGGAGTTTATATGCCAGAGCCCCATCCTCTGTGCCATTTCTATAACTGTCAACAGTAATCCTGCCTGCCTGCCAGTCAGCATCAAAAGCAGCCTGAAGACCTACATGTAAAGTTAAAAATAAGGGAAAAAACAGAGGAAAAATATTGTGATTGTTTTTAATTATAATTTTTAACCTGGATTCCTGTTGCTGTAAAATTATAAAAAGCTTTCCTAAATGTGTGTCATGAAGAATCAAGTTTCCCTTTTTTCTTTTTTAAAGTTGGCCCTGATTGACCTGTTAACTATTACTTCCTCTTGACTGGGCCTCTGACACATTCTAACCTAAGGACACACACAGATATGTACACACACATGCAAAGATAACCCATGACCTCAACCCATTGACTACGCCACCCCTGAGCTCAGGTGGAGGGGGCAAAAGAGGGTGATTGAACTTTCACTCACCCTTTGCACATTCTCACCCCCACACCTACTGCTCAGAGCTGTCCTTAGTAAAACAATACACCTGAAAAAACTTGCTGCCCCCAAACCAGATTCCATCATCATTACTGAAAGATCCTCGAGGGGACAGAGGAACTTATTACTTGACTTTAAAAAAAAAACAATCATAATAAATACAATAGAACTTTGTTTTTTTCTTACCTTTGAGCCAGTCCTGGAAGTAATGCAGCCACATATGGGGTAGTTTGTTGTTATTGTCTCTGACCACATATCTGACAGAGTTGAAAGCGTTGTGCAGCTGAATCAGTAACCTTTGAGATCGGGCATAATCAAATCCATCCATAGTTACCAGGTACATGTTGTAGAAAGAAAAGTACTTGAACTGGGCATCAATGAAGTCATACTCCTTGGTGTCGCGTGGCACGATATCAGTTAGGTATAGGCCATCGTGCACCTTAGTGGTGCCATACAGGCTGAGGCCCAGGAGGCCCAGGAAGAGAACAACCACGATGGCTTTGCTTTTGGGTTTGAGGAGGAGGGGGGCATATTTATCCCGAGCAAAACTGGACAGGTTCCAGTGAAGGAAAGGGAGTGGGACACACTTTTTTCCCGTTTTGGAATCTTCCACCTGAGCCAAGAGGTCTCGTGTGGAGCTGGAAGTAGGGGTGAAGAGCTGGGAACCATAGGGGTCTGGCACTGAGTTGGTGGTAGGAGAGGGTGAAATTGCTGGAGGGAGAAAACACACACAGGGCATAAGCATCATGTTTTTTTTCTAAATACAGAAATACTCTCCATAAATAACATAATAATTAGCATCCAGCTCTGAATACCTTGAGCCTGTGATGTGGGGCAGACAATGATAGAAGGGCTCGTGGATATCTGGGAGGTAGGTGGCAGGATTGTGACGATATGCTGGCCTGCTGAGTCACACTGTGTGAATGCTTGCACTGTGGTGGTGATTTGCGTGCTGGTGGTTATCGTTGATCCCGCCGTGTACTGGTGTGTGTGTGCCGTCGCTGTTGTGGGTGCGTTAGGCTGTTCTCCAGCATCTGACAACTCATGCGGTGAGAGGTGGATGACACGATCAGAGCAGGGACTGTACAAGCAGCAGAGGACATCCAGACGCTTGTCCTCACGTCGGTGAAGATCCAAACTGAGGATGGCAGGGAAGATGAGCAGCACCATTGCAAAGTTAAACACGACCACAATGGCCGCCTAGGGAGAGAAAGGCAGGGAGGGGAACAAAAAGGGAAATACAAAGTGAGAAAAGACAGAAAATGGCTTGATAATTACAGACACTCCACCCCAGCTGGGGTAAGTCTGTACTTTTTTCAGTCAGTAAAGGAAAGCCCTGCTCTAAATCAACAGCCAGGAATACTAAGTGAGCCAGGGTGGGAGAAAGAGATGGCGAGAAAAGAAAGCTGCTTGAAAGAATGAAAGGAAGAAGTGGGAAGAGAGGGGGGGGGGGTAAGTTGCGAGTCTGAGCAAAACTATCACCCCTCTCCAGTACTTCCACCGCCTCCTCACTCACCCTTTCCCCTGAGGCTGACATCCAATTCTGTGGTTTCCAGTGTGCATACATCTATATATGCGTAGTTGTGTGTGTGTGTGTGTGTATGCTTGTACACTTCAGACCACCCACAGTCAGTCACAGATCAGAGACAACCGCCTTGACGGGCCAGTGATATACTGATACCCCCCCTCCTCCTTCTCCTTCTCTTCTGTCTGCCTCTCCAAGTTTGTTCATCACTGCCTTCGCCTCTGAACATTCCCCATAATACGTCCACACACATGAAAAGACGTGCACACACACACACACACACACACTCAAATGCTGGCCCTCTAGGTGCAGCGGTGATAAAACTAGGAACAAAGGCTTTCCTTCCTCTGAACAAATGTCACCTCTTTTAAGTTATCTCTTTCATTTGCAAAAGAGCCTCAGGCCTCACGTTGCTT
Source organism: Pseudomugil gertrudae (assembly GCA_037177535.1). Lineage (NCBI taxonomy): Eukaryota > Metazoa > Chordata > Actinopteri > Atheriniformes > Pseudomugilidae > Pseudomugil > Pseudomugil gertrudae. Next base: position 11,877,674 of record JBAMHV010000008.1, read on the forward strand.
GATTGTGTGCTTGTTGTGTTCATGTCTTTTTGTATGCACTTTAGGGTGTGTGTGCACAAAAACTTACCTGCAATGAGAAAGCTCGCAAGGCAGGGATAGGCACAAGGGCTGCCATAAAGAATGCTATCATGTTGTTGATGGAAGTCAAAGCCACGCTGGTGCCAGTGCGACGCAAACAGTCTCCTGTGCGCTCCTTCATACAAAGAAATATCACAGGCACAAAGTCAGAGGCAAGAAAAGCAGAGTACGACAGAATTTAATGAGTAAAAGTGATGTTTAAAATTACCTTAAAGGGAATGTTTATTCCAGTCTCTGTGAAGGAGTGAGCCAACAGAAACATGTCATCTACACCAATCCCAAGTGCCAGGAAGGGAAGCACCTGCGTTGGGAAACATCAATAGAGAGCAAAGAATTAGAATAAACATTTAAAGAGCGAAACCTTTAAATCTGAGAATCATCTTTTAAACTGTGGGTTTTTTTGTGTTTTACCTGTGTGGTAGCAGCGTTGAAGGAGAGGCCAAGCAGTGAGCAGAGACCAAGCCCTGAAGCCACAGACAGGGCGACGAGGAGCACACCGGCCAGTCCAACAGCCCCCTGGGACTTTGCACAGTCCCACCTTAGCATAGTCACACAGGCATATGCCAACTAAAAAAGATACATCCATATTTATTATTAAAAAATGAAAGTTAGCTATTTCTTTAAAACTTATTATTATTCATTAGTTCAAGCACTCACCATAAGGAGATATCCTCCAGCCACCCGGATGACACTGACATCAGAGAAGGATTTCATGATGTCATTAAGGGTGGTGGTAGAGAAAGCGTGGAGGGACTGACTGGAGTTAGTTGGGATACTCTGGTGAACTACCTATAAAAAAAAAAAAAAACATGTGTTATTTACAAATTGTTGAGTAGAAACTAAAGACTTGAGCTTTTTATTTATGGTCCCAAACCACCAATCAGACCCCACGTTTCCCTTATTGCTTTATATTTTAAGAAGCTTTGGATGGATAATGGTCCATGTCCTTTTAAAAAGTGTATGTGTCTGAAAGTGCGCATGAATGTTTGTGTGTGCTTTTACGTGTGGCAACATGTGTGTGTGTGTGTCTACAAGTATGACAACTGAGGAGTAATGAGCACAGATGCCAGAGGTTGTGAGGTCAAAGGTGAAAAGGATGGGATGACATGGCTTGGGCAGCTACTTTTTGCAATCTGCACCCTAAATGATGCAAAGCTCCACAAATGTGGCTTACCTGTGTGCAGTAAGTTATCATTTGCTATCTCATATCAATCTGCATGTTCGTTATTGTTTCAGGAGGAGGTCTTGTGCATCTGTCAGTTTATGTTTGAGTTTGTCACCCCTCCTCCCTTTCACATGCTCCTTACTTTCTTCCCTCCTTCCCTTACCCTCACTGTGGTGGGTGTCAGCTATCACAGCAACAGCTTGTTCCTATAACTAGGGCTCTGACAGAGAGAGATGATTGCCCTACCACACACACATATACACACAAACCTGGCGCCCTGGTCTGCCCTGCAATTCACTTTACAAGAGAGCTGAAGACTGATGGAATTTAGACACTGCAGAGCAAGTCCCAATGTGTGTGTGTGTGTGTGTGTGTACCAAAGCAGAACAAGGCTGCATAGGGAGAAGGAAATGCCCCCTCTAAACATCTCTACTTTTGTCTAGTTTTCATTGACGTGTGTGCAAATATCCAAATGAAATCTGCATGTGTGAACACACCTCCACAAATTTCCTCTGCCAGGACTCGAGGATTGCTGTAGCCTTCTCTTCATTCCAATTGATGTCGTGAATCTCATAGTCATCTTTAAAGTGCTCATACAGCTGTTTGGGACTCATCAACAGGAACATGGTTTGAAGAGCTTCAGCACTGCAAAACACACCAAAGGAATAAGTCAGAAATCTCCACCCCACATCCCCATGCGAGGAAACGTGGCTTCCTGCGTGTAGAGAAGATATGAAACGCCGATTGCATCGTCTACTTCATAAATAGGATATTTAAAAAGTCATCTGATTTGTTGTAAATCATATTAGCGCATGCCTCCCTGCGTATGGCTGAAGGCAGGTGCCGTTTCTTCGAGGATTTGTCCATCTGCCTGTCTGTCTGCCAGTGTAAACAACCAAAAGCAAGTGTTATATAGTCTGAGTCTGTGATCCCAGATGTCCTCAGGTTTTCTTGGCACAAGTGCAGCAAGCAGCAGCGCCGCTCAAAATATGAAAGAAATGATTATAAATCAAATGTAAGAGCAAGTGTGGCTCATGCAGATGGAGCTGGAGTCTTCCTTCATTCGAGGTTTAGATGGGCTCGTGAGGGTCTTGATCTGGGCTCCGGTCCAGTGCTGTCACTCCATTTGTATTGACTGTGTTTTAAATCCAGTTTAAGTCAGTTGGGAAAAAGCATGAATCTTTAAATTATCTAATAAACATGAATTTTCTTTCTCTTTTGATGCCTCTTGCAGTAATTGTGTAGCAGGATGCAAGGCGCTATGTGGCTGTCAATCATATTTAATTGGGCTATCCCATTCAGGAAACTGTTTCCTCCCCATATGAGGAATTCCTGGCATGTTTTTGCAGTCTGATTAGGGATTAAACGCAGATTTAAAAAAATAGATTGGCTTTGATGGTCAGATAATGCCATTACTATCGCATCTTTAGATAGTAGAGGAGGAAACTGGTACAGTGTATAATCACCTGAGACAGCACTTTTTGGTGTTTTTGGCATACATACCTCATCAGAGTATCCTGGCTGCTTTTGACCCGCCCTCCCAGGATGAGTTCCTCCTGCCAGTGCATAAATTTCTTGCTGAAACCATGGCAACCACCCTGGAGACGCCCAGCAATGTCAGGACTCTGTATGGACAGTTGGTAGAGGAGTAAACAAGAAAGCAGAAAAGTACGTTAGATATTTATAGTAAGCCTTCTACCTGCTACATTTATTTTCTGGTAATTCTTAGGGTTAGTTTACCTCTCCCTGTTCCTTGTTGGGTGCACTGAGAGGGCAGTCAGGTTCTGAGGGGTTAAGGCATGGCCTGTTCATGTAGGCATGCCCCACCTGAAAAATCAACCAGTGTTAGATGGCGTTAGTGTTAGTGTCTACTGTTAGTCTCAGTATATGAAGATAGTATTTATGCTGATGAGTAACCAGCTGTTCATATAAGTCTTTCATGCACTCAGTAAATCAGTGCGTGTTATAGGACTCACCTGGGCTTTGTCCAACATCTCCCTAAATCCTTCCAGGGAAGTGAACTGGCTCAATTCCTCCATCAGCTTGACAGGATCTAAGTTCATCCATTGGATATCTGGCATGCCCCTGCAAAGCAAACACATACTTATGATCACAAATGGGATGTGAACAAATGTGAATTTTATGTGATCATAAAAGCCGAAGGAAAAAATGTTCAACCATGTAATCAAAGGTTTGGCCCTTTTCAGTGAATCTTTACTCTGAACAGAAAAACTTTTGATTTACTTTTTCCCCCCTAACTCCTTTGTTGCACTGGGCTACGCAGGAGGCTAGCTGCAAATACAGGATAAAATAGCGTTTATTATCCTGTTTCACGCTGCCACAATGCCCAGGAAAAAAGGGACGGTGGCTGCCTGCTCACTTTCATTCCTCCGTGCCCTGCACCGAGTCATAACAATTACCTCTGCCTCCCAAACATCTTGATAAGAAGGGAAACTGAGAGGATTGGTGGGAGGAAGCGGGAAATATGTGAGGGTTGAGGGATTTGTTGTGTGATGTCTACTGACAAATTACCTATTTGCAGACCTCACATGCAGTAGTCTCTTGTTTGAAGTTTACCATGCATTGTATAGATAACACAAAGGTAAGGCTGACTTTGTCTTCCGTTTTTCTATAAATTAAACTAATTGCTTGATTCATTGTCAGATTGGAGAAAAGACATTTTTCTTATGAATATTAGAAAATTTAGACAATGAGAGAGGATATTATTATTCGTGAGTTTGTTTTAGTTCAGTTTTATCATTTACGATAACAGACAGAAAGAAGAGAGAGTTCATTTAGAGACCTCCATTCCTGTTCCCACAAACCAGGCTCCCTTTTTGCTGCTGGTTGCAAAGACACCCTTCTATCAGCTACTTTTTGCTTGACTGAACCAGGCCCGGGTCCTTTTGTTTTTTCATAAATTGCTACTTTTTGTTCTCCCAGGTTTTAACTCTTCTTCCTGTGCTCGATCTTCCTCACCCTCTTTCTCAGGCTGCCTCACTTCCTCTACCCCTTTCTTCTCTCTATCACACACTTTTTCTTATGTTTTTTTAAACAATTAAAACAGGTTTGAAGCAGATTTTGCCTTAAAAAGTGCTGTCAGTAAGCAGTGTGAGTTCCCTTTAGTGCCACATGAAAAAATGGCAATAAACACATGATAAATAACAACAGATGTTAAACACTTTGTGTGCATTGCAGAAATGCTTAGATGATGTGTGAATCATCAAAGACCTCCTTCTCCCTCTCTGGTGCTTTCACACAGGCCAACTGGGAGCAGCTGAGGATGGGAAACTTGTATTTGTTTCTGTATGAGCTGGCTTGTCATGCAACACCGTAATGTCAGCTCAGATGCACATATAAACAAATAATTTCTGCACAAAGAAACATCTGCTATGATCCAAACTATCTCTCCTAAAGTAAGCACTCAATTGAAAGATCACTTCAGATGACAAGAAAGGATAAATTCCTTTCAGTGTCTATTTCTCAAGAGATCTTTGTTCCACAAAAAAAAGGGGAGATGGGGAAAAAAAAGAAAACTTAAAGCTGCAAATACGCCCAGACTCCACTTTTAACTGTCTTGTAGCCTCTCTCTGTCCTTCTCAGGGGACTCCAGGCTTGAATACTGCCCATTTTATTTGTTGGACAACTTGGGAGCTGGGAGCCCAGGGCATTACCATGAGAATGCAGAGTGTTAGCCGTGAGCTGACAAAGCCAGCCCCTCCACCCCCACCACCCCCCTCTCATGGGGCCCCTGCACTGATGGACACTCACTCGTAAACTGAAAGAATGCTTACCATTGTCTGACCCAAAGGGCTCCCCTGCCACCACCACCACTGCCACCACCACCACCACCTCCTCCCTGCCTTCCCGGCCCCCTGCCTTCCGTTCTACCAACCCACCACCCAGTTGCTGCTAAAGCCATCTCCTCTCCCACCAACCGTCCCTCACTTTGCTGCATCTCTCCCTAACCACCTCTCTTTGAGTTTCTCTGTCAGTACACCCACCCTCCTTCAGTCCCCCTTTGGTCCTTAAAAGAGCTCTATTACTGACTGCTACTGCCAGTCATGAACCCAACTATGTCTCCATCCAGCATCTGCTAAAATTTTTGGACCACTTTGATAGCTTGACTCATATGAGATGGAGGCAGTGACAGCACAGGAAGAGCCAAGACCCTCTATGAAGTGTTTTAAGGTGCAAAGAAGACTTATGTTGGGTCAGATGTTCTAAGACTTACGGTAAATAGGCAGAGCCTCCCTGTAGTTTGGCCCCTTCCCAGAAACAGTCCAATGGTGTGATTATCATACAGGGGAAAAGCTTGTCAATCATCTGGGATCAGAAAATGGAAACAATACATAAATCACACAAATAAGTAAGAAATTTATACTTAAAAGAACTTAAAATAGTATTGTTGATAACATACCCTTTCAATCATGACATTTTCGATAATAGGAACTCCTGATTTATAGCATATTTTATTAAGATCCCATGATCTAGGAGAAAAAAAAACATGTTCCAAGTTGCATTACTGAAATAATACGAAATGTAAGAAAGTTTTTCAGATAAGAATTTCCACTTACTTCCCAAACAGCGACACCTGCACCTTGCTGGCAGAAAGGGCAGCTTCCATGTGAACCAGCAAAGCCTCTTGGGTAAGAATATTAGTGCCCTCCTCTTTGGGGGTCTGGATAAGCATCTGTGAGGTAAATACTGACTCTTCTCCCTGCTTCTCCTTGGTGTAGCGAAGCTCTGTGCTCACTCGACTGCCAGCTAGGAAGCAAGCAAGAAAGAAGAAATAAACAAGTGAGTTATAGATAGATTTTTAATGTACCCACAAAAGGCGCACACATTTGTACCCTATTACAAAGCGTGCTTCATGCATACATACTGTCTCCACACGCACTTGCACAAGAACACACGCATATTGACCAACGCCCTTGGCCTTCACCAGTGTTGGTTTTGAAGGCACTTCACACAAGCCAATGTCTGGCCAAGAGAAATGAGTAATACAGCTTCTCATTGGCTCCTTCTGCAACACAGATGTGCCCTGTTAGTTCATCAGAACCAGCCTTCTGATGCCCAAAAACCCTCTACTGTACATGGCAGCAGATATCGACTCAATTGTTGGAAAAGGGATCATTTTTGACGCAACTTGCTCATCTTTATCTACCACAAATTTGTTTGGACACCAATAACTACATAGATAAATATACGCTTCAAGAAGAAAGAAGTGCGGATGAAAGACATCAAAGAGGTTTAAGAGCCACTGGGAGCTAAAGAAACTTAAATAGATTCAAGGAAAAAGCAATATGGATGTCAGAGGTTGTGATGAGCAGTAAAGAATTAGAAAGAGAATGAAAGACACAGAGAAAGAGAAGGAGAGCTATGTTGTGCAGTGTGGTAGACCCCAGCCCCCTAATTACAGGAGGTTGCCCTGAAAAGAGTTTGCCAGCCGGGGGGATCTGTGCCTGTGCCAAGTGGACATGAAACATGCCGCGCTGGATCACAGAGAGCCCGTCTGCCCCTCTTGCTGTCCCACTACATGACAACCCCAGGGAGAGAATGAGAAGCAGGGGAGGGGAGAAAAAGAGGGAGGTGGTGGAAGTTTGGAAACAACAGCTACCACCTTCTTAATTTTACCCGACAGCAATGTGCTCAGTCCTGACTTTACTTTGCTTTTCTGAGCATCTATTACTCAATTTCTTTTAATTTCTCTCTCGCTTCATCTGTCTCTTTTCTGTCGTTTTCCTCTCCCTTTCCCTCTTGCTCTCTGCACCTCCCCCAGCCTGGAACAGGCTGCTGTAATTGATGGGAAGAAAAGAAAAAACAAACTACTCAGCCTACGCCACAAAAGTGTGAGATCAGGTTAGAACTCTGGGCCTTGGAGACACGGTCCAATATTTCTAGGCTTTGTTTTCAAGGCTTTAATTACATTCACAAGGGCTTGAGAATATCAGGTCACCTTGTTTATTTGCAGTCATTGGTGTCAAGCTGAGTGCATCCTGAAGAGAAAAAAACTCCCCTAATGGGTTGTTTTAACCAAAATAAATCAAATCAAGATTCTATTGTAAAGGAATCAAAACAAAAATGTAAAAGTGGAATAAACTATATCATTAAAGCTGAATGATATTAGAGTGGTGGGAGATATGCAACTGCTAACATTTTCACACAATCATGTACCTGTATGCACAAAAATGAAATCCCACTTAGCATAAAGTGGTGATTAAATAAACATCACACCAAGTCGCCACTTTGTTTCATTCCCACACAGATTTCCAATCAAAATAGACTTATACAAAATGAAACCCTTTCCGTTTGCGGACCTCTTTGACATCTGTTAAACCTTTTTTGACATTTCGTATATTAACCTCTGCAGCACGGGGTTTTGATCCCAACAGGAACTGGGTGGCTCGCAGAGACTCTGGCTCTGTAATTACAGGCCTCCTGAAGTAAATTATAGCTATTTGTGTCTCGTTCCTCCCATCTGGACCACCCAGGCAGCCGGTCCTCTCTACTCTCTTTCTCGCCTTCACTCTCCTGCCCCTGGTCCGGCCCCAACCACCCAACTCTGCGGAGCTCTGCTCACGACTGCTTCGCTCATCTCCCTGCTCGTTCTGTACAGAATCTGTCTTTTTTTTTTCTAGTCTTCCTTGTTCCTCTTCTTTTTTCCTTCCCTCTTTCTGATGTCTGCCTCTTTCTCACTCTTTTTCAGTCTCCCCCTTTACTCTCCCCCTCCACAAGGTCTGTGCTCTAAACAGCCTTAAAGAGACAGTTCCCAGAAATTTTCCCACCATGGGAAGAAAGTACCTCTGAGTGTAGAAACTGGGGCTAGTAGGTTTATTATATGAGTAACTTTGAAATGTGAAATATCTTTTGGTGTTCATAGGAAATAGGGGAAAAAAGGGAAATTTGGAGTTTGGAGGTTTTTGTTGTTTGTTTTGAGACAGTCAATCATGATCAACAACTTGACTATTTTAAGTTGAACATTTGAATTTGTTTACCAGATTCACCATTAAAGATCCATTTGGAATAAACAGGATATTGGAATTACAGAGACTAAAGCAAAATTTCCTGACAAGGTCTCATGGTTGAGACACACACAGATATAGTGTTTAATAATGTCTGCTTCTAGGTCTTCTAGGTCTGTGTGTGTGTGACCAGGTGAAAATTTTATACCCTATTTCTAGCAACATCCGTCATTTCCTTATTACCTGTCCAAGCTGTCTCTGAATGCCAGGCATCTAAAAATTCTTAACAAAATTTGTGGTGTTCACAATAATAATGTTTTTAAGTGACCTTTTTTCAATCCTTTTCTTGTCTATTATTATTTTTTTATTTTTACTTATATTAGTCTTTGTGGTATTGTGCATGCCTGGTCTCAGTTTCACGCCATGCTAGGTCAGTCCAGAATGCCTTCAAACTTCACTGTGGAAGATTAGCTGGATTAGAGGGCCTCTGAAAAGCCCCACGCTGCTATGCAGGAAGACCCAAGACGAAGAGGGCTGAAAGTGACATGTACGGAGGTAGTTCATTGAATGTGTTTCTTCGTTTACACAGTGTGTCAACATCTAAAGAAGTGTAGGTCTGATTTAGACACAAAACTCACCTTGATGAAATATTGATCTGAATGCAAAAGACTGACAGCCATAGAGTAATAAAAATATCCCATGATTTGCTTAGATGACAAACCTATAGGTCATTTAATTTCAAAGAGCCAAATAAAAAATGATTTGCCTACCGTTTGAGCCAGTATCACAAAAAAACAAAACCAAACAAATAACAAAAAAACATCCCTCTTTAGCCATTCATTACACATGGACCCACCAGAATCAACTGTGGGCCCGACCCCATGGTATTCTCCAGCCATGGCACCTCCTAAAGCAGCCTCCCACCAGCAGATGGACCATTCCACCATACAATCCTTCAGCACTTCTCCAGACTGAATGCAGACCCTTTTGTCATTGAACCTTTCAATTTCTTTCAAATGTTTCCCAACAAACAGCAGAATAAAGCAAAAAGCCTTCCTCACAACAAAAGCAAATGGACTAAAACTTTCCCAGCCTGTAAAACAATGGCAAAGTCAGCTGTGGGAGGGTGAGATGAGGGGCGAGAAAAAGGAGCTGGCACTTTGCTATCTTGCCTATAGAAATACAGTGTATCTGTTCAGGAGTTAAAGACATTATTATTATAGTAGATGATCCTCATGAGCACATTAACAATGTAAAACATCAGTTTTGGGCTGTTTAAAATGTCCGAGTTCACTATTAGCAGCTGTCCTATGATTACGTTTTAATAACTGTATAAACAGCGAAAGACACATGAAAATCAGTTTCACTTACATTCTATTCAGATGTGCCAGTGGTGTTAGCCACCACACATAAATTTCCACCATGGTTGGCATTTAGGCACTTTCTATTTCCATATGTATAGGCTTGCCTCTGCTAATTATGCTAATCATGGGCAGTGTTGGCCACTGTGAAAAATAGTCACATTAGACACTCCACTGACCGCTAATACTGCTTAATGTGTGGTTGAAACATACATTCATCCCTGCCTGAAAAGCAAAATTTTTCCACGTTGCTGGTCTCATTCAGATGAGAAATGAATTTATTGGGCCCAAGGAGCATTTCTTTTCTCCCTCCCGAGTACCAAGAAATGTCCAGTGTCCATCTCTCTTTACTTTTCATACTTTCATGGTGTAAAGGCAGATGCAAATGGTGCAAACTCTGAGGTGACTGGTGTTGCTTTATTTTTCCACAGACCAAAGACAAAGGTTGTTCTTCAGCAAGCATTATCCTGTTTTCAGCCTTTCTCAGGATCCTGCATTCATACTAGCAATGTGTCTGACAGTTCTGATGTTTTTGAAGCAGCTCTTGCATTAAAACAATAAAAAATTAGTATATTTTAAAGACTGAACATGTGATTCTCAAAAAGACAATAAATGTGCTAAAATTGTACTGGATCTGCACTGTAGGTGCAGATCTATCCATGTGTTTCCTTAACAGTCTAAGCTAAAAATCTGTTTCTGTCATGGGCACATCTATTCCTGTTCAGTGTGTCAGTGTGTGTTTATTTGTTAGGGGGTGGTCCTGCTCTGTCCGTTGCAGTGCGTGTGCATGTATTGAAAAGGTGGTAGTGGTGGGGGGGTTGGACTGAGAAAGGGGATGGAATGAGGTAGTGTTGGATTGAAGGGGGTGAAATAAACATTTAGAAGTGACCCAGGTTGACTCTGGTCTTGTTTGTTCTCTCTACCAGTGAGGTCCTGGGCCCTGAACGCTGGGAGTTTATTTATCTAGCTGAGGCACCACCACGCACTATTCACCTCCAATAATGCCTCATAGAGCTCCCTTTCTCTGTCTGAACTGGGGTGCTGTGTGCACTCCAATGAATTATAGCATTTACCTGCTGTGCCGCTCTGAGGTTTGTTTAGAGAAACTGCTCCAAACTGCGAAATGCCCACGTGTATCCACTGATTTGCGCAAACTCGGGGGTGTTTTTCTCAATCAGCTTCTCTTTTTCTTTCTTCAAATCAATCTAGTTCTTGATCTGCTCATATCCTGTCTAGTTTCAAAGCAAACTAAGCTGGCACTTCAGTCACTATGCATTCATAGTTATGTGCACTGTGTATGGTCTTTACCTCCCTCTTTGCCTACACCCCTACACTGCCTTTTTATGGGACATGTGGTGCGACTGCAAGGCCCAGTCTCACTGCACTCGTATTTGGACAGCTTGAGTCTGTGTATATGTCTGTCATGCCTCACCCAAACCCTGCCAAGAAAGATGAGTTTAGTTGATGTCAGAGTAAACACTGCCTCTTTTACATGCAGCCCATTTCTTTTCTCTCCTTCCCAAATAAGCTGTTCAAGTGGAGCATTGTAAAAGGAGAATACCCAGAGCAGAAATAAACAGCCTATGACAAGTATGCAAACCAAGCATGAAAAGAAAATCATCAGATTCTAGTAAACTTTCAAGCTGTAGAAAGCAACCTCTCTTGTAAACACTTTCTCACAAGGCGCTACTTGCAGAAGACAATCTCATGCTTCAGGTTTGTTGAAGTAAGACAGGAAAAATACCAGTAAAAAAAAGTGTGAGTTATAAACCTTCCACTCCATTCCTGCCTCAGCCCCCTATTGTCTCCTCTCATCTCTTCTTCCTGTAACTCTTTTTATGATCTTTCTTTTCTGCTTGTGGACAATGCAGACTGTTCCCAGATCACACCATCATTCACACTCTCAAGTATGTCAGCAGTAGGCAAACTTGATCTAAATCAGATCAACGTGGGCCTTACAGAGGTGCATTATCATCCAGGAATTTGTTTTGCCAATGTTGTCTTCTTTAACACATCTTTTAACAGAACTTGGAGCGTGGGGTAACTGGATGAGTGATGTGTGTCGTAGATTTTAAGTAGGACTGAGCCAGAAGGGGTTCTTAATCCCTTGTCAGACTAAACACCCTGATACTGTGGCTTTTAGTCTCATCTACACAAATGTGACTACTAGAGATTAAAACTTCAATTGATAAACTACATGTGCAGAGGCACAAAATTCCTTAAGTTAAACAAAAACGATGGGAATATTGATAGAAAGGCAAAAGCGAGTTAGACAAAAAAAACTATCTTTTCCAGTCTTCCGGTATGTCTCTCGCTGTGTCTACTCACTAGACACAGACTGCTCTGCTTCACAGTGTTTGGTCCTGTAGGAGGGAGGAAGCAATTAAAAAAGCCCTGGTGGCCTGACTTCACAGAGCAAGTAGACAGACAGGTAGAAATATAAACACACACAAGACACAGGCAGACAGACGGGAACGCAGTCAGGAGCTTTGGGGAAACAGACGGCCAGGCGAGCTGAAAACGCCAAAGGTGACAAAGATGACAAGTGTATATGTGTTTGAAACTGTGGGGGCAGCTTTCAGTATGAATATATGATAGGAAGCATATGCTCCTGACACGTACAGCTTGGAGGCAAAATGTTAACACATACGGTGTCAATTCACAACTAGTTTAGTCTGAACAAATTAGGATAAGTGTGGAAAAACATTGTCTATGCTGCAGAATGAGCTGACTTGCATGGATTTGTCTATGTATGCACATATAAAAAATATCCAGTAAAAACTGTCCACTAATTTAGAGCAATATTTCAAATTCCTCAATATAAAACCCACGTTCTTGTTTGTGAACACATCTTTTCTTCCTTTTTTGTGGGGGCTCATGTGCAGTGGTGCATGAGTGTCTGTTGCCCCGTGTTTGTGTGTGTGTGTTACTGTGTGTGTGAAAGAAAGACAGAGGGAGAACTAACCTCTCCTTGTTACCGAACCACTTTACTCTCCATTGAGGCCCTCGCAGCTTTGTCAATGGGCTATTGGTGGAAACAAGGCAGGCAGAAACTTTAGAAACATGGCCACGGCCTCTTAAAGGCACAGAACTCCCTTTCAGCCCCCTGGTTCAACTCTGTGAATCCCACAGAAAAACAACTGGCACACAAACATCTAAACATCTCCATTAAGAGACAGCTTGGCCAATTAGCTCAAGAGGTAATCCTAAAGTTTTACACTGACCAGACTGAAACCAAAGAAAATGGAAACAGTGAACATTCAATCTATTGATCCCCGTTTTTGTTGTGAATTCAGTCTTTTCCTTTCATCTTAAGCCATTATTTTAATGATTATATTTAAAGGGGGTGATTTGGAAACAGTGCCTGATAGAGAAACTTAATCAAATTCCTGTGCAAGTGAAGCGTTCAGTCTCTCAACACTTCTCCCCACACCAGCAGCGTGTGAGTCCTACGTCAGCTCCACGCAGGTCCTGTGAGAGCCGCCTGTTCCTGTCCTCTGGTGACATGGTGGGCTTAAAAAACCCTATAGAGTCTGTTTATATTCACCAACTGCTGTGGCGCTTTTAGAGCGTGCAAAACAGGTGGGTAAACTTCAGCTGCATTCACTTATATTTTTTTTCTAGTGAGGAGGAGAGAAGGAGGAGGAGGGAGGGGGTTAGGGAGGTGGTGCTTGCTTGCCTGCTTGCCTCTTGTTGAATGGAATCCAAGAATAGTTAGGGACCACACAGGGAGCTGTGGGGGGGGAGGGGTCAGAGCCCTCAAAGATGGCTAACCATTCACACAGTCCATCTGCTGCGGGGATCAGGCCCGGCACTGAAGGCCTGGGGGTTTAAAAGGAATTTGGCCAGTGTGAAAAACCAAATAAAGCTGCCTTTGCTTCTGAAAATGCTAAGATAACTTAAAGTTTGGAAATAAAAGAGGAAGGAAGAGAAGAGAACTCTCCTGCGGACACGGCCACTATTATAGGACAAGTAGAAAGCATGTTTTCTGTGTGACAGAAGAGGGCAAAGAGCATCTCAAAGTATACTGTACGTGTCAGTGACACATCTGAGAAGAAGAATAAAAACACAACCCGTATGATGTATTACCAACCACAATGCACAAAACATAATGCACTATTCACAAGGAAGGTAATACTCTGTCCATAAGTTTGTTGGGATCCATATTCCTCTGAAAAAGCAGTAAGGGACTGACAAATCCATGAAAGGACTGATCACTGAATCACTATGATCGACTCATTCCCTTCTGTTTTAGTCTGTATACATTCCAGCCAGAACAACCATTGTGTCAGTCACTGAACACCTGGTGCCATCCCATGACACTGAGATGACACTAACAAAGCCGATATGCATATGCATAACTATTATTAGTGGAAAAAACTGCCAATGTCAGCCAAGCAAACCCATACAGAAGCTACAGACGTAGTCGTGTACCCACAACATCGCATGTGTGAAGGCTAAAAAGAGTTTGCAATGTGTTTTTGTCACTGCTTCACACAAGCACACCTTGGCGCAAACACATACTAAATAAGGGATCTTTTAAACTTACCTTCCACCCATAGCTGCTCGATGTTGGTTTCAATGGCTGCAACTCGGAGTCCCACAGATAGAGCCCCAAATACTAAGAGTCCAATAAAGAGGACCTTCCCACAGTGCCTCTGGATGTGGCAGCCCAGGGAGAACAGGAAGGCCTGGAACCTCGCCCGGATCCACAGAGGGGCTTTCTGACCTACCGCCTTCCCCTGGATTTCAAGCAGGGAGGGGGAGAAAAAGACATGATTACACAAAAACAATGCCATCGCTGCAAAAAATCTTGTCCTAAAAGGTAGGTTCTATATCCTGCATTTCTGGTGTAAACACTTCTCCGTTGAGGAGCTCTGTGTCAGATAATATCCAAACCGTTTCACAGGATATGTTTGCAGAAATAAAAAGTGACCTAATCTCAGCCCACACAGGATCGCGAGTGACATCCCACATTTTCTACATCCAAAGCTGTAACATTTATTAGCTTAAATGAGGAAATAACATCCTGTACTCCTATAAATACAAGAAAAGGCAGACCAAGCACCATGTCCATGACATGGTAACAGGTCAGTGACAGCTATGGTCTTGACATAGAAAACTATTACAGAAAAGGTGTCAATAACTTTAAGCGTAGGTTTTCAGAGTAGCATATGTCATAAGAAGTAAAGTCTAAAAACACATGACAGTAATGAACTATGTCTTTATGTGTAAACTAACAAACAAACAGGTAACAAATGGAGCTTGGGTTAATGCATGGCTTAATACTTTCAGCACTTTCCTTTAAACAAATCTCTGCTTCCCTGTGAAACAAACTCTCCCCCCTTTGCTACAAATGTCACTGCTGCAGAGGACATTGCTCTGGTGTTGTGGTTTCTCTCAGCAGTGCTGAAACACGTCCAAGCATCCGGGCGGTCCAAAGATGCTTTGTCAGATCAAACTCAATCAGTGAATTCCTTTACAGGACCCACCACATTTCCAAACAGACCCCGGGCCAGTGCGCTCGTCGCTTTGCTCCACAAAGCCAAAAAACACGCACAAGTGGAAATAAAGTAACAGCACTTTCCCTCAACAAGCTCCCCTTATTCTAAAGCGAATAAGAAACTGATGTTCATTCAGATTAAAAACAAAAACAAAGTTAGGATGCTATTAAGACAATGTTAACACAGTTAAAGTGACTTCTCCCTGTCACTGATGGTGGTGGTTCGCTGGACCCTGCTTGGAGCTGCAGCTTCAATCCAAGATATACATACATACATATATACATACATATATATACTTTTCATTCACATTTGCTAACTGAATGAGAAATGCCTGTAAATCCACTCTTGTGAGCATTGTATCACCTTTGAGATCTGTTTAAGTGCGAAAGCAGCATGGCAGTAGCTGGGTCTCCGGAGTAGGTCTGGGTTCGCTGGCGGCTGGGAGTGCGTATAACTCGGGGGTAAATCTCCAAAGACGCCGGTCCCCGGGACCCTGCGATCCGAGGCCATAGTCCAAAGAGGGTAAAAGGGACGCGGAGAGATGCGACACAGAAGCGGTGCGAGTTCAGAAAAAGCGACAATAATCCAACATAGAAGTGGAGCGCATCCAGCACCACCGGCGACGAAATGGCTTTTCTAGTCTTCCATGGAGCCAAACAAGTCTCGAAACTCCATCCCAACATTATGCGCCGAAATCCGTTTAGATCCTTCAGTCTTCATTCGTCCGGACAGTTTGTGAAACTACGTCTCAGAGAGGAGCAGTAGTAGTTGTAGTAGTAGTGGTGGTGGTGGTGGTGGTGGTGGTGGTGGAAGCTTATGTCTGAGTCTAACTTCGATCCCGTAGCGGTAACATTTGGAGAAGTTCGCCTCTCGGCAAATCCTGAAAAGGGAGGCTTGATGGAAAAGTGCTCCGGCTCCCATTGGCCAAGGAAGAGGCAAATTACTTTGCAAACATCGCCTATTATTAGCTGCTAAGCAACAGCTCACCAAAGTGGAGAGAGAGGGGGACCACCCAGGCTGCCTGGGCCGGAGGGAGGGGAGGAGGAGGAGGAGGAGGGGGGGGAAGAGAGAGGGGGGGGGGGGGGGCTCTTTCACCAAACTGCACACTCACAAACACTCAACCATGCATGCACCCTCTCCCACACACACT
>JBAMHV010000008.1:11893996-11910281 GCA_037177535.1 Pseudomugil gertrudae
CCCCCCCCCCCCCCCCCCCCCCCCCCCCCCCCCCCCCCCCCCCCCCCCCCCCCCCCCCCCCCCCCCCCCCCCCTCAATAAACTGCACGCTCGCAAACATTCACACATGCGCGCGCACTCTCACGCACACACTGTTCTTGCTGCTTGCTTTTTCTGAACATTATTTCCAGTGGCCTGGCTTTGTAGCAGGAATCCCACATGCCATCTTCTCATGTAGCCCAACAGCAACACGCGTGCACGCAAACAGTGCTCAGCTTTTCTGTCTCTTCAAGGAAGAAACGTGCATTGCCACTTTTAAGAAGGAGTAAACATCTCATTTCCTTCTTTCTGGCTTTCCATGTGGGAATTGCAGATCTTTCAACACTTCTCATATCACTCCAGGTCATCTCACGTTTGGAAAGCTTTGGAGAACCCACATTTGTTACAGAACACCCAAAAGCAGACACTTTTCACCAGACCTGCGTCTTTGCTGTGAATGCAGTTTGTCACAGACAGCTGTGAGAGGAAGTATGTAAGCATGGAGGTTCTTAGCACCAACTGCTGGAGCCTCACCTTTTGTGAGTAAAAGTGTCTGAAGGCAACTTGGATTTTGTTGACCCTGAAAATAAAACCTCTCACTCCTGTTAAAAAAAAAAAACAGAAGTGAGGGGGGTTTTCTACATACACATCTGTTTTTGGCAACACCTTGGTGCTACCTGGCTCAGTGTGACAGCCTTATCTCTGAGCCTTTTAGAAAGTTTCTGTGTCTTGTTATGCATGATTTCATGGGTTCAGAAAGCAGTTCACTTTAGACTGATGCCTTAAAGAAAGAAAGAAAGAAAGAAAGAAAGAAAGAAAGAAAGAAAGAAAGAAAGAAAGAAAGAAAATTCTCACCAAACTGATTTGCCAATGTAAGCCCCCATTGGCCTCATGACTGTATGGGTGTGCAGCACAAACATTACAGCCATTCCCTTCTAACACCAACCTGTGCTGCTGCGTTGAACATTTGTCAGGTGGCTGGTGCTAATTTGAGGCCCTTTGGATGGTTGTAAAACCATTTAAGCACTCTGAATGTAAGTGATGGTGTTGCAAGCTTGTTCAGTTTGAGACAATGGTGAAGACTATAGTGTCCCAGTTTTCCTCTGGGCTGTTACATCCATCATCACTGTTTACATGGCATCTGAATGATGGACATAAGGAACTGAAGTCTATCTAAATCCTGAGGGCTCTTGTTATACGAGTAGCATGACGATAAGATGCTCCCAATGATTTTACACTGCAAGCAAAGTCTTAATTTTATTAGATTTTTTAAAATACTTTAATTTATCCAAATGTTGCCACATTTACACACTCATTATCTACATGGAATAAATTGATTACTTATTTTTTTTACATAATGAAGAATTTGCTAAATGTTTTCAAAACAATTTCTCTCAATTTTTTTTGAAGTAAAACAAAACAAATGTTGGAAATTGCATTATTTCCTAACATTAAATGAGCTGGGCACCAATTTGATCTTCTGAATGGCTGGAACATTATAAATGATTTTTAAACATAAGCATCTATTTACCGGTACAATAAAATGACTGTTATATATAAGTTATATATTATATACATAGTTATAATTATGTATGCAAATTCATGCAGTAATAATGATATTCAATGAGAGTAACAGCATTTATTTGAAAACATAAGCTAGCACAGCACTGAGTACGTATAAAACAGAGTCTTTAACTAAGATGGTCCTTCTATGAACCTTCTACAGCTCATTCCTATTTCATTCTGGTTCTTTCTGCCGTAAATGTCACAGTACGAACAATCCTTCCAAACGTGAATATGCTGCTGGCACTCAGCAACCTCTTCCTCCTCTTCCTCCACTTTGCTGGACCTGGTTCTCCTGGACTGGGTTGTGTTGGGTTGGGTGGTGGAGGGAAACAGGCAGCTGGAAATGGGAGCTAATGTGGAATGTGAGGAATTGGGTTGTGTGGTAGGGGGCCCCTTCAAGCCTAACAAACTCAGGGAGGTCCGAGGCCTGGTCTTGAGGCCTTGGATAAATAAACCATCGGAGATGACCATGCGCCGTGCAGATATCTGCCATCACACCTCACTGGCCTCCAAACAAAAACCCTTGCTCCCTCCTTCACCCTGATGTGTCCTTTGTCCCATATGTTCTCTTTCCCCACTTCCTCTCTTTATCCTCCTCCCCTACTTTTCTGTTCAGACCCAATTTTTTTCCCCGACACCTTCATCTCCTTCTCTGTTTCATCTGGTACTGCCATCCTGCTCTTCCTCCTCCAATCTCCATTTCTTCATTTCATCTCTCCCCAGTGACCCAATCCATCCAGCCGTTCATCCATGCATGGCTTGCTATCCGTCTGAGGTTCTGTATGAGCTATAGGCAGAGCTACGGAACCGCTTTGGCACTCAGCCGTCTCACAGCAGCCAGGTCGCTGGCTGTTCAGGCCCAGAAAATGTTTATTTTTTAACACAGAGGCTGGGAGACAGCTCACGACTGTACTACTTCATTTCCTCTTATAAGGAACAAGAGAAACCCTTTCAAAAGTGGTTTTGTCATCACTAGCACAAATGTTAGAATAACAAATAATTGCAAATGTGATCCTCAAAGGAAATTAATTATAAGAAATACGTGTAAGAAATGAGGAGAGGGTTGAGGAGAGTTTTTTTTTACTTCAAGTATTACTCATGATTCCATATGGACTCTAAGCATTTATAAAAAAATGGTCAGACTCTAAATTCACACCAGCATGTGAACTTAGATTAAATTTTTTAGTTGAATATATGATTTTTATGATTATCCAACTAAATATTTGTCTGTTGGTTGATAAGAGAACTAAAACGTTACAAAAAAGTTTCCACATTTCACATCTAGTGCCTGAAAATAATTATAAAAATGTTATCTGATATATTGTTGGAAAACCTCATCGCGACGCTAATCAACTAAATGTTTGCCCAGATAACAGTGAAAAGGCAAAAAGCTGCAAAGAGGGTGGCTTTTTTTTCTTTAAAGTGAGCACCTCTGTCAGACTGAGCAGAGTCGAAGCTGCCACCCACAGTCACACACAAGATTAATTATGATAATGCATTTCTTTACCCCTTTGTCATCGTAATGAATGGTAGCCTTTCTGCAGCAAAACACACAGAACACAGAGAAACACACATTTCTTTAAGTCTTTGTTTGTGTGGTTGTAACAGAGGTATTGTCAGATGCAACTAGCAGGTGGTAATGCAAACTTAGATTAGACCTGCAGCTAAGAAAGCACAGAGCTGTGAGACTCTTGCTTATAAGGCTCACTGCATGTGTGTGTGTGTGCATATATACATAGAAACGGCAAACTATCATCTTTGTTAGATGTTTTTTCTGCCACATTATTTTAAATATTACAGTCTTATTCTTACTGAGAACTGATTGTAGTGTAGGTATTAAAAAAGGGTAATGATTAATTGGAATGTCTAAGGTAGAAAAAATATTGTTTTGGATGATTGTATGATTTGAATGAACCCAAATTTTGCTGTTTCCACCGTAAATCTTCAGCTAATAGGAGTAAAAAGGAGAGGGCACCTGTGGGTGTAAAGCAGATCAGTCTTTTGCTTCTTAGTGTTAGTCTACAGCAAAAGGTTTGATCCTCATCAAACACCCCATTAATGTAAAGTTAATTAACATTAGTGGGCTCTGCAGTGATAGACAGTATTATCAGGCTTAGTAAGCATGAATGTGTGTCTTAGACATGCCATTGAGCTTGTTATCCCATACAAGATCTGTGTCCTCACCTTATACAGTATATGGTCCTCACATATAATCTTTGCTAGTAATATAAGCAACATAAGCTTGGAAAAAGGGTATGTGTGTGTGTGACAGTATATTCTGACATTTTTTGGGGTGGCTTTGGTGAGGACAAGTGTCCATGTATCTGTGTGTTTTGTGGTGGAGGAGGTGGGGGAGTGTTGAGCATCTTGAGAGGTAGTGTGTGGAAAAAAGGAGGGAGGGAGGAAATTCATTTGTGGTTGGAGAACACAGAAGACAAATTGAGGAAGTGTTGTGCTAATGTGTAGGGGTCAGCAGCAAACACACGCAGGTTTCTGACTGACTGCCACTTGGGTGGCCTGTTTGCTGTGTGTGTGTGTGTGTCTCCTGCTCACCCACAATCAGCCCTGAAGCAATGAAGCCACCCATCTACTCAGGCACTGCTCACACCCCCTCAATGCAGAGCTCAAACTCGACCCCATCTCTTTGAGCATCTGTATGTCTGTATATTACACATTTATCTCTTCCATTCATCGTGCCCATCTGCCTGGTGTGATGATTCTGTTTATACACACATATAATTTCACATGGAGTCACAGCATTGATATCTTTGGGAATATCATTAATGGTTGAGTTTAACCACAATTTCATTTATTTTCTAGCACTTTGTTCTTTCTAAATAAAAAATGACTGTCCAAACCAGAGTACTCGCTGCTCATTTTCTGTCTTGAACATGTGTTGTTTAGTTAATCCGCAGTCCTTGTCTCACTTCATAAATCACAACCCAAGACGATCAAACTCTTCTCCTCCAGTTAAATCAAACTTATTCAACAGACTTTACTTTGGACAGTTTTCATCACAACATCTGTAGAAAGTAGTTCCAGTATAAGCAACATCTAGTCATGCAGTACATTTGGATGATTCTTGGAAAAAGACACACAGTATGTATTGAAAACTTAAATATCGAGCAGAAAGTTCTGGTTATTTATTGCAACCTCTTTGGGCAGTACGTTTCCTTTCATGTGTTCAGCTGGTGACTAACACTGCACATGTGTCTTTAGGATTGCCTCCTTTTAGCATGACATCTTGTTAAAATGCCTTTTAGTTGGATAATTTGAGTGAACTGCCCCTTTTACCTAAAAAAACAGGTTTATTTTCTCGGTATGTAGTTTGTAAGGAACTAGTGAGTCATCTCATTTGCTCATCTTGTTTGTTAGACATCAGAAGGCATGTTTTCCAGGTTTTTCTGATCCACTCTGCAACTATACCCCACAAATGTTTGCCATACTGCACAGGCAAGGAGGTGAACTTTTGGCAAGTTAAATCATAAGTTTATATTTCAGACTTATGCAGCCAAAAAAATGTTTAACTACAAATAATCGGCTAAACAATCTGAGCCTGAGAATGTTTTATTTCACAGATCATTTCTTTTCTCCCTGCTGCTACATGAATTTGTTTGGGATGCATAATTATATATAAAAAAAAAGTCCCTGAATTCCACAAGCCTATAGAACCGAAGACCACAGGGCACGCAAACATCTCATCTATGTCCGAACACTAAGATGTGTACACCATCTGCACACATGCATGTTTGTACCCACACACAGAGGGGGTAGACGTTTCACAAACACACACACACACGGTTAGGACTGCACATACTCGTGCACACAAGCAGATGTGTGGATGTGCTTGGAGGTGGGTTCAGTCATGGTGGCGTTGTATTGAAGGGACTCTGTGGTCTTTGTACAAATATACAGACTTCTACTCAAACACACGGGGCTGCCAGATCTCATCATGTGGTTGAAAAGAGAGGTCAGAGTGGAACATTGCTAAAATTGGTCAACACGGCCAAAAGAGCATAAAGTCAATCTTAACTGACTTTCTTTCTTTTTTGCTGCAGCTCAGGTGACAAATGTGGTCTTTATTTGCTACGTTTGGTCAGTATTAATATGGCAGGTTACAAAACAGATTAGAAAAAAAGTTAATAAAGTGGAGGAAACTTGTAAGGGATGTTAACTTAAAACTATTACTGTAAAAATAATGTGATATCAATGTAAAGTGTTATAACCGTTGTTTCCACTTTCTCAAGTTTAAGGAGAGAAACACATTTGTTTTACACTGTAGACATCTCAGTCATTTGGGATTAGATGCACTTAAATGTCCATGAGTAAGACAGTGAACCTCACCTAACCTTCAATATGTATAGGTGTCGCACATTATCTCTGCACAACACATAAGTTACAAAACCACCAAGATAGAATATGCTTGTCTTTACAATGCAAGTTGTGTAAATGTATAAAGTTTACCCTATTGCAGTAGGTTAAATCACAGTTTTATTCTAAATATACACATTTTTATAGCTCTCTTCTTTTAAAAACCCTTCAAGAAACTTGCGTTGGCAATTAGGAATAGCTACAAACACTGCAATGTGCTACCTTAGATAGATATGCAGTTATCTAGGTTGTGATCTTAGTCAAAAAAATAACCTAAATTAAGGTAAAATTCTGCTATTCAATCCAATATTGAATAAAATTCAATGTATCACGAGAATCTTCACTTTAAAATGTTTGAGGATTGAAGGATAATTGTGTATTTTTTTAATCCTGTATCTTGTACTACTGAATAAAGTGTAGCCTAAGTCGACTTCTTTTCAATTATTCAAAATGTCAAGAAACAACTGTAATATTGTAAATAATGATGACACAGTTTAAGTACATATCAGATGGATAATGCATCATGTTATACAGATGCTTCACATAATCAGGCCACAAGAGATACTAAATTACTCCAGCGAGACCACAGACACAAGAGGAAATAAGGGACAGTAAATCACACATGTACAAAGCAGCCCTGTAGACATCCCTGTCCTCATCTTCTGCCTTCATGACTAAGAAACTTCAAACCTGTAATTTCAGAAAAACTTCACCGACGGAATGCAATAAATCTTGACAACAAAGAGCCGCAAGGGGAAGAGAGGGAGAAAGAATAAGAAAAAAAGAAAGACCAACAGGCACAAGTCAGTTTCCTGCTCAGCTGCGTTCGTGAGTCTGTGCGAGGGTGGGGTATCAGAGTTAACTGATACAGGATCGAGCTGGGTGGTCTACAGCCTACACATACACCATTTTTGTGTACAAATAAACTCAACCTCCATGCCATTGTGGTCACCCCTCCCACTGCTTTTTCTCTCTCTCTCTGGTCCTCACAGCTGCACAGCGTGCATGTGTAAACACCTACGAACATTTAAATGTGTGAGGCCTGTGCTCCTTCCTCTGGAACAGGGTGAACTGAGTACTGCTGTTAGGAGACAGTAATGATATGATAATAGCTAGTGTGGTGACATGATTGCTAAGTTCTTCTCGATACTGTCAGACAAATGACTTCCATCAAAAGCAGAACACCAATTATTGTTAACTTTATTGTGTAAAAGTAGTTTTTTAGAAAGATACATAAAGAAAACCACCAAGATACTGATTCATGAGATGAGGACAACTTTATTTGGACACATTTAAAAAAAAAAAAACCTGTTGAGGAGAAATGTTTAGTAGTGTCCTGTCTTCTAATTGGTCTCTCAGCTGGGAACTTAGTTGTCCTCTGGGTTTTGGTGCTTCCAGGTCAGTTAATAAGATGATGTTTCTCCTCCCTTGTAAAAGCTAGATCTCCATCAGCTGGTCTGTTCCAACGATGACCTCGTTAGTTCGCTCAGCTGAAAAGGACAGACAATTAAAAAGTAAAAAAAAAAGAAAAGACTTTGCCGCTCCACATCTAGTGGTTTCCACAGTTAAATAAATTCATGTAGTTGATGATCAATGGAAATATCAGACCTTACTGTCAGTTTGTTTTCATTTTTGAGAAAACTCTTCTTCAGTCAGTCCATTGGTTACACTACATATTTTAACCATGCTAGTTGTGTAATAATGCTGTACAAAGTGAAGTGTGCGCTGTGATTTTACGAGATTAAACCCCACATGTTTATTAGGACGGGCTACGGTTACATGGTGTTTTTCCATTTGGAATTAATTATTCCAAATGAAAAAAACTCTGATTTAAAGTATTCTTCCTCTATCTTTTACAAGCAAATAGTAATTCCAAATTGAAATTTACATGGAGACACGGAGACACACATGAAGTGATGGGTTGGGAAGGGTTCTGATTGGACAAAACGCAGAAACGATGTACTTCTGTTTACACAAAATACACTCCCTGGTTCTTTTCTTTTCGGTTATACCATGGACGAAAGCATAATAAGCACTGTTTTCTTGTTAATTTTGGTTATATTTTTGAAGTACTAGCTTTACACGAGCATATTACTTCACTTTTTTCAGCAGCTGAGGGGAAGGAAAATAGAGAGCCTGAGACGGCACTTTATGTCACAGTTTCCGGTCATACAAATTTTCAATCAAAATGTCATTAAGACTATTACAAAGAGAAAACTTACAACTTTATTAACTGATTTCAATACTGTACAATACTGTAATGTCTTTTAGAATAAAAATAAAATGCATAAAAAATTAGGACTACATAACAGCTACAATATGACTATCAGCCACGTAATCATGGGCATCATTACAGATTTGTCCCAATATTGTTGGTGTTTGGACTGCCTGATCCAGTGAAAGTAAAAAAACAAAAAGATGATGATAGTTAAAAACAAAATTGACATTTTCTCTTTAGGCATTTCAACTCAAAAAAGGAGAACAGTCACAAGTCATTGGATATCTCCTCTCTCACCCTCCATCTTTGAGTACTGGTACGGATCCAAAGCAAATGGTGGCAGACAGCAATGTTCCATCCACACAGACAGGTTTTAGTGTGAAGGAATCTCTTGCTCAGAATGAGCTTATCCACTGTTGTGTGGTGGGAGGACAAATGGAGCGTGGGATGCAAAAGAAGGAAGGAGATGAGGGGACTGAGTGGAGGGAAAGGGAGGAAAGCTTACTCTGCTGGGTTAGTCAGAATTGGTGGTAAATAGATGTGATTTTAATGTAACCAGACATGATCATTTGACAGCAACAGCTTAAATTCTCACTGAGAAGGTGCTGAAAGATAACTTTGTCTATCTCTTTCTAGCTACTGTTTGAATGAAGCTATTTGTGGAAGAGCAGAAAAGGGAGGGATGCATCTTTTCAACACCAACACCTGATGGAGCACTGTGACTCTCACGTGCGTGTTAGGTTGTCAGGGTGGTCTTTAGCTGCTAACAACCTCAGCAGTCAAGTGGGTGTATGATGTGTTTAGCAGCCTATGGTCATTCAGCTAAATCAGTGGTGGGCAACTCCAGTCCTCAGGGGCTACGGTCCTGCAAGTGTTAAGAGTTTCCCTGCTGCAAAACACCTGGCACACATTGGGCTTCAGCTGTAGACTTATGGAGAGCTTGATATCAAACTCTGCATGTCTGCTAATGATCCATTAATTGGAGTCAGGAGTGCTGCAGCAGAGATGCTCCCAAAACTTGCAGGACTGTGGCCTCCGAGGACTGGAGCTGGCAAAAGTCTTTCTTGTTGTAGAAAGTTTTAATATTGGTATCGGTATAATATTTTTAGATAACATATCTTAGAAAACTTTTAACAAATTATTGAAAAAAATTCACTAAATAACATTTTAATGTCAAATAATGCTATTTAGCATTTGTGACCCAGCAAAATTATTTTTATAATATTCCAAAAAAATGCACATATCATTATTTATCAATATGCCCTTCGTAACTGGTAGACATTCATTCACATCTTCCTACTTTAAGTCATTATCCTTTTAATCGGGTTTAATTAGAAAAAAATGCAGTTTAAAAGAACAAAATGGCTGAAGCTAGTTAGGTTTTGTTGCAGAGCATTTACACACTAGATGCTCCAAAAGAGGCATGAAGTGTTTTATTTTTTAGCTCAAAGTATGAGTATGAGCTCAAATTCAAACTGTTGTTACTCAGAGAACCCTGTTGTTCACTCAATTAGGCTGCTCAGTCTGGTAGCAGAGCCTGGTCCTTCCTTCTTACTTATGCTTGTTTGTGTGTGTGTGTGTGTATATGTGTGTGTGGATGTGACTGCAGGCTGCCGCTGTTAAATTCCGGGTGGTCCTGTTCTGGCCCTGCTCTCTAACCTCTCCATCAATGTGACACACACATACACACGCACACATGCACACATGCACACATGCACACACCCATAACTAATGTTGGGGACAAGAGGATTAAGGAAATAAGAAAAAAAAAGAAAAAAAATCTTAGAAATCAGACATCAGAATGAAGGAACTTTCCTTGTTGGCCAAACGCTTGGCACCTCTAAACGGATACCACACACATACATTAACACCTTATCTGAGTTGGTCACAACAAAGCACCGGGGTTAATGAAACTATAACAACAACAAAAGTCTATTATTACAACTGCTTATGTGGAAAATTGTTATATCAGGAGTTATTTTGTCCATCTTGAGCTTCTACCTCCCCTATAAGTTTCCACTTCATTAGACAAATGAAAACAAGTCAGTCTGAATTTTCAGCACTTGTGTCTTGATTTTTAATTATAAAGCGGCTAAAATTAAACTGTAATTGAAATATTGTCACCTTTTTTAACCTTGTGGTGTAAATGTTTTTATTCTGCTTGTAAAATACAAAAAAAACGTTCGGTCTGAGCAAAAGAACGAGGTCAAATAATACATCTCTTGTTGCTATTAAACAGATGCATTTCCACATTTATAATGTCGGTATAAAGCCCTGGGTGAAAAGAAAAGTAAAAAAAAGTAAAATAATATTGACATTTCAGGGGCAATATATTGCTAGACAAACATCACAAATAGAAGCTCAGACACTCAATATATTGCAGATTTGCATTCAATGTGGAGCTGCTCATATCACCACAAGTCATATTAGTTGCAATTTTATAAGTTTTTAAGTTAAATGCTGCCTAAATGACCTCTCTTCCAAAGAGCATAACTCCTTTATCTGTCCTTTAATATTCTGACATTATGAATTAAACATTGTGCTAAAGGTGTCAACATGCAGAAATCCAACATTCAGACAGATATTTTCACATGTATGACGTGTGTGTGCTTGTGTTTTATGAATTTCACCTTCTGGTTCGATCCGTTGTCCATTTCCCACCAGGCAGTATTTGAGGTCAGCTCCTCTGCCAATTACTGCATTACTGCAGATCACACTTCCTTGGATGTTACACCTGGAAATCAAACACACACACAAACTATTATTTATTTGTTTAATTTATACATTCATGTCTACTGCATTAAGATTCTACATTTTCAGGTCTATGCTGGGTAAGGTGAAGATAAACAGAGTAGCACTCTTTCAGGTATACGGCGAGGAAAAGTGATATGAAGAAATATTTGTACAAAGAACTAAAATGCATGTAAAATTTTGGTTCCAATGACAGAATCCGTCAAAGCTGAACTAGTAGACAGTGCAATATTTTTTTGAGAAGTCACTCATTGGAACCTTTATTTTATATCCTACACCAAGTATAAGAAGTCAGATTAAAGATGTAAAATGATTGACACTCAAAAATATCAATTTCTTCCATGAGAAGGCAAACACATAAAAAACCCTGCACCTTCACTGAAGACTAAAATATCTAATCAACAGAACTTAATAAAATTAGCATATACACGAGGTAACAGCAGCTGCCTATGTTGTGTGTGTTTGGGATTTGTTGGCCCTGTGCTGCAGTCCCACCTGAACTGGCAGTGCCAACACACTGTGCATGCTCACATTCAGCCAAACCATCACCATAAAATTCTTGGAGAGAGACACAGAAGATCTTGTGTGTCCAGCGTTGACAAACCGTGAAGGGAGTATGGATGTGTTGTGAGTAGGATAGTGAATGTGTGTGTGTGTGTATTTCAGGCTCTTGGTGAGTCCAACAGAGAGCACAAGTTGGTCTTGCCCAGGCAGTGACGCACACACACTTGGCCTTCCATACCTCACACACAGACAGGTTTGTATTGGCTCATTCTATTCAGGTGGTTAGGGCCTGGAGGAGAGGGAGAAAAGTGTGTGTTTGTGTCTGTGTGTGTGTGTTTTAGTGACTACCTAGGAGGTGGTGGTGGTAGTTGGTGATGGGAGATTACAAGATTCAGAGTTTTGTAACATTAGAGAGAAGGAAAGACCACCAAAGAAGCTTCGGAGCTGAAACATCACTAATTACTAACACCAGGACTCCTCCCTGTCATGACCCCCCCCTCCATCCTACCTCTCTATCACACAAACACCCACACATACACAAACACATGCACACAACAACCCCCACCTCCTGTGCCAACCCCCCTCTATAAAGTTGACCCCTACTATCCCCCTTCCCAAACACGCAGTGCTTTGTCAACAAGCTCTGGTCAGCTTCAAACAAAGAAACCAGAAATGCAAAGGGTTTCTGCGACATGGCTGGGGTCTACTAATCCCCTCATACTGGCTCTTTCTTTCCTTCTTTCTCCTTCCTTCTTATGTCCTCAAAGCAAGAAAAGAAAGAATTGCAATTTCTTTCTTGTGTGCTAGCTTGCCTTCCCTTCACTTCTTTCTTCCCTTCCTCTGTCTCTCTCATTCTTTCATGGCTTTGTGTGTGCACCTACATGGACATGATGAGGGTCCCCATGCTGGCTGGCTGGGGTCCCTGAAAGGCTTAAGAAGGGATGGCAAAAGACAGAAAAAGGAGACAGTGTTGAGGCCTTGATGAAAAGAAAGAGAGGGAGGAGTAAGAAATTGAGATAAAAGAAAAAGAGCTGGCGAATGAGTGCATTAAATCCAAACTTGAGGCCAAAATGAGTCTTTTTTCCACCAAGATAGCTGGCAAAGGGACTGAATAGACCAATCTCCATGTTCATTCTACAGTAGATAGTCCTGCTAACTGCATACGCACTCCTTGTGGCAACAAACAAATCCGAATATATATATATATATTTGAATGCTAATGATAGTTGTGGTGTAGATGGTTAAAAAAAAGCTGAGGGAAGAATGAATGTTATTTTCAGAAGTGAGCTTATTTTATAAATAATAATTATACACAAATACACAAAATATCTCAAAGCTAGAATTACTTTGAAGACATAGCCACAGGGGAAGTGTGAGATTGTAAAGCCAGAAATAAGACAAAATAAGATGAATAATGGTGTAATTTAACTTTCTAAGCAATTTCCTTGAAAGCCTGGACTTTGTCTAAACTGGAATGCACCAGTCAAATGGTATTCCAAAAACTTTATAACCAGTGGGAATCTGAGTGTAGGTAAGTAAATTAGCAATGAACTGAAATATATGGATGTTGTGTTTCACCTCAGCAGCACTAAATTTGTTTGGAGCTGGTCACTGGCTGGTTGCACACCAATAGAGGCTTTGTTAACACAGTGATCCCTATTTGACCTCAGAGAGCACAGAATACAAAACCTGCTACACCTCCTATCACCGGACACACACACACATACACGAGAATCTGTTTCTGCAGTGGAGCACCTAGAAAATTCAATGAAAAGCTGTGCAGGGAAGGTATGGCACTATTTTTATATGGAAAGAAGAAACTGTTCACACAAAGAGAAAAAGATGCCACGTTTAGGATTCATTGCGCAACTACAAGATGTCGTCGTGTAAAATGAATGTGAACAAAGATTAGAGCTCGTTTCCAGCCCACATAAAGAGTGATTTTTAATTGCAAATATTTCCTTACAAACCACTGCTATGCAACTCAGATGGATGTGAAAACTGGTTACAGAGCAGTTTATTCATAAACATGCTTGTTTGTTTTTATAAGGTGGCAAAGCAGCTGAAAGAACAAGCCTGTACAAATGTTCTCACCCTTCCTCAACGGCGACCCCATGCATGATGATGGAGTTGGCGATTTTGACCTTCTCTTTTATGGTGGTGGAGCTTCCGATTGTGGATCTTTTAATTGAAGTCTTATCTGCTATATGACACAGCGAGCCGATGATACTGTCTGATCCCATCTGAGGACAGAGACGCATGATAACATCACTTACAAATACACACAGAACTCACCAGATTTTCTTCATTTTCACAGAAAACAGCTTTTTAAAGATGCAAAATAGGTTTTACGTTAAAATACTCAGACTTGTGGGCTACACATACCTGACATCTCTCAGAAATCTCAGCAGATGGATGGACTACTGGCTCCTCAAACAGTTTTGGTGCCTAAAATGTGAAATAATTCAGAAAAGCATACAGAATAATAAAAGAGCTGCTGGAATAAATCAGCTGTTGCACGGAGCCATTTAACTAACATATATACAAGCATATAAATCTGATTGAGCCTTTTTTGTTTAACTTTTGTTTCCAGGGTATAGATAGAGCTCTTTTACTCAGAAAAGTAAACTCAGTAGCATAGTTTTTTTAGCTCTGATTAGATGCAAACTAAAAAAAAAAGGAAGACAACGCATAGTAGTACAGTTAAAAAAAGACAACACATGCATGTAAGCATTGAAACAGGAAAGAGCATCTAAGTGGGGCAGTTTTCTATTCGACTCACCAGTCGATTTGCCTCTATGTAAGCAGCCAAAGTGTTAACGCGGTAACATAGGCCCTGGTCCATAATGTGAACATAACAGCGCAGCTTTCCCCCATGGTAAGCCTCACTCATATCACCATGATGGTCATTCCAACATGAGCGCTCCTGGGCCAGCTGGAGGAGGGGCTCATCCCGCGATGAGATGAAGAGCTCTAAAGAGAGCCGGGATAAGATGTAGAAGTTACAATAAGAGATGAAGACAGAGTGAGTTCATCTAAAGGTCTAATCTAAATATATTCAATATAAAATTTAAGATCCAGAACAGTTTCAAACAGGTTTAAAAGCTGCTGTTGTTCACTGACTCAGATGAATGAACTTGTTTTATGCCACTAGAAACAATAACCATAGTTTGTAGAGCAGTCGTTCTTTTTCTGGGTCTGATCTTCCGAGTCGTCTCTCAATTTCGGATCGATCATCGTTTTGGAAAACTGCTTACGGACCAAATATGGTATCAACTCGCCACGTATCGATGAAATGGACCTATGGCAAAAGAAAAAGGGAGGATGGAGAAAGTGTTTTTAAAAGTTTGCGCGTGGCATTCAGTAATTTGTGACAGTGAATCGTGGTGGATCTCATGTGATGTCCACAGGAAAAAAATACTTTGGATATGGGATTACATAATGTACACATCATCACACCTGGGAGGAAAATAAAACAGCACAAACCATATTTAGAACAATACAAGTGAACAACAAAACAATAAGATGACAACAAGGCAGCACCAAGGTCCCTGCAGCAACACACCTGAATCACATCAGACTTAATTAACAGACCTGTGTAAAGTTTAACATCAAACTCTACACAAGTCAGCTAATTACCCATTGATTAGAGTTATGTGTGTCATTTCTGTCATTATCACTGATGTAACAAAAACTATTATCTTCAAGTTCCACTCTGATAAATTGGAACAAGTTTTTACATCTTTCTCTGCAAATCAAGAGGTAACATCCTCCGCCTCGTTTCCCCCCTCTGGACTGCACCGTGCTGTCCTCACTGCTTTACCCCACCACCTCGCAGCCCCCTTCCCCCTCCACTTTCCTTCTACTACTTTCTTTTAAAGGGAGATTAGGATTTCCATCTGAATGACAGGAGAAAAACAACAGTTACTCTGTCTATTTCTGTCCTTGAGCAAGAGACAGCGAGAACATGGAGGAGGAAGGAGGAGAGGCTGAGAGGAGCACTGAAAAGAAGGAAAGGAAGGAGCAGAAGAAAGGAATGAGTCATCTAACAAGAGAGATGGTATATTGTGGCAGCAGAGGGTGCATTAGTGAAGCAACGATTGATGTAAGATTTATATCTGCATCTCTTTAACAAAAACTGTCCACGTGGTGAGTGAGGGAGATTAATATATGTTGGTTTTGCTTTGAAGTTATTGTGTGAAATGAATTTAGTTTAGGCACATCACTCTGTTATAAAGGAGATATAATTTAATAACGGTTAATACCAGGACACTAATATCTGACTCATAGCCTGGCACCAAATTTTTAAGGGAACAAAATCTTAAAACACACACGAGCAAGAACTCATTACCACTACGGCTGGGTGTCGGGCACATTGTTCCTCTAAAGCTTGCATACTTCTTTAAAAATCATCTTCTTTGTCTATTTTGGGTGTAACTGAGCATGCTTAATATTTCTGGGGGCAATTCACATGAAATCTAGATCTCCTCTTAAAAATGCCGTGACAAAAAGGTTTTAGGTGGTTCCTTGCCTTAAATAGACCTGATTTAAATTAATTAAATGAAGCTCCAACAGCGTTATAACTTCTACACACGTCTTATTGAGTCATTTGAATATGGTGTGTTGGAGTAAGTAAATATGTTAATATAGATCCAGAACTACATGGTACATCCTATTCAAGTTGTTTAGAAGGAAGAGGCAGCAAAAAGCATTTGCATTGGATCCCAAACCCATAACCAGTTCAGAACCATAGCTGCTTTCGAAATAATTATGTTTTTGAGTTATTAGGCCCGAGCACCGAAGGCGGTGCGAAGGCCTCTTGTATTTCGTGCGTTTATTCTTATTATTATTATTATTA
>JBAMHV010000008.1:11927317-11946335 GCA_037177535.1 Pseudomugil gertrudae
AGATAGATAGATAGATAGATAGATAGATAGATAGACAGACAGACAGACAGACAGACAGACAGACAGACAGACAGACAAAAGGTTTACTACACCATGCTTACCTAATTTGTTTGTAGTTTGATTTTTGTATATCATTGTGTCCCATTTTCATTAAGATGCATGCATGTGGACTGATGCAAAGGTGTGTACATGCATCATGCAATAGTGGATATGAAAACATCTAAAACTGCTTTTATCATATGACACGAAATGTGATGTAAGGAGATTAACAGCCAGAAGCCACCCAGCTACTCCTCCAGGCTTCAAGCTTGAAAACTCCCAATCCACAGAGGTGAAACGTAACAGCAAATTGAGCTTGGGGAATGTGGCTTTGGTTTTGTTTGCTTTGGCCAGGAGATGAGCTTGACTGCTCATTACTACTTGCTAGAAACCAGGCGAGCAACAGGGGAGGGAAGAAAGAGAGAAAAAAAAGAGTGAAAAGACAAAGTACCTTGACTATCTGTTGTTGCTTGAATTCCATTAAACCAACGGTAGAAAATGTAGTTTTTGGGCAGGGGGCAGAGTGGATGTTTTGCTGCTAGAAAAGCTAGTGCTGATTTGCATTACTTGACAGATCACCAAGACCTAAACTGTGCTATAGAGTTATTTTGCAGAAGCAGAAGGATTATGAAAACATGTGCAGAATTGATTTGAATAAATATTTTAAAAAAACATTTGAATAAAAAATGGAGAAAACTGTTTCAATTGAATTGTTATGATTGAACTTAGAAAGAGTTTGTGTCTTGTGATTTCCTTAGATGGAGTTTGGCTGTTGAAGTTAGCACATATCATTGTTAAGTATCCTAAGGGTCTAGAGGTCTCACACTTCGTCATTTTTATAACCTAAAGCTGCTGTTTGAAAAGCCCATGCTCAGCTACAGTTACTTTGCTGAGATGATTAATGTTAATTTTAATTAACAAGCTTAATTCAGAACCCAAAGAATATTTTTATATTTTAATTTTAGCCTCTTTTACTATCACACTATAAACTGGATACAACATTTAAATTAAATAGCAAATTCATTGAAATAAAACTTTGCACTTGCCCTGAAAAATGGTTTCCCAATAATCTACATATTTGGCATTTGTGTGCTACAATTTCTCCACAGTTGAGCCAAGTTTACTTGCCAAGCCAGCTGACGTTGAATTTCCTGAATGAGTGATGTACAGTAAATTAACACTAGTCATGCAGTTTTTCCACATGTAATTAAATCTGATTTCATGTTTCCCATAATAAAGATCCTCATTTTAAATATATATAAAAGTTGTACTTGCCATGTAAAATTACCATGTAATAACATTACTTTCAATATTCAGTTAGATGTCCCCTGTTTTGTTTTTTTTAACTTTTATATACATTTGTTAACTTTTTGGTGCCTTTGCATGAAACAGTTTGTATTTCACCAGGAAAAAAAAACAGATGTTTTCACTAAGCTATGAGCTTACCTCTACTTATATGACAGATCTGTTGTTTTCTTTTTTTCAGTTCTCTGTCTGCCATTTTAAGTAAAAGCTACTTCCTTCATTGACGTAATCAGGTGTGTAAGTGCATGATGCAAATGATTATGTATTGGGGCTTAAAACTGAACTCATATGTATCAGCACACAGAGTACAAAGTGGGACGATGGAACTTAGTCAAGCCAGAACTGAGGAAGTAAAATATATGAGCGAGTCATACAGACTACACCTTTGACATTACTCAATGCAAAGACCAGTACCATGGTTTATTAAAAACAAGCTGTTTTGTATACATAATCTTCTGAAGGAGACAGTTAATGGAAATAATTTTGTAAGTGATAAAATATTTTTGGAATATTTCAAGGAAATGGACAACAAAACAGAATAATTTACCCAACATCACTGCTTTGCAACCTAAGAAAGCTCAAACACACCCAAACTTTTTTAAAATAACAGAGAAGTTGTTATCGATTGCATTTCAGACTGGTAATTTACAAAGACACTGACAGCAGTGCACTGCTGGTACTTCCAAATATGGACATGTTTATAATGCAAGCACATGCAATAAAAGATCATGGCCTTCTATATGCTACAGCTATAAAAACTAGAAAAAAGCCTGTTATATATATGCCCTTCAGGCCAGCCAGTTTACAGGGTGTTATCTATATGAAAGTGACATCTGCTTGGCTGGTTAACAACAGGGAGCTGATGTATGCAGGACACTGCAAATAAGTAAACCAGGGAACCCGGCTTGTGTCAGTAAAAGCTCACTCGACACGATGCAAGCACAAATTCCACAAAGACCGACAAGAGGATATTGACGGCTACAGAGTTTTTAATAAGACAGAACCTTTGCAGAGACAATTGTGTAGTTTTTAGGGAAAAGGTTGCAGCTCATATTAACTGCGGTACATCAATTTTTTTAGGGTGAGAACGTGCTGCATTCCACGTTTGCTTTTCTTCAAATTATATTTAGATTATGTTCAAATACTTTATAACATGATACATGAGTGATAATATGAAAAATACATTTGACAGAAAAGAAAAAGTTAAACTTTCTAGGAAGCTGGAAGACTTGCTAAAATATTCTCACAGACTATTAGCAAAAAAAGAGTCAAAATCATAGGATCATCATCCTTTTTGAATTGTCCTCTATGCTTTTGTCCATGTTTAGTGTGTTTGGACCCTGAAGTGATCATTAAAATGACTGGATGAAGCTACGTAGTGCAAAGATAATTGGACATAAATACACTCAGTGTACCTCAGAGATGTTCAATCTGCGCTCACCTTATTTTGACATTCGTACATTTAACATGAGTTTTTATACATCAAAAGATAAAGTAAACACATTTACTCTGACAAACTGCACAAATACAAGACAGTATAATGGTGATGATGTTATTGGAAAACATTTTTGAGTGAAGATAATATTAAAGTATGACTGAATATGCAGGATTATTTGGAGGTTACTGTATGTCCTCTTTTTCCAGCTTGTCATCTAAACTACACCTAAACGTGTAAACTTATTTGCATCTGAAAATGTTATATTCACATTCATGTTGTCTTTTTGATGTTTTAACAAACACCAAGATCCCTTTTTAAAAAACAAAACAATAAAACTTAATGCCTTTTTTTATTTTTGCCATCTGTCCAGAAACTACACATAAGAGTTTGCTTTCAATAATATTATTATTACAATAATATTAATATTAATACAGTTAATTGTGTACATGAGCCCTTTTATTCATTTCTTTTCTTTTTATCAAAAAATAAAAAGATGTAATACCAGAGACATGTTGTATCATATCTACCTCTATTTGGGGTGTCCATGCTGCAAGAGTGTGGTAACTTTATAAAAACCTGGGACAGCTGCTAATATTTTCCATCTTTTCTGCTGTGGGAAAATCATAGAAGAAGAAAAAAACTGGGTATTGCAAGGATTTCCATAACATATACAGACAGCATTTATTTAGCAAAACATCAAAATCAGCATAAAATGTCAAACACAGACATCTGTTCAGTGTGGACAGCAATCAGAAATGAACAAAAACAAAGAAATAAAAGAAAACAACAACAAAAACCTTCAAATATTTAGACTGGACCAGATGGAAACAGGCGTACAAATAGACTTCCAAACACTTGTCCAGGTCTAATCACAGAGTGACTTGAACTGGAGCCTTTAGATTTCCTCTGATTTCCTCTCCCTCCGTGGCCCTGTTGCTGCATCTTGTAAATCATTCTCAATTCACTGAAACAAGCCAGTTGGATTAGCTTGGTTTAGATCATAAACATTTGCAGCACAGACCACCCAGGGAGCGAGCAAACCCAAGGCGAGTGCGTGCGAGTGTGTGTTCATGGGTGTGTATGTGTGTGAGAAGCCTTGCTCTGTGTTTAGAGGTGGGCATTGCAAAACATAAAAGCTCAAATGTGGTCTCACACAAGCACAGGCATGCACAGAGAAATACACTTTTACTGGGGTTTGTGTTAAGGCCTCTTCCCCGGCCAGTGCACTGTGGGGCCCTCAGTGCTGTCGTGGAAAGAAAAACAGCCTGTTTGCCAAGTCTGTGTGAAAAATGAAAACACACTCGCAATTCAAAGATAAAGATGTCTGCGCTTCAGCATTGATATTCTGTAAAAATTCATTTAACGATATGATTTAGTGATTGCTTTTTATTTTCACTGTGACTTTGATACATAATCCAAACTACCCCCCTTAGTGTCAGATTTGTGCACCAACACTCTCAATACCATAAAAGATCTGTGATAGAAAGTTTTCAGTGATTTTTATAAAGAAGTGAATTTTTTTGGTGCCTGGAGTTGAACAGTGCAGCATATTGAAAAGAGCTGTTTTTCGCTTTTACACAGTTGGAGTAAATCTTTTTTGTTTCGCTACACAGAAAGGAGAGATCGAAGTGCCAAAGTGGTGTCAGAACCAGGAAATATCTGGGTTGGGTTTTGAGATGGAAAAACTGGACAACTCCCTACTGCAGGCTGTTGGTACTTTGCTCTGTAAGCTGTCTGTCTGCTTCACCGAGGGTCTGTTTAACCCTAATAACTGTATTATCTGTGCATTTACATGTCTGTCTGCATATATTCGTCATAGACACACGTTTACTCTACATCTTCAGTGCATCTTCATTGACATAGTCTTAAACATAATTTAAAAAAGAGACACTATTGAGTGAAGGCTGTCTTTTGAGGGGGTTTACATAGGTGGGTACGCTTCTTGCAAGTGTGTAAATCTATATGTGGTTAACAGCTTCGCAGATTTGTTAATCCATAGTGATGAAAGATACATGTGGCTCTCTATAGTTAGAGTGCATAGAGAGGATATGAAGATGGACAAGAATTCAGTTTGACCATACTCTTTACAAGCTGTCTGTCTGTGTGTCCTTACTTGGCCACATTCTGTTTGACAGACTGTCTGGGAGGTCCTTGAACCACACAGATCAAACATGCACAGACAGAGACTTGCATGTGCACACATGTAGACACAGCTTTTGCATTCAGTAAACATAAAAAGGAACTGCATATGGAGCCACCAGCAATTTTTTTATAGAATACTTTAAGCTGATAATGGGAATATACTCCTGAATCAAATTTTATTGTACAAAATGCTGTTTGAAAAGACATTTTTAAAGCATCCTGGAAGTAATGGAGCTGGTACATATGACCTAATCCCTGGGAATCTAATGCTGAGATGTAATACACTGGGGGAGATTTGGGGTGTAACACTTCTATATGGTTGTAACATAGGGAGAGTTGTAATGTCACCATCTCCACCACTTAGCTGTGAGCTAGGAGTCCTATGATCATTTCAGTCTTTACCTGCCTCTTTCTCAATCTCACACGGTTTGTCATCAAGACTGGAAACAGGCCCAATAAACACAGTTTGTGTTACTAAAATAACTTTTTTATACCAACGCTAAACTTTGTTTAGTACTTATACATCTTATGGAGTAAATACAATTTTTGTTTTTTAGACAAATTGTGATGCATTCTTCTGTTGTGATGAGCCACTATGCTAATATGGTTAGCTTAATAATGCCTAGCACATGGGTGGCCAACCAGTTAAAATCTAAGAGTTACAGTTTTTATTGTGTTGTTGCTAAGAGCCACATCATACAATGGTACCCTTCCAGGATGGGTGCAGGATGGAAGCAGGATTGGGGTGGGTTGTAACACATATTTTAGGTATTTAGAAGTGCTATAACCATCACTTACATTAAACTAATATTTTTTTTATTTCAAAGCTAATGAAAAGAAGCGCGAGAGAGGCGTTTCTGCTGGAAATCTTAAATATTCTGAAAGTCGCTGAGACCTTGAATGACACCATATGGGCTAAATCTCTTGCATTGTTCCAAATTATTCTTTTATTGCAATAAACATCTTTTAGAAGCAAATGTTATGGACTTTGTTTTTGTGTGTTTTGTTTAATGTTTGTATGTTTCCCATTATGTAGGTATTACAACCTGCCCTGCTACTGGACTGGAGTAGGTTGTAACAATCAATCTGTATCTGACATTAGCATATAACATCTGTAATATTCTCACGGGGGTTAAATTGCTTTAGTTAGAGAACTGCTGCTCTAAAAATGAGGTGATTACAGATTATAGAGCCTCGAGCAAAAAATGTTACAACCCTACTACTTCTCCCTCTATAAAGCATGCAACACATTGTAATTCCAGCTCCTTAACTGTCTACCTCCTGATATATAAAAGAAGAAGCTTTTACGAATTACATCTGTCCTCTTCTGGAATGTTTAATGCATAAGCAATGATTCAGCAACAGCTTCAACTCTTGCTGTACATAAATGTGTCCCATTTTATGGACAACACACCCAAAATATTTGGTCATGTTTGATCTCCATCCGATGGCCCACATGTGTTGTTAAGCTTTCTTTTGCTTTTAGCCAAAACTGTACACACGCACTCACCCCCCCCCCCCCACACACACACACACACACACATACACACACACACGCACACTCACACACACATCTTCCTTTCAACCAAAATAAATGTTTATAGCATTCCAAACATTTTGTGTGCGAGACGGTTTGTGTGGTCCTGTCTGCACCTAGCATGAGGTTTTCAGGCTAAGGTGTTTGTGTGGTAGCTTATGAGCATGTCAGTGAAACCTGCATGTGTGTGTGTGTGTGTGTGTGTATAAGAGAGAGAGGAAAAGAAAAAGAACACCCATGTTTGCTTCTCAAACTCTAGTGAAAGATGAAAAAGATGTTGTGTCAGGTGGGTGATTTATCTCAGCCTTACTGAATTAAATTCAACAGTTTATGAAGTAAGCAGCAAACCAAATTACTAAACAGCTACAGTGAAAAATATCATTAATTCAACCTAAAGTGCAACTACAATGGACACAAGCAAAGGCATTTGTGCAGTTTTGGAACTTTGAATTCTGAGGGTATCAAGTTACTACCAGAGAACTAACTCAAACTAACAAAAACACGCTCTCTCACCCACACACACACACACCCACCCACCCACACACACACACACACACACACACACACACATGCACACACACACACGCGCACACATGAGATTTGAATAGTTCATTGGATGCAGCTTCTTATAAATAAGTGTTATATATTTAAAGTTTATTTTTTTGACAAATTAAGATGATAAAAAATAAGATAAAATAAAATTCATAACTAAGATGAAAAATGTCCATTCAAGTTGTTAGAAAAATACAGTTGCTCTTATAAATGAAATTTATTGTAATTCATAGTATTTTTGAGTTTATCATTGTGGTCATGGCGTTCAGGTTGCTTATTCCATTACATTGAAAGTTATTGCTTTATATCTTAATTTACAGGCTTAGAGTGCAGTGATCATGCTTCAAACAGAAGCATAGAAGCTTTGATGAAGACATCACACACTGCATTACCCCAATATGCTGATCAGTGTCTAAATATAAAGCGAAAAAACAAAACAAATAAAAAACAAGAACAAAATGGCAAATATTGTTGTTAATATACAGTATATGAAGCACTGTTTGGATGTTTGATTAAATGCTTGTAGTTTAACAGAGTTAGGTATTAAACATTTCTGATAATTTTTTCTACTATATTATAAACCTTGCTATTGCTGGGGGATGTGTGATGGTTCCCTATATACAACAGCAGTGATCCAACATTAAATTAAGCAGACATTTATTACATTCACTTGCAACTTATATAGAGGGATGGCAATTAAGTTTTTATTTTCAATAGAATCATTCTGTAAAACAGAAATAATCCAATTCCAGTAACAGTAAAACCATTCTGTAACAAACAACACACCCTGCCTCTGCAGCATTTTACAAATCTGTTTTAATACCCCAAAGAACTGCTCTACCAGGCTCTGTAAAATACATGGAAATAGTTGTGTACATTTAGAAACCATTAAACAGCTAAATAGAGCAACAAAAACATATACATGTGGGCATTTTCACAGATACGCAAGACCACACACAAAAAGTAGTGCAAAGAATTTCAAGCGCTGAACACTATTATGTCAACTTTTTATGGCTTACGGAATTAAGTAAACATTTGATTGAGGAAATGTCTTTTTAGAGGTTTGTGTTTAATAATTAAAGCTAATTTACTTTTATTGCTAAAGTTGGTGTACATTTCTTTTCAGTACACCACTGTTTAAGTGCTAATAAGTAATTCTAGTTTGTTAATGTAATATTCATACATGGATATTTGAAGTTAAACCTTTTTTAAATTCTTAGTGAATTGCTGACAGAAACAACTACAGAATGAGTTACAGAGTGCTCTAAAGTAATCTAAAATGATCCAGTAATATTATGTTTTAAAGCAACACACTAAGTTATGGTGTCATGGTAAATTTTGAAGACTTTAAATCAGTTTGGACATTTCACCCTCACCCCACAACAAGTGAAACTAACTTTTTGCATCCAGTTTGCTCTTACAGGATAGAAGCACAGAGTCAGTGTTTAAACATCTTCATGTGGATGATTTAAATGGTGTTCAAATAAAGTCCTGTTTGCTTTCCGGTGGGTAGCTGTATAACTGTATGTCTAAAGGAGTCAGAGTACTAATGGCAGTAGTATTTCTACTTATAAGTAGGCAGTTTGGTTGCATTTTTCCTGTTAATAACCAAAATAGCCATGGTACCACAAGAACAGGGATGGACAGCTCCGATCCTCAAGGGCCGCAGTCCTGCAAGTATTAGAAATATACCTGCTGCAACATACCTGACTCAAATAAATGGGTAATTAGCAGACTTGTGCAGAGTTTGAGGATACGCTCTGCTCAAATCTGCTAATTAAGTCTGATGTGTTTCAGTTGTACTGGAGATGGGATGCATCTAGAAGTTGCAGGAAGATAGATCTCGAGGACCAGACTTGGGTACACTTGCCCTGGAGAGATCAACAGTTCATCACAGGGCCGAAAATAGCATGTAGTGTTAAAATAATTTAATGCATGAAAAAGT
The DNA here is from genome assembly GCA_037177535.1 of Pseudomugil gertrudae. Taxonomy (NCBI): domain Eukaryota; kingdom Metazoa; phylum Chordata; class Actinopteri; order Atheriniformes; family Pseudomugilidae; genus Pseudomugil; species Pseudomugil gertrudae. The sequence goes on from JBAMHV010000008.1 coordinate 11,936,276, forward strand.
TTAGAATTGGAAACTGGAGGATGATGCAATGGAGCTGAACACAGAACATCACATTTGCTCCTCTTCTGACTCGTTTCTTTTGTTTTAAACTTACTCTTTGCTTTGAGTGCCTGCAGATCTTTGCTTTCACAACAGCACTTGTAGGTTGTAGCTGGACCACTAAACTATCTGGTTCAATCAGGCATTAAAAATGGCTTACTTAAGAGTTAAGAAAACAACACACACTAAATAGGTGGCCTTAATAACTTTAGACTAAAACTTAGCAACATCTATGTATGTTATGGTATATACAACAAACAGCAAAAGACTTTTGTACTCATAGAACTGAATTTAGTGTATGAAGTACACAAACTACAGCTCAATGCCACTAAAAAAAATAAACAAATAAAGAAAAAACATGTATGTGCCTGAGGTAGTTAATGAATGCTGTGCTCTGTGTCACAAAATAAATGTACAATTTTTATTCCATCCATCCATCCATCCATCCATCCATCCATCCATCCATCCATCTATCTGTGCTTAGTCCACTAAAGGGTCACAGACAGCTGGAGTCTATCCCAGCAATCATTGGGCAAAAGGGAGGATACATCCTGGAAAGGTTGCTTGTCTGTCACAGGGCAAACACAGAGAGGGAGCCAGACACACACACATTCACTCTTAAGGACAACTTTTAATGACCAACCAACCTAACATGCATGTTTTTTGGACAATGAGAGGAAATCTGAGTAGAACCCATGCATACACGGGGAGAACATGCAAACTCTACACCAAAAGTCCACTGTGGCCTGAATCAGCAACCACCGTGCAGCCCCAATTTTAATTGATTACCATGAAGTTGATAATTTGAATTATTTACCTGTGGGCTCTTTGGATTACAAAATAAAAAATAAAAAAAATTACAAAAAAATGATTGAGCGTTAAACATTTTTTGTCAGATATGATATGGACTATTAAAGCTATATGTTCATGCATTTGTGACACTCCAGAGAAAAGGAAATACTATCATAAATCTAACTTCTGGTTTCTCATAAAACAACATTGTGACTAATTATGTAACCAAAGATGTGGAGCCTGTGTATTATTTGACAGCTTTCTGTATCGCAACAGATAAGGCTGCATATTTGTTCACACATATTACATACAAAAAGAGAGAGATGGGTGTAAGCATCTGCTCCAGATGCTATGAGTATTTGGTTTCAGTAAAGGTAGTGTAGCCTTGCAACGAGCAGCAGATAAATCACAGCTCTGGGCAGCAGTGAAGACACTTTTAGAGGACTTTCTAAACCCACCACATTCACTGTGGTCCCATATGGCAATGTTCACAGATACTGCAACACACAACAAGCAATGAGTGTGCAAAGAGTATAAAACAGCAGTAGTGATAATGCAAAGGGCTAATTCTTTTTACTTCTAACCATAAAACCCCATGTCTCTAATTATAAAAAATTAAATGCAAAAGAATTAATCTTACTTTTTAAGAAAGAAATGTAATTCCTTAAAACAAACACAATAAAAAATGATTCCCTGTTAACTTCACCAGGACTTTAAATTATAATAAGTTAATGGAGTAACAGTCCACCCACTGAGTTTGGAGACACTGGACAAAGAGGCTTGCAGTTTTACTCATGCTGGAGACAATTCAAATTCACCGTTTAGTTTTGTGAATGAAAGACGTTTCCTGATCTTGACCCCTAACGTAGTTGTTTCCCCACTAATCTTCATGTGCAGTCTTTCTGAGTCAATGATTTGTCATCAATCATGTCTTTGACTGTGGAGCATTGCACAAATGCACATACACACTCACATAGTTGCACAGCTAACCATTGAATTAACTTCTATTCACTGTTAACAGCCAAATATGAACCCTGACTAAAACAATTCCTGCCACATCCTAATAATGTACTATGCTTTTCCTCTGACCCTCACAGGACCCCAGAAATGACATTTTGACTCAACAGATCACACTTTGGCCACCATGATTAAGACTGACAAATTCATCTTTTACTCCTGGGCCATTTGCCAACAGCTGATTAAAATAGATACACACACATGCAAACAAGACAGACTGAAAACAATTTTTGATGCATTTCTTTTTTAAAGTGTGCTATCAAGGAATAAGACATAATTATAAGGTACTCAGTAATGCTACATTTGTGAGACTCTGAAGAAACTGGAGGAGCAATTATCAGCATCTAAACAATATCTCTACATTCTCCTGCACAGTGCAATTGGGTATAATCATTTTTGTTGTTACTTTTTTGTTGTTTTCTATTAGTTTTCTTTTTATCTTATATTTGCAGAAACAGTCAGTCAAGAACAGAGGAATCTTGAGTTATACAGTATTTATTAAGCTGAAGAAAAACATTCAGCAAATTTTCTGTTTCCTTAAGAACTAGCAAACTAGCACCATCTGTTGGTCAGATTATAATATTACAATTAACTTCCCACAACACTGCAGAGAAAAAACAGAGGACCTCCCCAGAGTTTGCGTAGATGACTGAAAGTTAGACAAAGATTAAATTCAGATTTGTATTGGGATACTGACGTGGACCTTCTTTTTCTTTTTCCTTCTGCAACTATTAAACTAAACCTAAGCCCACATTACAAGAAGCATTTTTATTTGTATTTGTTTTTGAGAAGTCCCAAAGAAAGTTAGTCAAAATCATATTTGAACAAGATCTGAAAAGATGGACAAAGAATTACTTGTTCAGAACAAAAAAGGATCCCCAAAAACACGTGTCAACTCCTCTGAGGGGGGATATTCTCTAGACATGATGTGCCTGACCTTGTTGCTTTCAGCCTATTCGAGACCTTGCATTACTACACTAGCTCATGTCACAGTGTCACCCACAGGGAAGAGGGAGCTAATAGACAAACTTATACTGAAAAACACAAGCATCCCTGACCATCCCTGGCAAAGCTGGAGCGATGTAACTGCTGCTCTATTGTCAATCTCCCCTAACCGCATCCCTCCCTCTCTTTCTCTTTCTCCTCACTTCCCCAGTCTCTCCCCTGATCCCTGCTAGCTGGCCCCCACTCTTTTCTCCTGGTTGTCATGGAGATGGCTAACAAAGCCATCACTTTTACCAATTTCCTCAGAGACAGGTGCTGGCACAATGACTGCTTCCTCGCCGACTGAAAGGGGAAGGGGCAAGAGGGGTCCATGGGAACTCCAGGCGGACACTCTGAGGGCTGTCCAAGTGTCCTCCTCCCCGGGCCTAGCTGAGAAAAGAAGGCTAATTTGTTGTCCCTGTTTTCCCAGGGAGGGGGGATGCAGGAGAAAGGAGGTGGGGTGGGGATGCAACTGGGTGGTGGAGGGAAGGCGAGTGTGCAGAAGAAAATGAGGTAGTGACACAGACAGAGCCGATGCAAAGGAGTGTCCACCAGTTTCCAAAACAGATCGCCTAATATCAGTCCCCCCTCGCTTCCTCTTGCCAGTGGGTGGAAAGGTCTTCCTTTCTTCCCCTTGTTCCTTCATCTTCTCTTTCTGCTGCTACAACTCTTTGGGCCTGAAAACAAAGGGGAATACTGGCATCATGACTGCAAGATGTTTCAATTTAGCTTTCAGCATGCCTTCACATCCTTTTTTCTCTTTTGCTTTGTCTGCATCTGGATTTTAATGTGATGAACACGTCGGAGCATTAACACAGCAGCGTTTTAATCCATCCTGATTACTGTGCATGATCAGGATGGCATCAAACTTCTCCTTTAACAAAAAGTTGTTTGTTCATATTTTACATTCACTTATGGCTTTAAGAAATTGACATGTTTCAAGTTAATATTCCGATACTGAAGACATCTACCAGCCATCATACTCTATAAAAATGTGATTGTTCAGCTTTATACATTAGAGTGCAGATTTGAATAGTCTGGAGCTGTTGGAAAAGTTGTTCCCTTATTTAAAAAATGATTGTTATTCATATTCAGTTACATAAAATAATGTTAAAATATATCCAATGTACAAAAATATAAGTCTGGCTTCTGGTGATTTTCTTCCGTTCAGTATTGTTGACTGGCTCCTTTCAGAGGACATCTGACTTTGAAGGAGGGGCTGTGTGTTGGAACAGCTACGACATATTTGTTGCCCTTCTGAAAAGAGAAGCCATAAGCTTTTAATTTGAGGGAGGGCTGTGTGTGTGTATGTGTGTCTGCTTATAAAGTTGTGTGATTTTGTGTGTGCATCTGAGGTAGCTCTTGTTTGAATAGACCATACAAAAGGCTTTGTTGATGGTACAAAACTTTTGAAGGAGCATGTAAAGCACTTACGTTCTGTAAAAGGACTTGCCATTCAGCTGCAAAAGACCTGAACCATCATTGTATTGGCCTGTACGTGTGTATGTTTCTGAACATTGTTCGTGTTCTCGGGGCAATTTATTCTCTTTAGCACATAGCAAGTGCTCCCAACATAAATCATTTCACTTTAAGATTTGCTTTAATGTTGGCAAAATAGTTAAGGATAGAAGATTAGAAGTTTCAATTTAGTTCATTTGGACACATGTAATGTTTGTAAAGTTATAATAGTGTTAGAATGAGCAAGGTAAGGTAAAATAAATACGTGTCTTTGATGACTAAGAAACATGTCAGAATGAACATATTGATTAAATTAGATCTAAATAGGCATTCTGGGTTGCGTTTATGGTATAAAATGAATGTTGTTGTAATTGACTATCATGATTTATTTCCAGTAGACTATTCTCATGGATTATTTTGAAAAGCCAAAAGATACAACTTGTAAAAAAATAAAAAAATTAACATTTCCAAAAAGTCAATGCACATGTTGAAAAAAGTGCAAGAGCCAGAATCTGGATGAATGGACGAATAGTTTCCTATGTGCTGTAATTAACTGATTTGTGGTTGGTGGTCACTTCTACCTGCTAAACAGACTGCAATAAATTTTATTTAAAAGTATTGCACCAGTAGATAGAATGGTACTAACTACCCTGCTGTAAATCTCCAGTATAACAAATCAGCCTTTGATGTGTAACTAATTAATCACAAAATTGGCCACTTTTCCTGTCTGGATTTAGGTTTATAATGGGGATAACCTGAAATAAAAGGTTAATGTTGGTCTAAATGGCTGGTTTACATAACTCAAGAAATGATGATGATCATACAAAAGTGAAGGTTTTTGTGGCTGTGAAGCCACAGTGGCTTTGTAAATGGATGAGTAATACGGAAATAACCATTAAATCTGCAGTGATCAGATTTACTTTAAGAGAAACTGAAGGTGTCTTCCTGTTGCATGGGGGGGAAATCAGTTAATAATACAATACAACTTGAATAGTCTGTATTGAAATTAGTAATGTTTCAAAGTCACAATTCATTTGTTGTATTTCTCGCATCATACCATACCATCAATTTCTTTTTTCAATTTCCTCATTAAGTGACTAAGTTCCCAGCAGTAACCATTTTCAGATGAGACATTTAAGTAAACAGCTGCAAAATCCAATCAGATCATCTACAGGAAGCTTTTCAGCTGTCATAGACAGATTTATGTTTAGCAGCCTTTTATGACCGTGTATGCTGTGACGTAAAAGAGTGAAACAGTATGACAAAGATGAGTGAAAGATAAGTGAGAAGATTGCAACAATAGTTTATTTCAAATATGAAAATATAGCAATGTCAAGAAATTAAACAACAATGGTAAAGTTAAAAATAAATAACAGTAATGGTAAAGCAAATGTCAGAAGTATTAAACTTTCAATGTAATACTGATCCAATAAGCTTGAGGTCTTCTAACAAGCAGTGGGGAGAGAAGTAAATAAGCCCTTTACTTCTTTAGTAAATCATGGTGCATTACTTACATTACTTACATAATTGCTGTGACTCAGTTTCCTTTCTGTTGCTAGAGGGGTATTATTGGCAAGATCTGTCATTTCATAACATTTTACATAGTGCACATAGTCATCTGTCATAGATATGCAGGGTGCCACTTCCCGTAATAAGTATGTCTGTAGAAGAACAGGTACAGATGCTATGACAGCATATGCCTCACCAAGAGTGAATACCTCTCCCTAACTGCTATACCAGATTATTCCTCTAATTGTAATCTTAGGAGACATAAAACACATTTTATTCTGTCTGTAAACAAACCAAAGGTCAAATAAATGAAAAGCCAAATTCAGTTCAATGGTTAGCTTTCTGTTATCCATGTGCACATCTGCACATATAAATGACAAAAAATTTAATAAATAAATAGAAAAGACTTTGAGCAAATCATTCAACTGGAGGTTGCCCAATGAGGTGATGTTGAAAAGAGATGATCAAACTATTCTGAAATGATCAGTTTGAAGATCTTGCCTAAATCTTGTATCTCCCATTCTGCTTTCTTTGTCACAACTGCCCCTGGCAATGATAATATTTATAGCTATATTGTGCAAGGGTTCAACATTCAGCACTGCAGCTGGATCATTCCAAATGTATAATCATACTTAAACCAGACATTTATATTTGTGCTACGTGCCATCTTCTTTACCATTAACAGACCTGTCAATATTTAAACATAGTAATCAATTAATCTAGGTGCCCACTACTGTACAGAATTAGAATAGACCTTGTTGTTGCAGCAATACTCTCATTTTACCATAGTAATACAATTTTTAAGAAGGTGAGTCTTAAGAATTTAGGCCTCACTCAAAGAGTTAGGTGACACTAGGAAAATGTTTCTTTTAAGGATAGCCAGGAAATCACCTTTACACAAGCAGTAGGTTACCAATATTATCAGCTATTCAAACACTGCCCTATAGTGCTGAATGTTGAGATGAATATGTTTCTTAATGGTATGACAAAAAATGCTATATTTAAATAGATTAAGTGTTCTAGATGTAGTTTATGTCATATATGCAGCACAAACAGGGATATTTAAAAGGCTCACGGAGGAACAAAATACATTCTGTCCAGCAGATGTCAGTGCAACACAGATAAATAACTATAGAAAAAAACTGGTTTCAACACAGATTATGTGCACTGCATTAAACAGTAGTTTTGTTTGGCATGCTGTCTTTAGCTAATGTTAATTTTCCACATCATTAAAATTGCCTTTATCCTACAAAGCAAGTCTCATCTACTGTATCTTGAGGAGATTTGGGTCAAGTTGCTGTTCCATTTCACATGTTCACTTAATGATGGCTGATGGGAGACATAATTAAAACATGAACTGTGTGTTTTACTTTGTGCTCAGACTGTGACTTTATAATGGTATTTAATGGATTCTGATGTAAATCCCAAGCTGCAAAATGCTGCAGAGCTGGAAGACACAACAGGAACCTTAACCAACAGATGTAAACATGAGCCTTTTTCCTCCAAAAGTGCTTTTTTTTTTTAGCCTTGTCAGTTTTAACATCATCTATACTTTACTATACAGTCATTGGCAGACACTTTTATCCAAAGTGACTTACATATGACAAGCAATCATTTTAACCATAGTTATTAACCTAACATGCATATCTTGTGGGTGGGAGGAAGCCGGAGTACCCGGAGAGAACCCACGCATACATGGGGAGAACATGCAAACTCCACACAGAAAGGCAGCTGGACAACCCTCCCCAGCCTGGGCTCAAACCAGCAACCTTCTGGCTGTGAGGCCACAGCACTAACCACTGCTCCACCATCTTCAAATTAAACATTTTTTAAATATATTTACCTTATTTTTGGGTCAAAGCTGTTCTCCAATGAGTCCCACTGTGCCTTTAACACCTTATGTTGCTTTACTGATCAGTCAGTGTCTGTTTATGAACTTCACAGACAAGCACAGTGAAGTAAAAAGTGGGTGCTGAAGAACTATGATGCCCATCAATGCCTCTGTGTGCAAAACTCGGCCTATCTGACTGGTTAAAGTCATTGACTCCACTCACTTTGTATCCAGAACCAAAATGGATCAAATAGAACCAAAACCTGATATTATCAAAATTGCAATATTATGTTCATTTTCTGACACAAGTATAAAAACAGCTAGTACTCTCATTATTTCACATTTGTCGTTTCTCTTCATGTTGTAATGAGAGGCTAATGAATGTTGCCTGTGCAGCTGGCCTACATACTTGTTTTGATTTGCATGCTTTATCATACCCAGAGAGCTAATTTTCAAGACTTTACTGATATCATGACCTGACAACAACAAAGCATTAAGATACAAACAAAGCCTCCATCCTCCATATAGATGTTGTTGCAATTAAACAATACTGGATAATTATGTTTTTTAGATGCTCACGTCTTTCTTTGAAGGTCTCCTTCTGTATGGAGATCAGTATCTAATACCATGAAATGAAGAACACTGGGTGATATGAGTAGCATACACAAACAATTCTGATTTTTGAATACTGAATGTATAAGACGTTCAAAGCTGTGAGAAAAGAAGATGATCTCTGCAATATGCTAGTCTCTTTTTGTGCTTTCATACTACCAAGATCAAGTTAATTATGTGTTCCTTCCACATTAAGCTGGAAAGATTAACATCCTCAGGTGCATTTGGGATTAATAGAGCAAAAGTAGAACTTTTTAAAAATGTTTTTTACTGTGTCATCACTATAATAGCCCCACTCTTGTCTTTGCTCTGACCCCTGCAGTGCAATTAATGGACACAGACAGCTATAGCAGCTGCATTCAGCATTCACCTGCTCTAAATATTACCTGACTGTTGCCCTATTACAGGATAAGGCCAAAGGCAGAGTGCACAGGGAGACATGCACATCTTCCTCAAAAACATACTCTGTCCTTTATCTAATCTTATTTAATTAATATTAACGAAGAAAAAAAGGGATTTTAATTTGTTGTAAGTTTAAAAGAAGTAGCTTTATTTAAGGTCAGTTTGCAGTTTGGTCAAGTCCAGAAGCATTTGCTTCCGCTAATTGTTCTGCACACTTACTACATAGATTTGCAAACTGAAATGTGTTTGATTCTCTTTTTTTTGTTAAATGCATGCTTCATCCCAGTTTTAGTTATGTATCATTTGGTTCTGGTTTTGTGTACAGAAAGCATCTACACACAAGCAGGCAGCCGTTTCATCGAGACTCACAGAGGCTTAAACTGAGTCTGATGTGATGCAAAAATAGAAAAAGAAGAAAAGAAAAAAATCATGATTTTCCTACCCAGAAATAAATGACTAGGTCATAAAGTGACCAAGGGCTGAATACCAATTAGGTTTTTACCAATGTGAACAAACGCCATAGTATTTTGTTTTCTCGCTGAAAGCAAGAAAAGCCTGTACAAACATTTAGGGAATGTTCCCATCCTGTCAGTGGAATACACCACAAACTCTGCTAGGCCATTTCTCAATATTCATGCTTAGATTTCTGAGTGTTCTTGTATACTTGCAAAATGTTATCAATTGAGGCCCAAATAATGTTTCAATTGAAAGACTGCATTCAGACAATTCCACCTATCTTGCTTCTGAGGTGACTTGTGAGGACCTTTATGTTGACTTTTGTTTTGCTCGCCTTTCTGTGGATTCTAAAGAGTACTGACACAATACATTCATGTTACATTCATTTGTGTTGCATTCACTGTTTCATGTTGCTGTGTACAGCGAGGAAGAGATATTCCAGTTTAAGTTTGACACTATGTGTCAGCTTAATTGGAGTTGAGGTTGTTTGTCAGCACTTTTAAATGCATGGGACTGTACTCTTAATAGGATTTCAAGAAGTGATCATGCAGATGTGCCCCAAGGCTCTCATTGTCAAACCTGAATCATATCCATATTGTACCTTTAACCTGTGTTATGTGTAATGCTTGCAAATATTCATAGCAATATAATGAATACAACCACCTGTCAAACTGGTATTAGGCACTTTCATTGTGACAATTTATATTTGAACTTGCTTTTTTTACTGTAAATCAAAAGATTAGCCTTGCTGTAACAATATAAAAACTGTTAAATACTAATTAAAGGCATGAATTAGGTTTAATGTCGGACTAGTTACTTTCAATATGGCTAAACTAAGTTATAAAGCAGTTAATGATGTTAGGATGTAATAATTCCTCCATACTAAAGAATAGGTTTGTCAAGCTGTTTCCTTAAAGTGTGATGAAATCTTTCATGTTACTTCCACCATGTTCCATACAG
>JBAMHV010000008.1:11960107-11976791 GCA_037177535.1 Pseudomugil gertrudae
CCGGCTTCCTCCCACAGTCCGAAGACATGCACATTGGGGATAGGCTGATTGGAGACTCTAAATTGCCCATAGGAGTGTATGTGTGTGTGTGCATGGTTGTTTGTCTATGTGTGTTGGCCCTGGATGGACTGGCAACCTGTCCAGGGTGTACCCTGCCTCTCGCCTGTTGACAGCTGGGATCGGCTCCAGCCCCCCCCGCGACCCCGCTCTGGGGACATGCGGTTGAAAATAGATGGATGGATATTATATCCCATTGATCTTTGATGGGCTGGCAGACTGTCCAGGGTGTACCCCGCCTCTCGCCCATTGTGAGCTGGAGCTGGAGTGTTTGTGTTGCTTTTCTTGTAAACTAAAACAAAAATTATATGTGCACCGCTGGAACTGGGAGAACCAGGTTGCTGACACAAAGATGTAGTTTTGTCATGTTATAATGGGATAAATCCCAGACATTAGCAACCTTAGCTGTTGGTGATTAAAAGCCACAGGACAACACAGCGACTGTATCAGCATATATGCATATGTTAGCAAATGTGACCTGGAGTTTTTACATTTTTTTTCTTATACAGGAAGGAAAGAATATTTCTTTAAAGACTCTCTAGTCAACTGTACCGACTTGATGGTCTATGTTTCCTTATACACTTTGCCAAAAATCTCCTTGCCAGGTTGTCTGTTTTAAAGATTAGAAATTGAGGTTAAACATTAACAATACTCAGTCTGTACTGATAAGAATTTATAAAATGAACCACATAATTTCACTTGTTAGAACTGCTGTTTAACAATAATTATTGTTATGCCCTGGCCTATTGAATGTACAGCAACCCCGTTTTTTTTTTTTATCATGCCTTCATTTCCGGGATGGTGTTCAAACTGGGCTAGATATCGTATGAGCCTTATAACATCACAGAGAATGTCTTTGTTCTTTCTCAAAATCCCTTTATGTAACAAAAACACATTGCTCTAAATCTCTCCCTCTCTTGCTCTCACTTTCTCCTTATCCGCTGTAACCTAAAACCAACTGGTGAGTAGTTTACTGGATTCTCTGGCTGCACAATGATCCAATACTTGGAATTTACTCAGGTAACAGGTAACAGACTGCCTCAATAACCCAGGACTGTAATTAGTCACAGCAATGTTTTTGTACAGATTGCAGTTCAAAAGGAATGTGCGGACATTTATTTAGCAAGATAGTATGAACAAGCAGGGGTTTTCCAGTGTGTTATCCTCTTCAAAAGGAAACTGAGGTTAGTTGATAAGAAGGAAATTTATGACTTGAGGAACAGATAAAGATGAACTAGTATCACTCAGAGAACTTATTGAGATATTAAGGCTTGTTTTTATCTTCTTCCTTTTTTTCTTCTTTACTGAGTTGTATAATTTTAACTTAACTGAAGTAAAACTGGAATGGTACTTACCTTTAGGTAATGTCTTTGCATGTGACATGCAATATTTTTATGTAGAAACTGCAGTTTGCAGGTCGATGAAAGGTTGGCAATGAATAAATAATTCCAGAAGGGCTAATCTGATTCTGTTTCTGGAGGAAACACAGGGTTTTTAAAAAGATTTTGGATTAGGCCAAACGCATTGGTTAAGCCAAATAGCATGGCAAAGTGCTCATTATGGCCAGTAGGGGTGCCAAATGCAGTTTTCTTTTTGCCACCTTCTTATTTCTTACTAGGTGGTAGGTATTTTCTACATCCAGCTTTGTGAAAACCTGAATCTAGGAAGAAGTTCAAACATTAATGAGGGTGTGTAATAATTTTTAAGTTAAGTCATTGAGACTTATAATCTCTGCATATTATTATCATGCTATTCCTTTTATCCACAATAAAGAATCCAGCCCCAGCAGGAGATAAGGAGGGGTGGATAAGCCATACCTTGAGAAAACCAGAGCTTTATTTATCCACTATCTCTCACAGGAGCAGAAAACGTGCATCCAAATCTGCCTTGCAGTGATGCAATATCAGGCAAAAGTTCAATACACAGTCATGAGATCCACAGTATCTGGGGAAAAAGTAGTAGATTTAAAATCATTAAAAATTTTCATGTTATGATAAACAGAAGGGACCTTGGACAGGTCAGGTTAGATCTCTTGAGCCCTTTCAGTACTCCGTACATTAACGTTGACAGTGGTAAGACGTGAAACAAGTGGTTCCCAAACTAAGAATAACACCAGAAAGCTTGTCAATGTGTGGACTATTTTTGTGAAGTCAAGTTAGCCCAAGAGTAACCAAAGATTTGGGGAGCTGAAGACCAGACTCTCATTATAAGTCAGTTTTGAGATTGCAATGGCAGTGTATGCATATGACCGCAATTGTATGCGTATGACTGTTTATAACAAAAAGAAAAGATGTGGATTATTAAGTTGTATCAAAGTTTCTTTGCAAGGTCCTGGGCCATGAAATTGGTCTCTGCTACTGAGTTAACAAATACTTAGATTTTTTTTTAAGTAACCTGAGTTGTGATGGGTAAAATGGAGGAGGATTTAGGTCTAAAAATCTGACTCAGTGACCTCAGATCTACAGCTTTTAACAGATCATTTGAAACAACACTAGTTTTACCTCTACAGCAGAAACAAAGTTGATTTTTTTTTAGGTTTATCCAACCTCAGATGTAAATTTACCAACCAACTACATGGGTTATTATGTATATTTGGTGAAAGTAGAGGATATGGCTGGAAAAGACTGGACCACTAGTGAAGATAGATGGCACTCTTCTCTCTGCATTGTTAACAGAGACAAAGAGCAACATGAGTTGCCAGGAACTCCAGCTCTTCTAGGATATTGGATTTTGATCTAGTGTTGCTATCATCCTTTATTCCTTTAGAGGCCACGTTTACATGAGAGTTTTAATTCCTCTTTAATTACAAACAAAAGTTAAATCTGCCTCAAAGGGATAAAAAATGACCATTTAAACACCCACTTCCTGATGAAAATGACAAAAAAAAAACAACTTAGTTCCAAAATAAGTAGTTTATTAATGTTTTAGATTTGAACTGATTAATACTTCTATCATGTAAAAGTTCATTCAACTCTGAGTTATTTCAGGTCATTCTGTGCATACTGTTATTTTGTCCCATCCTATGATACACATGCCTTATGTCTCCGGTACTCCGGTGCTGAGAAATGTGAAGTTGTACATTCATGTCAAGCTGGTACTTCAAATATATAATCAAAATCAAAGCCAAAAAACCAAAAGGAAAAGAACCAGGAAGTGCAGTTTGTTTACTTCTGGTTTACATAAGTGTGTCACATTTGCATCCTGTCCAATCAGAACCCTTTCCGAAGCTTAGATATCAAGTGAGTATTAAGAGAAGGTGATTATTGGGTTTCCATCTAAACCTCAATTCAGAATTACTATTTAAACGTAAGCTTGAAGGAGGATAATTTATTTTAAAAGTATTTAATTGAGAATGATTAATTCCTATTTTTTATGTAATAATCAGTAAGTCTTCAGTAGAAAATATCACACAAAGCATCAGTATTCCATTTACTTTCATAAAGTCCATTATGTTTTCTGTTACTCTCGCACCCTTATTTAATTGATCTCGTCTTCTGGTAAGACTTAGTTAAAGATTTTTATTTAAACAAATAAAAACTTTTGGTCATTCCATTTATCAGAAAGGATTGATTTTACAAATGCCCCTTTTAGCACTTTGCTTGGGAAAAGTTTAGGTTTAACATTCAGAATGGATGCTGCATTGGGCAAGAAATCATCATTAAACTACTCTGGTAGGATTAGTTAGGGCTTATGAGTGGGCGATACGTAATGGGTAGAGGAGGCACTAATCTGCCGAGAAGTGGTTGGTGACATCTAGCTCGTTGAATAGCAGTAGAGGGGGTTAAACAACTCTTACAGACATGATTTCTTGAACATTTTTTGTGACTCAAACCTGTTGCTGAGTATTGAGTTAGTGTTAAATCCATTGTTGCCAGGTTGTACTGTATTGACCAGAGTTGTACTCCAAACTCAGACCGAATAGTTTAACAGTTTTATTTACATTGATGGGAAATGTTAAAAGTGGTTTCCTAGAAGTGCTATCCAGTTGAGGAAGAGAGAAGCCTGCGATAAGATGCAACTGGAACAGCACTTCACTGAAGGGAAACAGGTGGTCCATAATAATAAAAAGGGAATAATTCTGACAAGAAGTGTCAAAAACACACCAGTGAGGGTTGTGAATTGAATTGTCCTTCATACAGGCTTCAGCTGACATACATTATGCACATATGCTCTGATCTAACAAGTAAAGGTACACACACAAATGGACACTAAACACATCACACACATCAGACATTCACACAAGTGTTGTCTGCATATAAAACAGCCGTATCCCTCAGAAGTGTGCCAGAGAGTGTGGGAGAGGACAACAACAGGGATTAACTGAGTGAAAAGAAGGTTCCCGCCTCCCATTACACACACACACACACACACACAGCACTCTGACCTTTGAGAGAAGGCGACAGATGGGTCTTTTTCTTTGGTCAGGTCTCTGCAGACAGCTGTCCAGGGAGGTGAGATGGGCTGGCTGTGAGTGTAGATTGGTGGGCTTGGAGAAGTGGTCAAAGGTCAAACACTCCCAGGAAGAAACAGCTGAAGTCCACATAAATTTTTATGGACTTCTACAAAGTGACACGTGCAGCCAGACAGGAACTTCTGCCTTATCTTGGATTCATGTAGACACATACATATTCAGACATTTTTTGTCTGCCTCTGTATGTCTGTCCATCTGCCTGCCTTCCTGACCCATCATCCTTTCACTTTCTGATCAGACCATTGTTTGCATCAAAATATGGGTCCCCACCCCCATCAGCTCGGAGAGAGCTGGATGACAGGCGACAAACAAAGTCCTGAGCTTTGTAAAGTCTCACACGTGTTTGCATGTGCTCACAGATCGGTTCTGTGATTCATGCAGTGCTTCCGCACCATGTGTGGGGGTTTCCCTTCTGTTCTGTTTGGACATGTCTGCATATGTATTGTTTAAAAGCTGAAGAGAGGACATCGAAGCAGAAATCTAAGATTATTTGGGTTTCAGACTGTTTTCATCATCAGAAAAAGTTGGCTAAAGATCATGGTGTAGTTACTACAAACAATTTAATATGGGATATTAGTCTCATTAAAAAGAGTTTAAGGTTTGTAGAGTCTCCAAATCTTTCAGCTAAATTTTTCTTGCTGTGAACTGATTCTTACTTTTGACTGTGAGAAAATAAAAAGAGGAGCTGCGTAAGAAGCCCTTAGGTCTATTAGGTTTTTTTTGTACATCATCTAAAACTTGCAGAACTGGAAGTCTGAAGTAACATTTTGCCTGAAACTAAAACGCATCTTCATGCTGTTGTTTTTAGGTGTTTTTTAAGTTCACTGCAAACCATGCTGTGAGTGGCATCTGATAATCTGTTCCATGCTGAACTGTAGGAGGGCAGAAACTGTGAAGAACTAAAGAAATACTAAGCCTCAATCTGATGGATGGAAAATTGACCACCCTGTTTAGTATGGGGTGGATTTATATGGCATTGGCTTTGTGTTTTCTAAAAAGACGTAAATTATGTTTTATTACCCACAAAGTTGAGTCTTTCTTTGTCTGGTCTGAGCTGGAGTACACATCGTACGAACAAGATCTCTTGCTGCCACAACTGAATAAGTTTCGCAACTTGCTTGTTTTGGCTTTTATCCACACTCTTTAGGTGTGATTTGGTTTTGATATGATAGTGCTAATGTTGCCCTGATTGACACATTGCTCCATGTTTCATTCCCAGTGAATGACTGGGAACAGCAAACATACAATGCTTACCCTGGCTAATGGAGGACACAGATTCTTGCAGTGGTGACATATTTTGTTCATTTCAAAGGGATAACCTGTAAAGAAAGCCCAGGTCTGTGGAGATTCACACACAGAAAGCTATGGTTACCCAATCAATATTGTCATTGGCATCCTGAGACCAGGCATTATTCTGTGGTTGGAGACTGAGAAGTGTGTCTTGTTGGTCAGGCCAACAGTTCCAGAGTTTGGCCTTTAAGAAACAAACAAGAGGAAAAGAATAATTGCTGCAAAGTGTGAGGCTGGAAACCAATAAAAATATCCAGCAGAAATCAGCTGCTCCTTTTGGGTACTGGCTCTACAAAAGGAAAAACCAACCATATTGTTGTAGTTATCTTACAGTAATCATGTTTCTCCTTGGCATTAAGATGTGAGCAGAGAGTCAGAGGTCTGGAACAAGAATATTTGCCACCAGTGCTCTCTGTACAGTGTGCCAACACAACACACTGAGGACATCACATGGAAATAGTTAGTACATCTGAACCCAGTGTGTTATTTAAGGGACTTTTTATGCTACAGACAAGAATTATCAGTGAACTCCACAGACTTCCACTACAGTGGCAAACTGAAAACCATAAAAATAATTTTCCCAAACCTCAAGGACAATAGCAGTCTTCAAATGACCCAGGTGCTTTACATATGGCGTTCTCAGCACCGCCACAGGAATGGTAATTAAATTCAACAAAGTTTGTGCATTTAAAAAAAAACTTTTTTAAAATAAGTGTGACATCCTTTCTACTTTCCTTTTACTTTATGACTCAGGCCACTTCCTGTTGCTGTGTTTGCTGTCAGTCTAATTCAGACACATCAAAGTGGGTTATGGGTGACATTTCCATTTGATGTTGCAGTACAAGCTACACCGAAACAGGAAAAAGCACAAAAACATCTGCTGTCTTTTTTTCATTATCACAATTTCTTTGAATCTAAAGTATCACAACGGTGGTTTATGAAATTACTTGAAGCATCTGTTGAATTCTGGGGCCATAAAGATCTGTCACTTAATTTAGCAACAGGCAAAACTTTTTACTATTATGAGTTCATGTATGTATGTTGACAAAGACAGAGCAGAAATACACAAAAAAGACACATCTCCACATGATTAACACAGCTAGATCTTATGTTTTAGCCAATGAATCAGAAGTTTTATACTTTTAAAAGGAAATATTCAAGTAAATTAGGAAAGTGACTAAGGATAAAAAAGATGATGATGGCTTTTAGGTTAACTATCTTGGACTGTTTTTCCTCTCATCATGGACCTGAATCAACAGTCCTACTTACTTCCCCTCTCTAGTTTACAGGGCAACACATTGTTTATCAGTGGAAAATGTTTGGTCCAATTTAACAACTTAAAAAAATCTATGTGGTTGTGTTTATATGTTCGCCTGCTACTGAAAGATGCAGCTACACTAAATCTAAAAGAGTGTTCAATGTTTAGGAGCAGGCTTTTTCAACTGACACCAACTAAAGTGTTTCAGATTGTTTTGTTTTTTTTACCATGGTGTAGCTGTGTCTGTAGATAGATTTACAGGTAAACACATTGTGTCTCTGCAATAAAATCTTTATTTTTGTTGATAATTGTGGAACTCAAGACAGTTGAGATTAATTAAAATATATTAGAAATGCCAGAGAACTGATACTGACTGAATGGATAAAAGTTTAAAGAGAAAAAAAAGGAAAGGATGACAGAGGCAATATATCAACATTCCTGCCTTAGAGAGTTTCAGCCCCCAGAGCTGAAATGACTTCAGATAAAAGTTAATGATGTGAAGCAAGAGCTGGGAGGAGAGGAAGGTTTCTGTCAAGTGGTTTGGATTAGTTTTTTTAGTTTGTTCCTTTCACTGACACTGCTACTTCTATATCTTATCTCATCCTCTCAAGCAACAGTCTTTGGACTGCTGTAGCATGTTTAATTTATTTAAAAGGAAAAACCCATTAAATCTCTTTCCTTCACTGGGAAAAGCACAGTTAAAAGTTACATTTGCTATAAAGTTTTGCCAACTCTTCTGACATCTTTTTTGATGTTTAATTTATTTATGATTGTAGATTATGAGATGAAGATAAACTTATCTCTCTTGCACTACTTTTAATTAAGAAGATCCTGTTATAATTAAATGTTTATTATAAATGTAGATTTATGTTTATGGCCATTTAAAATGGAGTGTTGTTCTAGCATTTTCAGCTACACTCATCTACTTTTTAACATTTTTTCTAGTATTTCTAGGTCATGACTCATGAGAACACGTGACAGTTGTTTTTGCCAGTATCCTTGTCTGCTATGTTGTGCTGAGGTCCTTGAAACAAGCAACCAATACTGATAGGCCTTGACACTCTGTGAACCATTTCAGGTCCCAACCTGGAAATCAATATCAGCCTCAGCCTGTGCATGAACACTGCCACAGAGATAAATGGGTTGTGTGTGTAATTTTTTTATTGATTCTGGAAATATCCAGGGCAAAGAAAAGAAAAATAAACATTTTCTCTTAACTCATAACTCTTTATTTAGCAGGTGGTTTGTTGTCTTTAACAAAGTAACTCTTTAAGGTCTGGTAAGTGGGAAGGGGATTTACAAGAGAACTCAAGGAGAGACAATAATCACATATATCTCTGGGCATAAACAAGCAGCAGGTGTTTTTTTTTGTTGAATGTATGAAGTGAAAGTGTAAATTTACTGCACACACACTATCTTAGCAACAATTCTTCAGTATCTGATCTTGCAGCTTTGCAGAAATCTTTCTACAGATATTGTGCATTTGCAAGAAGATGCCACGTGCACATGCAAAGTTTCACATGAAAGCAAGGGACAAAGGGAAAGTTATTCAAATTCTTCTTTTAAAATGTTGACACATCAACAGCCTGTCCGTTAAACAGTAGCATGTTTGGCTTTTTAAAGCAAAGAAAAGCACAGACAAATTAGATTCGCTGTGATAAAATCTTTCATCTTTCCTACAGGAAGTCAGATTTTCTCAGTAGTAAGCAGATGTTTTGTTTCTTGTTGTTTTGGTTTGTTTGGTATTGTTCATTGACGCTCAGCTATTATCTGTATGGAAAATGCACAAACGTATTGAGAGAGATATGATTTGGCTTATTTTTGCTGGAGGGATTATATTTCTTTCTCCAAAATATCATGCTTGTATCAGTACTAGGAACATATGTTAGTAATCTTTCTCTAAACGAATATCAAGGAGTGTTTCGTTGTTTTCAATAAGTTATCAACAGGAATACAACCTTTACTGCCGACCATAATCAATGCCAAAAACAATAAAACTTCACCAGCTCTAACACTGTTTACCAACTCACTCTGTTCTGCTCCTTGAACAGAGCAGCCATGTAAACTTCCAGCCAATCACAGTTCTTACATGACGGACGTTCACTGCACTGACTGGCTCAGTAAAACTCTGTTAATGTAAATGCAACAGTAACATTTTCATCCTATAAAGAATACTTTTAACATTACAGTAATATATATATATATATATATATATATATATATATGTGTGTGTGTGTGTGTATAGGTAGTGCTGTTGTGGTGTTCATGCAAATTTTGCTAAGTCATATGAATTAATCTTGGTATCACTTTACCAAACAATTTGTTCACCAGGTTTTTGCAAAGTTTAATCTTTCAGTTCATGCTTTTTTCTTTTTTTTTGTTTGTTTTTGCACTTTGAAAGCAATGTTCTTGCTTTGGCAGGCATTTGTAATAATGCAGTTTACATACCATGAACTGCCACAGGAGTTCAGATTTTCCTCTGTAACATTGCCGTCCACATCAATCTTATGGTTTTCTGCAACAAATGAATCAGGTAGCAGTTACCGTTGCAGTATTCTGCTGCTGTGTGCGGTGCAAACCCACTCTTCATTACAACTATCATATTAGGGCCTGGACCGAGTTTCACATGCACTGTTCCTTTGAGTGTCTGTGAAGTTATGATGCATCAATCATCAATCTTTATGCATCAATTTCATGAGCAAGCTTAAAATTTGAATGAATTAGAAATTAATTGTTAATAAATATTTGATCTAGTGATCACAGATCTACCCACCTCCCAGCTTCCCACTGTTGATAAGCCGTTTCAACCATCTTAGATTCAAATGACCCTGAAAATGTTTTTTCTTGTTTTAATTTAATTTTAATCTTTGCTCTGACCAATAGTTCCTGTTTTATGGGTCTATTTTAACTAATCTGAAAACTGCCATAGTCAGCTGATTCCCTGGTAAATATCATTTTAAAATGTTCTTCCGCTCATATGAAAATATAATCTGTTAAAACAGCAGCAAAAAACACCACACCTGCCCCAAAAACATATATGTAACTGTGTAAACTGGTTAGAGATAACAGCTGGGTTAGTAGTGCACCCCCCCCCCCCCCTCCCCTCACCCTTTTCTATCTTGTCTTCTTAGGCAGACATGCTAAGAGGACAGGTGTGAGCCCATTGCCTCCACAAATACGCACAGCCAGGGTTGGGGTTTCAATAATGTCTTTCATTGGAGCTGAATAGGAATCAGTAGGGGCCCCGCTCTGCCCTGCGCCTCCAGTTGATAGACGAGCAGCCGTTTTTTTGTGCTAAGCCGAGGGGCCCTTGTCACTCAGCAGAAAGGATGAGGTGGAGGAGGAGAGGGTGTTTATGTGGGGGCTTAGTAGCGGTAATCAACAGAGCGTGTCACTCAATGAAGACAAGTAGAAGAGGAGAAAGGGGGAGCGGGAGGAGACAGGGGGAGATCTTATGATGCTGGTTTGTAAGACTGCAGTTGTGGCAATCTTCCAGGCTTCAGGTCATGTGTCAAATCAGTGTTTGGTGCTTTTGTCGTAGCAGATGGAGTTTTGTTTGACTTTTTTCCCTATTTTGTCTGTTTTTGTGAAATATTCAGCTTTTACCTATTTATTGTGCTTCCATGAAGACACTGTTTGGCTGTCTATTAAGTATCCACTTGAATATATTATGTGTACTCATGTTTATGTACTAAGGCATACAGGGGAAGGGTTTGGATTATAGTTGATCCCACCTGCTGATGACCATTTAAGGCTTTCCTTTTTTTTTTTTTTTGGCCAAAATGCCCCAAAGCTGCTGCTCCTGCTGCCAGTCTGCTTCATTCAATGAGGTTTTTCTTCCCTATTCGCTATGAGCGCTTCTCCAAAGGGAACTCTAAATCCTGTCTGCCATGGGTCACATGAATATTAATGCATGGCACACATAACTGCTGCTGCTTCAGTGCAACCTCCATTACAAAGCTAAATCTGGTATCACAAATCCTTTGGTGCTTAAAGAATAACTACCTATCAAGTTAAAGGGATATAACGAATCCTTACAGTCTTCATTGGCAGTGAGATTTTATTTGAAATGTTCAGAAATGACCAATTTTGCGATTGAATGACAAGATAAAAACATTATTGCAACATTTACCTCATGTGGTTTCTGTTAAAAATTATGAACCATTCTAATTCTAATAACCCTCAAGCACTGCAACTGTTTCATCACACTCCACAAGACCAACCATAAAAGACCAACTTCACAGCAGAGATAAACATGTTCACAACCTGGTACAAAAAGCATTTTAACTTTAATAGGTCAAGTTATCTTCATAACAGCTGTGAGAGGGAGGAATTTAGTGTCATAACTTATCCTTTTAGATCAGGGTCACCAACACACCTGATTCAAATGAAGATCTTCACCAATAACTTGTTTTGATCTTCTTCACCTGCTTAGTAATGAGCCTTTAATTTGAATAAGGTGTGTTGTACCAGGAAAACTCAAAAGCTTCTGGATGGTAGCCCTCGAGGACTGGGGTTGGTGACCCCTGTTTTTAATGTTTTTTAATAATAAAATTGTTCATAATTAGGGATGTGTCCTTTTGACTGACAAGTATCTGATATTTGAGTGTAGCTCAACTGTGGTTTTTAGCTAGCTAACAGGGCACCTTAGCTTCACCTACATTTGTTAGCTGGTTATCTCCTGTTAGATCCAAGTTAGCTTGGTTAGCTAAAAGCTGCAGGCAGCTTGGCATTTAATTGATGCCAAACATCCACTCCCGTGTTCACTGTCCCCATCTAAGCTTCACATTTTTGCCAACTTTTCTGTTTTCACTGTTTCTAAAAATATTTCTTGTTGCATTTAGTTTCTTGGGAATTATGTAATAATGAAAAAATGAGAAACATTCAGAACATACTGAGTTATTCAGCAGTGCGTGGTAGGGAAGCTGATCGGTAGCCTATTATAGTGGCTGATAGTGTTCAAACTGTGACATCACTGTACAACTCTCTCTCTCTGACTTCCTCCATTTTTCCTTTTATTTTATTTTCCCTCAATTAGGTATTCTCCTGCTTCTATTCCAAGCGATACTGCTGTATTCCCAGTTTGCTTAGAAGTACAACGGGATTGGATCAATGAAAGGAAAAGTGGAATTAGGGCAGGAACCAGTAAAAGTGCATTAATAAAAAAAAATGCTGTGACTAAATGTAAGAGCAGGAAAGTAGTACGTACGGGTGAAACAAAACCAAAGTAGTGGAGACACAGGATTGAAAGAAAAGACTAATAAAGGAAATATTTTAGATACAAAATAGTACGTCCTGGTTTCTGATTTTTATTCACCATAGAAATACCTCTGGGAACGTTCTGTCTGTGTGTCTGAATGCATGGCTGGCTGCTTGTGTGTGATGCCAGCTTCAGTTGTCTCTATGGTGTCTGTTGTTCTCCCCTGACACGGTTTTTCTTTGCTGAATGATGCACTCTTCCTCATTCATTTCTTTTTCGTTCTATATTTTGTTTCAAACAGGAGTGCTGAAATAGCTGTCAGCACTGTCAACCAGGTAGGGTTTAACAAGACCTCTGTGAATACCTAATTAATTTTACGGACCTCATTATGAGGAAATGCTGATCTCAGTTTAGTTTGATGCATGAAAGGGAAAAACATATTACCACTCTTGTCAGTAAATGGGGAAACTCTGCTTGGGTATGTCTTTATTTAAAAAAGACCTGGAAAGACACGCTGCTCTACTGTCTCAGGGAATGCATGCTGGCAAGTCATGAGTCACTCTAACCTGATTTCCTTCCTGTGTAGACCTGCTTTAACAACATATGCATGACACATTTTGATTGTGACCTTTTACTGATCATGTGTGTGTTCTGCTGTTTATCAAGCAAGAATGGGAAAGTATTTAGCTTACCAAGTTTCAGCAATATAAAATATAAATATACATATATATATATAAATAAAATATATATATATATTATTTTGTAGTGCTACACATTTCATGTCTAAAACTGTTATATACAAAATATTGTTTGTATTACATTTGGTATAGTTGTCTATTGAAGAATCATGCTGCATGCACAAATATCCACACACTCACATACAACTAACCAATTTACAGCTGCTATGGCAACCGGATCATTTCTGGATGTATCCCCATTCTAAGAGGCTGTTAGTGTGAAGAAACACAACAAGTTCAAATAGTTTGTTTTGCATATTCAAAAGAGTTGATGCACTACATCCTTTCCAGCTTCATTTAAAGAAGGAAGAGAGGGGTAGACATGGAAATACACACACACACACACACACACACACACACACACACACAACATGGTGCCAGTACCACGATGTGTTTGATTTTCAAATAAGTTTCAAATTAGCTTGATTTACTTTATGGATTCTTTTTTTAATTGAGTCTACATAAAATACATTAAATGTTATCATGTTTTTTATTATCATCAACAACTTGTTCTTTAAGTAGTAAAGAAAATATTTCCTCATCACACTTACAATGACCTTTAACTGCAGCTGTCGCAGCTGGACTCCGAATCCCCAGTCTGAGAAATTCAGAACTGAATTCCTTACACACGGGTAAAAAATGAATAACTAATTCATCTGTTTTGGCTGATTTCACATTGCTAAACTACCCTACACTGTAAAGTTTATTTAAACAGCAACTAAACAACAGCATCATGTCTTATTCCTGTTACAAACACCAGCATACATCACCTGCCCTGCATGAGGCTGGGCGCGTGATTCACCCAGGAAGTGTGAAATACAAACACAATGCAGATCTGAAAACACACCCACATATCACACCCAAGAGTGGGATATCTGGTTCTCAATGGCTAAAATGTTGTTGAGACCCATCATCACACAGGATTAAATTCAATGAGAAACAATCCTAATATATCCAAGCTAACTTAAGCTAACTAGTGAACTGCCTGTCTGGTTTACTGAATTCATTTGGAAAGTAAAGATCATGAAAGTGGTGAAACAAGCTGCTTATTTCAAATCTCTGCTTACACAACCATGCTTAGTAGCCTTGATGCAGATTACAGAGCCCAGGTTTTGGCAGTTCATGTTCTCGTGCAAGACTCAGCATGATTCTCAGGATGAAAAGCAGGGACCCACTCTGGAAAAGTCATCTGAGAAGGAAGGAAAACAAGACAGACAAGAAAAATGAGGCAGAGTAGCAGAGGAGCAGGTGGTCACTGGAGAAAACATTAGCGAGAAGAGAGCTCATCTTTCTCCTACAGACACACACAGGGACACTCGCACATGAAAGATGACGCACAGCACACACAAAACCATGTCAGGGCTCACATACATAAAGTATATGGGACATATGTGGGAGAAATAATTATGCTGGCTATGAATATGGATTAACATGAGGTGACTCACCAAGATACACTCACAGTGTGATTATGGGTTGTTGCATTACCATGGCAACACATCCTGTAATGTGCTAATGTCTCTTTTCTGTGTTTGAGTAAGAGGTTTTGTTTTAGTGGGTGTAAGATGACAGTAAGGCCACACTTATTCTTAATTGCACAAAGTCAGACAGTCAAGATACCTCCAGGGTGACATGAGGGGCTAAAATGTATACAGAAAGGAAATTGTTTACATTGCATGCAGTACAGCTTAGTATAAAACAAAGCTGATGGCCAATTTTAAAGAAATGAAGAGAAAAATAATTATGGATCACGTTCAATATTGATATATTCTTATGTTTGTTTCCAATACAACATGCATTTATCACTGGTATCACAGTTAAGTTTGTGTTATGTTGCTTTGTTTAAACAAAGTAAATAAACAGGAACATCAAACTCATAAACAAAGCTACCAGCTATCAAACAAGATCAGTTGTGATTTGGTCAGTTATTTCTTCTTCCAAAAGGAGTCAATAGTCCTGGTACCTGGCCAGTTGCAAATATGAGCAGTTACTCAGGGATCAACCCTGGATGTTAGTGTTTGGATTTGATATGAGCACTGTTTCAAGGCTTCTCTAACACAGTATTAGTATCCAGTATTATAAACTATTGTCAAGTCTTATAAAAAAAGCCTAACAAGGACTCATTAAGAACATCTATTCAATATGCATTTAGGACAAGTCTGTTTGAAAAGACAGTTTGCATTGTTGGCTGTTTTTAAACATTTTTTGGGGAACCCAAGTAACTTTACAAACTAGGCACACCGTACAGGCTTCATTTGTGTAATTTCCAATGAAATGTGAGACAGTACAGGGGTTAAGGTCATCACAGAGCAAAGTCATTTTTTGTTTCATTTGCTCCTGGTAAAGCAGGTAAAGCTGCATTTTATAGTATATACTTGCCTGCCTATCATATTAACCCTCTGTGAAACAACAACATCCATCCATCCATCCATTTTCTACCGCTTGTTCCCAGAGCGGGGTCGCGGCGGGGCTGGAGCCTATCCCAGCTGTCAACGGGCGAAAGGCGGGGTACACCCTGGACAGGTCGCCAGTCCATCCAGGGCTGAAACAACAACATCAGATTAGATATTTGTGACTTCTTACAGGAATGTAGAAAAATTCTCAGGATGACTTTAAAGACAAAATGATATATAGATACAGATTGAAAGTTCCACACAAACTAAATTTATATAACTTTAATGCATGCAAATATGTATAGCCTCAGCAATGAATCTATGAATCTTTAGGTAGCATTATTTTCATATCAGGGAAACTGAGGTCTTTTCTTCTTTTTCAATCTGTCCTGTTCATCATAATAAAAAACAGAATGGTGCTCTGCTTCTGTTGTGTTCTGAACAAATTTGCTTCCCTAAAAAGAGCTTTATGGATATTAGGCCCCTCTTGATAATTTCACTAATATTCTTTATTTTTTAAGTTCATATTGCTGAATTTACATATCATTTTCAGACCTGACAACAGGGTATGAGGCAAACTAAACAGGTGAGGAAAACATCAAAAAGAGAAGGGGGGGTGCAAAACAGATAGCAATCAACATTATTAGATATTGAAACAAAGCAGAAAACCAGACAACCAGCTGCTACACATGTAAGGAAACAGAAAATGACCTGCAACACATTCAAGAAAACAAAACCAGCAATTATCAGAAGAACGAACCGCTAAGAAAAACTCGTTAATCACAACAAGAAAACCATCATTCGCATGAAGAAGAAAACATGAACATAATTAGATTTGTTTATTTAAAACTACAGCACAACACAATTTTTGGATCAGGCTGATATAGTGCAGGGCTCAGGGCCACAAGTGTTCAGGAGCACAAGACACTCACTCCAAGGATCAGGGCATGACCATGGGAAACATGAAACTATTAAAGTTATGAAAATACATGTTTAAAACAAATTTTTTTTGAGCATTGATGTCATTTGTGTGTACGTGTGTGTGCAATTTCTAGATATTTCTCTCCATACTAAACTGTGACCTTAAAACTAAGTACATAACAAACTGTCATTTTGGCATACCATCCATCCATCCATCCATCCATCCATCCGTCCATCCATCCATCCATCCATCCGTCCGTCCGTCCATCCGTCCGTCCGTCCGTCCATCCATCCATCCATCCGTCCATCCATCCATCCATCCATCCATCCATCCATCCATCCATCCATCCATCCATCCAT
>JBAMHV010000008.1:11976891-12005650 GCA_037177535.1 Pseudomugil gertrudae
CATCCATCCATCCATCCATCCATCCATCCATCCATCCATCCATCCATCCATCCATCCATCCGTCCATCCGTCCATCCGTCCATCCGTCCATCCGTCCATCCATCCGTCCATCCGTCCATCCATCCATCCATCCGTCCGTCCGTCCGTCCGTCCGTCCGTCCGTCCGTCCGTCCATCCGTCCATCCGTCCGTCCGTCCGTCCGTCCAGCCGTCCATCCGTCCGTCCATCCGTCCGTCCGTCCGTCCATCCGTCCATCCGTCCATCCATCCTAACCACTTGTCCAATTCAGGGTTGCATGTAGCTGGACGCTATCCCAGCAGCGTTCCAGGCGAGAGGCGGGGTACACACCGGACAGGTCACCAGTCCATCGCAGTACACCTTATTAATATATAAAAATCTATTGCAAAAGTACATAAATACACAAACTCAAACTAATGGAATCCTCTCTTTGAAAGTCCTACTATATTCATAGGTTTATAGCAGTGGTAGGGAACCCTGCTCCTCGAGAGCCGCATGTCCTGCAGGTTTTCCATGTATACTTGGCCCAGCACATCTGATACACATGAACGAGTCAAAGCTTGATAAGCTGCTGGATCCATTTAGATTTGAATCAGGTGTGCTGGGCCAGGGGTACATGCAAAATCTGCAGAAAATACAGTTCTCAAGGACCAGGGTTCCCTACCCCTGGTTTATAGTTAGATTGTTGTATGAAGCATAATGTTAATGGCCATTAACATTGAAGCAAATCTAATATAGAATTACAAAAGAAAAAAAAACTAATTTTTTCACTGGTCCATTATAATCCTCAATCTACTACCATAATATAATTGTAACTTTTTGAAATACACATCCAACAAAATAAAGCGGGGCTAAAGCAGATATGTCAGGTGGAAAAGTCAGTTCCTCTTTAGAAATCTGCTGTGAAGCTTCCGGAAATGCATTTTTATTGGTCCACAAATTTATTCCCTTTTGCTTCTGCTGTGGTGGGAGACCTGGAATTTAAATATACTAATCTATGTGTCTGGGTCTGTCATTAATCCACTAAGTCACTACACCTGTAGTGTTAAAAAGTGAGAGTTGGGAATTTGTTGGTCAGCAACTATTTTTAAGTTTTAAAGTTCTACTTTAAGTTGATAAATATGCTTAAAAATACTTTAGCATTACTTTAAATTCCTTTTACCATTACAGCAATTTCTTTGTGAAAACACCAACTGTGGATTGGATTACATTTTATCATTTACAGTAAAGCTTCTAAACATGAGGGGTGTTCACAGGAGATTGTACAAAGCAACATAACAGAGCTTGACACAGATGGATACCTACTGCCTGAGCTGAACTTTGCCTAAACTTACAGTTTCAAAGTAGTAAGGTTAATCTACAACACTTTCACTTTGAGATTTATACTGCAGCTGTTGTAAATACTCAGTTTGGCATAAAGAACAACAATTAACAGGATTTATTGAAGTATGCCAAGTGCAAGTAGGTGGAAATTATTGTGTTAAATTTCTGTTCAGTTTTTATGAAAACAGCAGTTAGTGGTAGCAGTTATGTAATCCACTTGTTCTGTGTTTTTAGGTGTAAGCTCTGTAGTGCTGAGTTTAAAAAGTAAACTGTTTTCTGCATATCTACAAACCCTAAGGACTGAGGTCATGGAACCAACAGCAGATAAACACAGTTGAGAGGATATCTGAATTTAGATCTTTGCTTTTTGTCGTCTATTTTATCCCACTTCTTTTTCCAATGAAGTCTCTTAGCAGAATATTTAATACCTACGTTGTTCCACATAGTAAAACACAAAGGCTAAAAATGAAAGTGCCAAACTGATGTATGTCTCCATATGACTTGTAACAAGATAATGTACATGTGATATTTTCCAATATGACACATGTATTGTCATTATAGACGAGTAAAAGTGTCAATAACCTCGCCCTCAACACAAGCGGTGGCCAAAAAACTTTTTAAAAAGTCCAAACACTGGAGGAAGGAAGGGGTCCGGATGGGGGATGCATGCAGGATAGAAGACACGAAGGAATGATGAAAGTACTTGATATAATAAAACAAAGAAACCACAGAAGGCTATACAGGAAGACTGCAACAACAGGGAAAACACAACAATGAACTGGCAACAAAACAGAAAACCAGGAGTATAAATATACAGCAAACTAAATGAGATGCAGATGAAGATAAGAAACTAATAGAGACCAGCTAAACGGACAACACAAGGGAAACTACAAAATACAACAGGAAACCAAGCCAATGCTAAACAAAATTCCATACCATGACAGTACTCTTCTTCTTCTGCAGAAACAGAAGTAAGTTTTAATAGGTTGGCCATTTGTGAAGATCTGTAAGAGTGACCTGCAGCTTCTGTCCTGCATTTAAAGCAGACTGTAGCTGTGCTGTAAGCAGGTTAGTTTGGTAGTTGCATCGTTTAAATTGACCTTGTGAGCATGAAACTTGATCTGAAGAACTTCTAGTGTATATACGGTACATACACTAGACACACTCCTTGTACTTCTGAGTCATCTGCACTCTGCTGCTTGTAGGGCTGGAACAACCTGTCATATAATTTTATTGGCAGAAAACATCTTTCAAGGAAACAAGTTGGGACGTGAAACTTGATATGCAGGGATTTTTTTTATGGTAGAGGCTACAAAAGTACCAAAGACTAATCACTGCTTTCTTAGCTAACTCAGCCGCACTAAGATCCTCTCTGGATATTGTGTTTATTTTAAGTTGTCTTTTCATAGGTCACATCTTTTTTTTTTAACTGTTTGCTTTATGACGTATTGTTTTTTTTAATGTTGTAAACTGATTTTAATTCTCATGGTTTGTTAATTCTAATGGTTTTGTAAGGTGACCTTGGGTCCTGAAAGTCGCCTACAAATAAAATATATTATTATTGTTACCTTCCAGCTGAGTTTCTTATAGTTTGAACTCTCAATAAGATTAGAAGACAATCAAAATAGCAAAAAACTCCTCTAAGTAAACATAATTTTGTAAACTGGCATTACATTAACAATGTTATAATTTGGATTGGATTGAAATCTAACTACTATGAATTGTAATGAAATGGGCAATGAATGGATTACAATTATTTGTATCTATCTCTACAGGTATTTGTACTAAAGCTATTAAATTTCTCCTTTAAGTGCCATTTGCTGTGAATTGGCATCATATACAGTAAATAAACTAAACTAAATTTAAGAACAGCATTGTTATGGTAAGGAAAAATTCAGGCTTAATGTAAAATAAACCATTTCAGAACATCAGCTGCTTCATTTTATTCATTTTTACACTCACTGTCTGATGTCTGTTTGCAAAATGTAAAGACTGAAGGAAAACTTTACATTATACAGTAACCCTTAAACAACTCGTGCACATAAGACAGACAATTACTTTTTTTCATGTTTGCTTTTTAATGAACAGATTACCATGACTCAAACTGGAACAAGTTATTGTTAAGATCCCAACTTAGTAAGTATTTTAGTAGTCTGCTAAAAAAAAAAAGGTGATGCTAGTGTGATAAAGATTTTTATCTTGCTATTTGGAGCCACTGACATTTAGACTGACCTTAAAACTTCCATAGTTTTATATGGTGTTGACTAGTTAGTCTTATGTTTGTCACTTACCCTTTCACTTCTGTTTTCGCCCTGACTTCTTATTTTAGATACGCTGAAGTGTAAAAATAAATGTGTACTTGTAAATTATGGGGGGAGGAGCAAAGACCCCACACTTTTCTCTTCCTTTTTTTTGGTTGTTTGAGAAGAAACTATCTCATATCAAAATTGTGACTGGACGTGAAGTTGTTGTGTTAAAAAGATCAAAAGAGAAAAGAGAAAAATTAAATTTCAGACATTCAGCAAGTTTTTACAGTTTGTCTAAACTAAAATATATGTTTGAATGTTCTCCTACTGTACATATTTTTCTGCTTTTGTGTTGTTATTAAAATAAATGTTTGTTGTATGTTGTATGTATGTTTCTATCTCACTGAAAAAAGTAAGCCCTGAAAAGATTACAGGAAGAAAGGTAATTCCTGCAATGTCAAGTAGAGAATCCACTGGGTCAAGAGCAGTTTCTCTTTACCTGAACTCCAACACAAGCATCTCTGCAGTTTAGATGTGAGGCATTGTTTCTAGGATCCTTTTCCTAAAAGGCAGATTATGAATACACCCAGTGGGCTGTTCTGATTAACGTGGCACCCACGGGACGGCCCTGCACTTCATTGAAACACATTAGAAAAGCTTTGTGAAAAGCCGTGGAGGTTGTTGAGGGGACATCCAGAGCTGAGTTGAGGGGCTGTTTTGCTGACTAAAAGGACTCTTGTTTTCCCTCCTCCACATTCATATTTTTAGTGACATTCACTTAGTGTGTTGGTAAATGAGAGATGTGACTTATCTAGCTCCTACTGACAGAATTTCCCCGTGTCAGTAGTGGTATGGCTACAGGTTATGTTGGTGAATTAGCAGAAGAAATACAAATACTTAAAATGCCTTAAAAGGGGCATAAAATGTACTTATAAACATTTCAATATAAAAGTCTGAAAGGCAGACAGATGGGTGAGACAACCTGCCAGTTACTCAAAACACAAACAGCTGTAAAGCAAAGGTTTGGCAACTAGCAAAACTCCCACATCGCAAAACCGTCAAAGCAAATTTTGTGGCATCATGCTCAATGTCTTTTTTTTGTCATTACATATTTAAACCACAAAATATCTGGGTTATATAGGTAGCACAAAGAACTAATTTAATAAGCCACAGTAGGGCAAACAAACTCTTCAATGCAGTGATACATTTCTAAAAATAATTCTTCAGTTGCACTTCCAACTTTATTTTCAAGGTGCATTCTTTAAACCGTGTGTTATTATTAATACATTTTTAATCTTAAAACAGAAATGCTTGACTTGCATGTCACAACATATCTCACATATCTCTAAAAATAAACAAGGAGAGGTCTTCAGAGCTGAAATAGCCACAATATCAAACAGTCATAGCTCACATTTCACTCCCCTGCTATCTTGCTTTCTGAGCACACTGAGATAATGACAAAATAAAGTGCTGCATTTCACATTTAAAGAAAAAATAAATGTTTCATTTCAGCATCCCCCCAGATACATAGGTGGGGAAAAGATGTGAACCATGACACATCTTTATCAAAGCCTGAAGCCACAATTACAGAAAAACGCTGACTCTTTTATTTCAGGGTATTTACATTTAACTTGAAAGGATTTAGAAATAAAACTCTTTAATATATAAAACCTTTCTCTCCAGAAGCTTGAATAAAATCCCTAATTTGTATCATAATAGCAACAGCTTTTTAAAGGCAATCACACTAACATATCCTGCTCTATCTTATAATACTGTGTTGAACCCAGTAAATGTGTGTGTTTGCAGTACTTGTAATGAATTATTTAACTCACATAAAGCTCCTAGCTGTCGATTGTTCATGTTTTCTGAGACTAAGCAATAGTTTTGACAAAATTCATACATTTATCATGAATTTAGCTCTGGGGACTCACTGGGTCCAAATGATTTGCTGCAGCAAACAAAGTCATGCAACCATTTCAGCTGCTGTGTGGGACAGTCTGAAATATAGCACAGTAATCCTATTATCATGCCCCAGAATTGCTTTCAGTCAGTCGGGTGGTGGGTTTCCCCTCATTCCTTGTGGATCAGATTAGGTTTTTTTTATCGTTTAATATGTTTTGCTATAAAAATGCCTGTTTTTTTCTTCTTTTTTTAATATTTGTAAGCAGCATTGGAGTGTGTTGCCACGATGATGTCTAAAGGTCTGATATGAACATTTTTGAACAGGGTTTTTACACTTACCATCATTATCACATCATTATCAATCTTTTTTTCTGTCTCAGTGTGAAAATTGTCTCACTGGAAGTTTAAGCGTGTGTCAGATGATCCACAGTGTGGGATTTCCCCTCTTATCGGTCAGACAAGTCTGGCATTTCTCTGTAGAGCTTATGTTTGTTTGGGTTTGTGGGAGCAGAAAGAGAAATGATGCAAGATATAAGCAGAAGAGAACCAGAGACAGAATAACCTTCTATGTTTATGTGTAATCATTTTATCCTGATCATTTCAGCAGGGAGAATTATTTCAAAGCACAAAGAGCTTTATGTCTCTTTCCCGTTGTGTTTTTACACAGTCTTGACTTTAAATAAGGAGCTAATAAAACCTTGTGGGGGTTTTCAAATAGCCCCCCCACGCAGAAATGGACAGAGCACAAAGTGTCCCATTGACATGTGTGAGAGGGCTTAGGCTGTCTGGTCCTACAACAGGCTCTTATTCTATAACATGGACTGGAGCTCAAACATAGTTGTAGTAGGAGGCTTTTCAGTCTCTTGATTATGAGACGAGAACAATGCCGTAAAGAGATTTCATGATGAAGTTAAAAAAGGTCTTTCTTGTGACTTACTGAAAGAGTTGGCTATAAAATAGAAGAAAACATTTATCTGAAAACAATAAACTGGTCCAAAAGTCTTGCAATTATATAAGCTACTGATTCCAAACAGAATAAATTAGGTGATTTTTAGTACATTTCCACCAAATGTTCCAGGTTGACTCTCTTGAAAAACAAACTGCACCATATATTCCCCATTTGGTCGCATCGCATGATGATCATGTGGCGACTTTCTCACTGAGGAATCACACGGGATTTTTTTCTACACAGTTGTGCTGAATTAAGCCCGCACTGACTGACCTCAGAAAGAGAAGTATGGTGAAACAAGATTAAATCAGGAGAAGTTGTTGGAGTTGTCATAGCAGCTAGTGAAGTTAAGGTCTAGTTGTTAGATTCACATGTCAGCAGACTCATCATAGCAGCTGATGACAGTCAATCATTTGATAAAGACTCTTTTAGAGTGTGTGATATTACTTAATGTTCTTTTTAGGTGCCAAGATTTCTGTTTTTAGATGTTGAATCTTTAGGAAAATGTCAATAAAACTGCTGCCTTCCTGGTGTTTAATAATACATCCCCTTTATGTTTGCAGTGTTTGTGTCAGACGTGTGATCAGTTGACCAGACTGGTGGATTTCTGTGATCAGATGAGCAAAGGAGCTGCTGATCTGTCCATCCTCAATGATCTCATTCAGCAAGAGTAGAGCTTGTCAGCCCTGTCATGGATTAGCTGTATCACATGAGCTTTCTCAGCTACAGTGTGATTGGTTTATTCTGCTACTTTTAGTTTAGGCTTCCCTTTTACTATCTGAATTTGATGGTAAATCATGCACTTATATGCAGTGTCATTCTGAGATGCTGCTAATACGCTTAATTCTTTGGGGTAATCCATTTGAACAGAATTTACAGGTATAATCAATCACCAGTTTGCAGCTCATACCCTGTGAAATCCACTCAGAAAGCTTAATCCAGAGGCTCATTGCATCCTCTGCATTACTGTGTTCTGGCCATCTGTTTCACAGTGCTGTGCATTTCTGTTTGGTCAGCACAGTCTCTTTCCACCAAAGACATTAGTGGATTAACAGTCTCTCGCACAAGCTGTCCGACATAATTCAACGCTTTGGACAAACTGCTTCCAAAAAGATAAAAAATGTTGTCTTTATTCAGCTGACAAAGAAAGATGAACTACAGAACACATTATGACAGCAGCAACATACTCCCCAGCCTCTTTAGTGGATGCATCACGCTGAAATTGAGGTTGACTGTTGCAAAGATTCAAGGAGAAGCTGAAGACATAAATCAGATTTTATGCTCAGCAGTTTCAGCTTCATGATGCAAGTGTCTGTTTGACCAAATTCAATGGATATTCTATAGGATTAAATGACTTGGGAGGCCATCAGAGTACACTGAGCTCAGTGACATGTTATTCTGTTGAAAGCAGCCATTAGAAGATGGACACGCTGTGGTCATGAGGGATGAACTTGCTCAGCAGTGATACTTAGGTAAATCACTGAGCTGTTTTCACCAAGATGCTTATAACTCACTGGATGTTCTCAGTCGATTGGTGATGACTCTGTGTACGCTACTGAGGTTGAAAATGGCAAGCACCCAAAAGCCAGTAATGTTGATAGCTCTGGAGTGTAAACAACCTTAATAATAAGTAAAAGAAGGATAAAAAGTTTTTTTTAAAGAAAGAAAAGACAGCTATGTTCCTAGAAAACATTTTCATCTAAATCTGTTATGTAGCATGACATCTTAAATGGTGCAGCAGACTGGTATAAACAGTATAAAACAGTATAAACTAGTATAATAGTTTGAATGACAAAACATGTATTCTTGGTTCGAAAGACACATATTTCAGTAAACATATAGACTAGATGAATATAAAAGGCAATGCAAAATATTCTACATAGTTTTTATAAGTGGTTATTTCTTTTTTTTAGATGAGTGTGTCAGTGCTAATGTGTAATGATCAGGAGACACTGATCATTACACATTAGAAAGCACTGAAAAAGCAACAGAGGTAAACTGCAGCTGGCTGCCTTTGCTCTTCATAACTAGTGGAAAAAAAGACACTGTGGCATCAGATGTGTTTTTGTTTTCCTCTATGTCACAAAGTTTGTTGTTGCGTGGGCACAGTAGCTAGCTTCCTCTACACCTGACAAACAGGAAGGTGTGTGCTTTATTTTTGTGTATGTGTGTACATATAACAGGATGTAAGTTACTCATAGTGATCTTTCCACAAAGGACAATACAAGCATGGTAGACCCCTGTGACTTTTGTAACTCTATAAATAGCTTCAATTTTTGCATGTACGTAGACGTTCATTGTTAAAATGTGTGTCTATGACAAGCCTGTCATGCACATGAACCTACACACATATACACCAGAAAACTACTACAGCTCAGTTCAAAGCTCTGAAATAAACTGGACAGATTTTTATTCTGTTCTTAACAGAAGAACTTCTGTCAGTTTTTAATAGATGTCATACAGATCCAAGCTTAATTTGCTACCATTACAGTGTTTAATTAGGAACATGTCATGTGCAATGTGAGTCATTTGCTGCACTGCCTTGTTGAAGCTACAGACAATAAAAGATATATGAAAATTTAGAACTTCAGAGATTTTTAATGTGTCCTCTTTGATATGGTGTGAAATGCAAAACTGAATTAGTTTTGTTATCGTGAAGACTACAAAGATGATTTACTTTTAGGTAAAAAGTTAGGAATATTTGAAGACACAATGGCTGAGGTATTGGAGTGGATACGTTTAAGAAAGCATTATTTACAATATAATGCTCTTAGTGGGTAAAAAACTGAAGCAATTAAAAACCTGTGTATTTTTATTAGATTGATTGTTTGGTGATGAGATTCAATTCATCACAAAACACTTTAGTGTGTATTTTTTTACATCAGACTTCATATTATATCAGAGAACCTTTTATTTTCAATGTTCAGGTTTAAGATTGTTAAAAGCTATACATTTTAGCCAAACTGTAATCTATCCTAATCTATCTATATAATCCTTATGTGTAACCTAATCTGACCTATGAATAAACTAAAGTAAAACACTAGATGTAGATGCTGGTTCACACCATATACAGGTTCTGCAATTTATTGCACTCAGATAAAATGCAGAGTGTACAGAAGAAAAACAAACATATAATGCAAATCTAGGAGACATTGTCAGTTTTCAAACGTGTGTCAGACCAATCTCATTATAGATCATGAATGGGCTGTTCACAAGCTCTCATTGACAAAACCAATCTTGATGCACCTCAATTTGAATAACAAAGACACAATGAATCATTCTCATCAATGGATTTGCTTTACCTTAAGATATGAGGTATGATAACAGTTACAGCTACAAGAGTCACGTCAAACTTGGAGATTAGTCTTTACAGAATGGAAATGATATTCTATTGAGAACTGTTTTCCTGACTGGTTTCTAAAAGAGTTTGATTCAACAACTGGCTCCACTGGTAAAGGATCTTGTTGGCTGAAGTGATTGGTAAAAGATGGGATTAAGCATCTTATAAATACATCACTTTTTGTGTTTCTTCCAAGTATTTTTGAACGCGCCTTTCTTTTCCCCAAACAGTTCACACGAGTAACTCCTCCCGTACATGTTTTTTAGTAACAAACCATCTGGTGAGTCAAGTTACCTCACTGTGCTTGTAAGAAACATTAAACATGGACAAAAGATGTATTAGAGCATCTTGGTTTTTGACAATGGAGTATTAGAAAATAACCATAACAATAAAAACAGATCTTAAATGCCAAAAGCAGAATGAAACTAAGGAAATAGGTTGTGTTAACACCTGAGATGCCAATTATTTCTGTCTGAAAAAGATTATGCTACCTAAGGGAGATATTATTAGTCTGGAGTTAAGGAGGGGGATGAGGAAACTATAAATATGAAAGATTTATCAGGGTAATGAATGTGTGGGTCTGAACAATGCATTAGGATGCACCAGGTTTGAACACAAAGTCATGGGAAGGGAAAGACTAATGAAACTGATGAAAGTGACTCAGAAAGGCTTTTTCCTGGGAGGAAGCGAGTGCTGGCTAAACCCATCTAAAGCAAAAACCTGCATGCACACATTCACACGAGCTTTGGCTTGTGGCCTTGGCTGGAATTCACAAGGAGCGAGCAGACAATAGTCAGCACACGCGCTCACACACATACTCATACACCCACACTGAAAGGGGGGGATGGGAATAGAAAAAGCTCTTGAGAAAACAGAAGTTACTAATTAGGTAAAATTGTCCCACCGCAGTTAGATGTCTGGCTAAATTCTTCCCCTTTCCTTCTCCTCTAATCTGTCTCCAGATGTTTGACTTCCCACAGTTCTGACTTTAGTTTAAGTGCTGTTTCATGTTCTGTTGTCCCAGCAGGAGATACTGTGGTTGGTCATTAGTGAGGATAGATAATGACCACAACTGAAAGAATTAAAACAGAGAGAAAGGCACCGTGAAAACACAAGAAAATAATATTCAAAATGAAACATGAGGATGCATGTTGTCACTTGTATCAAGTATATTTTAGAATAGAAATGTAATCATAAACTGAACATCCAGTTAGCATTGTAGGTGTATCTGATTCCATGATTGGGATAGTTGTAAAGAGTTGACTGTTCCCGACTTTAAATACTGCTCAATTACAGCCTACATCAGTCAGGAATTTATGTGGATAATATTTAAAAGTACCACCTAAGTCAGTATTGCTGTAGACCAAGCACACACATCCTGCCATTATATTGCCTTCCACAAGCTATTTGCCTCATCATCTTGCAAAAGTCCATAAAACAAAGAGACTATCTCTTCCAAAATGGTCAGATCCCAGTGAAATCCCATCACTATGTACAGAAGTTGAACTACAACCTACCAAAATAATCATTTGTTTAATATGTACAGTATATTTTCATGTCCCAAAGCTGTTTAGTGTGATGTACACAATATTACACAACACAATGTTCCCCCCTCTCTTTTCCTTTTCAAATCAGTCTATGATATTCTACACTGAGGTCTACACAGTGTTATAAATCCATCACTTTGTGTGTTTTACTTACTGTTGGGTTTCACAGGAAGCTAAATGCTTTCTTAACATTTCTATCAGCTGAGATGCGGGTTGTACATCTCTGAGAACGATGGATTTTAAAGCTGAAGCTATTTTAGTATAAGCTACTAACTTAACATGTTTTGTTTTCATACATAAAGGTCAAGTTTTCCAATAGAATCAAACCCAGAACAATCCAGTTGTGAGATAACCACAAACTTATTGCAGTACCAAACAACCACCTGTCTCAGATTTTACATAATATTTCAAAACACTGGGCACATTTCTGGAAAAGACGTGCACAAGCAACACCAAAAAATGGACTCAGCAGTGGAATTAGAATGATATTTTATCTCTAAAACTAAATGTTTCAGGTAACGACAGAATCAGTCTGTGTAGAATAAAGCAGTGTATAGTTCATAGCAATTCCCTGTAAGTATTTTGTGAAGCATCTTTCTGTGGCACATGTAAAGTTCAACAACACAACGTAGAACATCTGGAATGCTGATGGAACAAAATTGCATTAATGCTTACCCCTCATACCCATGCATGTCTTGCCCAATTCAATGTTTGGTGGAAAAGGGTCAAATTAGGATTCTTATACAACTTTCAAGGTCTGAACCTCCGCTGTGGACTAAACAACTGCTAAAACTAGCAAATTCCTTATTGTAGATATACAGTTTATGGAAACAACAGAAGTTAACTTTCTCCACACCAAGTCTTCATCTGTCACTGACACAGAGTCACATATATACCTTATCATCTGATTATAAGCTGCATTCAAAGATCTTAAACAATTCTTATAAACAGCTCAGCAGTCAAGGCCCCCCAACCCAGTTCACTGAGATGCAGAGAACATTTCAGTCTACCACACAAGAGAGGAAGACATTTTCCTTTGTGCTTTTAATGGGAAACAGAAGGAGACTTGTAAAAAGGAAACACACATTTCCTCCAAGACTGGTGACGTACATAAGTCTGTGATGGACTTGTAGCCTTAACAAGCAGGAATGTGACATCAACAACTGGATCCAGCATGAGGGATAAACCACAGCCAACACAAACACTCACACACATTACAACCAGAAAAAGATGTGGTCAAGGGTCAGGGAAACACTAACAGGGGAAGGGAAGGGACTTCTCCAGCAGTGCCACCCACTCTGCCTTGCAATCCCATCTTCAAAGATTTTATGCATAGGAGCAGTACTGTCAAGGGGAACATGCAGTCCTCACAGGGATCATAATCACTTCAAGCACTCTTAAAGAAATTTCTCTTCTCTTAAAGTGCTAATATGAACATCTCCAACACCAGAAGGTACATGACCACAATATAATAAAGCTAAGATACTTTTATTTTAAGACTAAAAAAGCAACATCCATCCATTTTCTACCTCTTCTCCCTGAATGGGGTAGTGGGGGAGCTGGAGCAAATCCCAGCTGACATCGGGCAAGAGGTGGGGTACAGCCTGGACAGGTCACCAGTCCATCACAGGACCAACACATAGACAAACAACCATGCACACACACATTCACTCCTATGGGCAATTTAGAGTCTCCAATCAGCCTATCCCCGAGGTGCATGTCTTTGGACTGTGGGAGGAAGCCGGAGTACACGGGGAGAACCCACGCTAACACGGGGAGAACATGCAAACTCCACACAGAAAGGTTCCTGGTTGGACCCCCACCTCAGCCAAGGCTCAAACCAGCAACCTTCTTGCTGTGAGGCCACAGAGCTAACCAACTGCGCCACTGTGCAACCCCAGTCTCAACATATAAAAAGAAATTAAAGACAGAGGTTTAACTGAGAACTGTAAATATCACAATGAAAAAACTGGGATTAATTTGATGAAATAAGTTAAAATGGTTTTAATATTGTCTAGAGGTACCCTGCTAATAGGCAGGGTAATGAAAAAAGCATATGTGAAAGGGGATCCCATTCATATCAGCTATTCCTCGTTTTTTCTTAAATGAATTAGGGTAAGGTAACCGAACACAGCTGTTAGATTTGTGTCACTTGACTAATATTTTTATTTCATCATCTCACACATACCCTATGTGTCCTCTTACTGGTCTGAGCTTTGCAGGTGCATCCTTCTACAGGAAATTTGATCAGTTTTTAGAGTCAGTTGGTAATCTTTCTGAGAACACATGGGTGTACATAACGTATTAGAAGAGATTTTTCCTACAAGTAAGGCAAGACAAGTTTATTTATATAGCGCCTTTCATGTACAGGACAGCTCAAAGCGCTTGGTATTTGAGAAAACACTATATCTTTCAGGCAAACTTTAGAAAGAGTAGCACAATTACATTGAATCTGCTTGGATGCAAATAATTTCACTCTGAATGTCATCTACAAAAGTCATCATATTTTAAATATAATGTCCTGAAAAAAGTCATTTTTCAATTAATAGATTCAAACAAGTTTGTGACACCACAAATGTCAGCAGTGTGTCCATGACAAAGCTAAAGTTTTGTTACAATACACTGCAGATATTCCTCCACAATGACAACGAGACCTTATTTAGATCAGCAGATTAGAGGAACTTTTCATTTTGATTTAAACACTGAGAGCTGATACTCTCAAACATTGTAAATCATTACAGTGTGGATACATTTTCAGCCTTTCCTTTGTGAAAGGAGCAGCATCCTGAGAAGAGTCACACTGCTGAGGGAAGTTTGGCATAGTGCCATTCAGATACAGCACAATTGAGTGGTTTATACTGTTAAGGAAAAATGGAAACTGCTGTGCAAACTGCTTACTGTTCCTGTGTTTGCACTTTTCTCTTATCAAGGACACAGATTACACATCCAACTGGAAAATATCCAAATTTTGATTTTATTCTTTGTCTTCAAATATTGTGATTTTACTTTAGTGCTATTCAAATATCAAAGTGATAAATGACTCCTGTACCCTATGTTTGTCTGCTTTTTATTGTTTGGAGTTTTTTTGTGCGACCTATCACATTGGCACAGTTTTTTTTATGTCTCCAGGGTGTCGACAGCAATATATTTTTTCTATTTGCTCCTTCCACTCTTGTAAAGTTACACTACAAAAAACATAGATAAATTATCTACCAACAGAACATAAATATTTTTATTTATTATATTTATATGGGCTTACATGACATAAACTCAAGGATGAAATGATTAAGTTTTGATCTTTGAGATCTCATAAATTTTTATTATTTATTTATTGCACATAGGATGATTGCATATAGGGTATATATATATTGATGCAGACTAATTGCATTCAATCTTCACACAGTATATTAATTCTGTATCTATCCAGCAGTTTATCAAGCTTTGACTCGTTCATCTGAATCAGGTGTGCTGGGCCAGGGATACATCGAGGAGCAGGGTTCCCTATAGGGTTTTTTTAAAAAAATTTTATTTTGTGATTTTATTGTAATTTCTTTATGATTTTCTGTTTCAATGTAAAGCACTCTGAGCTGTCCTGTACACGAAAGGTGCTATATAAATAAACTTGTCTTACCCCTGATGTATTAGAACCAAAGAACGCCATAAACATGCAACTAAGAAAGACATTTCAACAGTATGCCTACTTCATGCCAATCTAGACTTTAACCATTTTTATTTTAGATCTAGATACCTGTTATGTAAATGAGCTTAACCATGAGCTTACCATGGTGATGGAAGACATTCTTATTGATGTTACACTCATATTTGCTCGGCTTGCTTCAAAATAACACAAAAACTAGCTAAGCACTAATTTCTTATTCCCTCCCAGTGGCTCTACTCACCAAAAATGAATGCTTCTCTAGCCCTTTGGCTGAACTTTGAGGCACATTTGGACTCCTAGACGATCTGTTTACTCTGCAAAATGGAAGAAGTCCAAGGCAGGAAATGGGACTGGGTCTTAAACCATGGTGACTTAAACTAGTTTAGTTGTATTTCAGAGGTGGCATATGAGAACAGTCAGGTCTTTTACAAAGATTCCATATTAAAAATGCAGAATATCAATAAGTCAGACAAATGTGTGAAGATGTCAGCAAATATTTTGTATGCTCACAAGAATTTGTCCCGACTTGTACACTGGTTTTTGCCATTTTGAATATTACATTTTAAATAATACATCCACACAATAGCAGCCTCATCTGCACATACTACTCTATTTTCTCCTACAGAAAATCTTCTGTAATGATGTGCTCGTGCAGTTATTGCAGGAAAAAAACTGGAGGGGTTGGAAGAATCCTTTGCAGAGTGAAGACAGCTTTGGTTATGCAGGCCAGTTGTAGATTAAATATAAATTTGATATTCAAGCAAGACTGCTGTAGCACATTTAGCTCTGACTACACTGAGGATTTGGCACACGAAAGCTTCTTTCTTTAAGGGTAAAACTACCATGCCATTATAAATGTGAAAAAGGCAGGATGAGGACATTTTAACCAAACAGGGCTAGAAGCATCAGTTCTTAAATATCTACTAAAAACAAAGATGTTCATCTTCTTCTCATAAAAATATACATATGCAGGTCTAGATAGAAAGATGAATGCAAGAAATTCTTTTCTGATTTGATCAGAGTCAAAAACAAACAGCAGCTAACAATTAAATACCAGTGTTAAAAAAATAAGAGGTTCAACAGAAGAAATAATTTTCAATAAACTTTATTTTTGTATCCCCCCCTCCCTCAAAACAACTTACAAAAAAGGTGATTGGAATTGAACTCCGTGTCAAGACCACAACATTTACACAATAAATAAAAAAAAACATGTATAAATAAAAAAAAATAAATAGACAGGACATTAAGTGACAAAATACACTCTTCTAAATTGGCAGATGGCTTTCACAATGTTGGTTTTTTGGGGGGAACACATGTAAGCAATACTTGCATTCCAGGTCACAGTTTTTATGGATAACACT
The DNA here is from genome assembly GCA_037177535.1 of Pseudomugil gertrudae. NCBI lineage: Eukaryota > Metazoa > Chordata > Actinopteri > Atheriniformes > Pseudomugilidae > Pseudomugil > Pseudomugil gertrudae. Next base: position 11,993,236 of record JBAMHV010000008.1, read on the forward strand.
CTGGATCAAGAAAGCAATGTAAACCGATAAAAAGGGTTACAGTACAACAGAGTACAATGCTTTTGTTTTTCCATAGTAGATATTATTGAGATATATACTTATGTTAACAGTTGTTCTAAAAGCTTATACCAGGTAGTGAGCGTGTAGTGCTTTTAGATTTACTTTTAAACTTGGCTCAAAGTAAAAAAGTAGATCCTGCTTTAAAAAAAAAAAAAAGAAAAAAAAAAGAAATCTCAATTCTTGTTTGTAGCTAGCTTGACATTCAAAAGGTTATTGCACTATACAAACATCCCTCAGAAAGGCACTTTTATCCTCCCTCCCCACCCTTAATTCCCAACCAACAGCTGTTATCCAGCACGTGCGTGGTGCACACACATTCACCAACTGCAAGTGAATTTAAAACTGAATCCTTTTAAAAACCAAACATTTTGGTATATAGTTAAAAACAATAAAACACAAGTGATGGTAAAAAAAGGATTAATTTGGGATTTAAAAAGAAAGAAGTGCAAAGCTGTGTTGCTCCCATAGTCCCTGCTGCATGCCGTGTACCGCATTAGTGACATTTCGTATTCAATGACGACAAAAAAAAAAAAAAGGGAAAAAATTTAAATAAGTGAACTGGAGCAGAAGAAATTATTCCAAACATTTAGATTGCCATCATGAAATAAGGCTGGAAATGTTATTTGTGCGTGTGAGGTAAAGATCTAAGTGGTCCTATAGCTGGCTCATTTTTTAGAGGAAAAGGAAAAAAAAAGGTGAGTACTATTGTTCGAAAAGGCCAGAAACAAACTAAGGTTAGGAGCGTGTCTCTCTGCAGTCAAACCAATCTTCCCACAGCATCTCTGCTCAAAGATCCCAGCTGCTGTCATTGATGGAAGGACCTTGCTTCTAAAATACTTCTGGATAAGTGAGCCTATCTGCATTTCAGCCACAAGATCATCCCTGTTCCGCTGCAAGCCGTCTGGACAGTTTTAGTGTTTTGACACCTTTGAAAAACCTTTGTGCCTGCATTGTTGGCCATAATGGAGCTGAACACTGCAGGCTTGGTGGCTTTCAAAGGCCCCCCTCAAGAAGCAGTGGTTCAAAGTGGGTGAAGGAAGGTAACTGGGTGTTCATGTAGGCATCTGCCTATAAGGAATCCATTTTAGGGAAAGCATTAATCTCCTCTTAAAGATATCAATACCTTTTACATAGAAACCTTTGAGGCATAAGCTAGGCAGGCACAAACTCTTGAGGCAGAGGCTGCTGGACAACATCCTGATCATTTAATGTTCAACAAGGTCAGTCAACCTGAAATCTAGGCAACAGTCCAGATTAGGAAACCACTCAGGGGAGTGAAGCAGCCAGTCATCCAGCCTTGAGAAAAAAAATTAGATGAATCAGTCAGGCTGAATAAGAAAAGAAAAAAAAAGTGTTAACTGGTCAGGTTGCCTCCAAGCCATCTGCCACTCAGGTAGCCTGCGAGGCACGGAGATATGCCTTCAGGCAGTGTGGTGTTGGAGCAGCTGGACCACATATCTCAGTCGGTGACGTAATTCAGAGGTGCAACCCATTTCATTCAGCATGCTGAGGAGATAAGTGTAAGAGACGCGCTCCCGGCTGATGTAGGTAAGCAGGTAGGAGTCATCAGATGACTTGCACAAGATGATCTTTGTGTGGTCTGTGTAGAAGTTAACCTAGAGCAGATTAAAACAAAAAAAATCAGAACTAATGTGAGAAACCATGTACCCAAAAGCAAAAACATCAATTTTTTTTCCATTAATAAAACATTAAAATACAACTAAGGTTCATCCAACCTGTAGAGTGCCATTGTTGAAGAGCATGACAAGAGCGTGGTCAGTCTTCACCCACTGGAGGAGCAGAGGAGGAGAACCAGAAAGCTGCTCCTCACATTGCAGATCTCCACCCTGAGGACAGCAGATATATTGATCGTGTTTAAAACCTGTGACAGATGTCTGCCAAGACAATCTTTAATATAAACAATAACTGCAAAGCAAACACACAAACCAATAAAATGAATAAAAAACACACACACTTCCCCCTCATACCTCCATAAGGTTCTGCTCCATGTAGTTAGCCATGAGTTCAACAATTTGCTTCTGACTGCGAAGTTGCTCAGGTAGCGAGTTGGTTGGAAAAGTAAAGTGTTTGTTGTTGGTCAAGCAGTAGTGAACAGTCCTGTTTGTCAGGGGAAAAAAATGTAATTAGAAAGAAAAATAAACAAACAGTTTTCTGCAGAAACTTAAACTACATTTAAACATAAGCTGTATTAGACAAGCCCACTTCCTTAAGCTGGGCTTAAAGTTATTACGAAACAAGTCAGCTAATCTAAATGCAATGCAGCATTTATGCAACCTTAAATATGATTCTTGAGGTTCTTACTTGCGCTGGTCGCAAAGACTGAGATGTGTTCCCTCGTTGAAGAGCACACCTATGCTTTGGTTTGAGAGCTGGTAGCCAAACCCATATTTGTTTGAGTAGTCAACCCATTTAGTGACCCACAGGAAGGACTGAGGTCTGGACAAGCACGGTGGGTTTCTAGTGGCTAAACGAGGACAAAACAAAATGTGAGCCACAAGTAATTTCCCTTTGAAAACATGATTCAGTTGGTATTAAGAAAATTTAAAGAAATTATTATAGTAAAAAGGAGAAAACAAAATCATGCCTATAAATGTGCTCATTTACATAAATGCTTCTACAACAAGCTGATTTATGCTAAAAAAAGAAAGAAAAAAAAAAAGGTGTAGCATGTTTCTGCTTTACACTAAACCCAAATGCATAAAACTGTTGTAAAGATGTACTCATTAATTAAATCTACTTCGCCAATCACCATCATCTTTAAACCAAGTCCAGTCTTACCTGCAGGCATGGTGGCCAGGCAGTTGTTGAGAACTTTCATGGCTCCTTCAGCAACAGTTGCAGGAGTCAGCACATCCTCACAGGCTGGGGGGGGGTGGAAAAAAATCTGATAAGAAAACCAGACTACACAAATAAACTAGCTAGTTTCCAAGAGGAAGTGAAACCTACGTTCAGTGCTGCTGGCCATGGTGCCCTTGAAAGAACGAGATATAGACTTCCTGGATTCCTCCTCAGCTGGAGTCTGTTCAAGAGGCACAGAGCTGACTGGCTGACCAGTAGGAGAGGCCACCTGAGGGGTAACACAAGAGATGCACTTATAAGCACTTATTCACAACAACAATGTCACCAAGAGGGCAAAAGTATTCTAATAAAGCACATAGGCTTTCGAGGAGAAACCACGGCATTATTATAATAAACTTAACGTAGTATGCATAATTCTAGCCAGTTTGGTTAGTTTCCTGTAAAGTATGCCACATTTTAAACCAACCTTGCTTCAGATTGGTTTTCTGCTCTTATTTTCTGCATCTTGCTGCTAAAAAGGAGGCGAAACTACTTTCACACGTAGCAGTTTACTTCTGTGTTTTGCAAGCATGCTGCAAACTGATGTGCAGATTTCAATGCCACCGTTGGTGGCTTTCCAGAGAGCATATTTACCTCTTGGCTTAGAAGTCAGAAACAAATTTATAATAAAACATACCAGCCATGAACTATTTGACCACCTTACCGTCTCAAGATGAGGCTCATAACATTGACAAAAATAAAAAAATAAAGAGTAAACAATGTGGCTCCTATCAGGCTCTAAAAATAGAAACTAGACCAGCCTGATTAGGGATGGGCCAACTGCTGCTTCCCGCTGTTGTGGCATTTAACGCTACTCCTGCTGTGGATAGCAACCTTCTGAAGCAAGTACATGATGTGTACAAAGGCAGAAAATTAAAATGTAGAGGAGAAACCTCAAATCCTAACAACTCAACAGCTTCATTCAATTAAAGTTACAATCCAAACTAAATATTGTTCTGTCTCTGGATCGCCTACGATGGCTTCAAGGCTCTTGTTTAGATGTTTGAGAGAGGGGGGGAGGAAAAAAAAAAAAAGAAACCTCATGATTAAAGATCTCCATTTCCACTAAGGTGCCATTACTAATCTGTTTCGTCCATTGAAGTCAAAATGCTGACACACAGGGCTGAGCTCACACTAAACACATAAAGCAAACCGGTTCTCAGTAAGTTGGTGCGTAGCAAGAAGTGGCTCATCAGATTCCTTCCTCACCTCATGGCTTAAGTCAAGAATGCTTTACTACAGACCGTGCATTGTATTAGCTGCTGGGTGGGGGGGGAGAGAGACCAGCAAACACCACCACGTACCTCATTAGTTCCCACTGTTTTGTAGCTGATCTGCCGATTGATTGAACATTTGACGATGCCCGACACCAGCTTGGAAATGTCCTTGTCGTCTTTTTCCTCACATGGAATTTTCTCAGCTACAAAAAGCAAATAATCCCATTTTTTGGTGACTTTTCTTTAAACCGATCGCTATTTGTTTGTTGGGTTAAAAGCTGCTGCTTACCTTTTGCTTTTTTCTTGCCAAAGAAGCTCTTAGCCATTTTAGTGAAGAACTTCTTGGCAGGACTTGGAGGATGGAGCTCTGGCACCATCACACAGCTACTGGGCGGGAGTTTGTCAGGAGTGAAGCCCTGAAAAAAGAAATACATAGAAGCAGAAAGAGTTAAAACCAAGCGTCTGTTTAAAAGCAACTAAAGAGCTGTGCAATTCTCAAACAATGTAAATGGCACAAAAGGGACATTCCTATTTAATAGATCCATATTGCTCACAAAAACGCCAATAAAAAAAATAAATAAATAAAAAAAAGTGGAAACATACTTTGAAGAATTCATGGTTGAGGATTTGATCCAAGGTGAGTCTGTCACTGGGATTTTTTTGTAGGATGCCTGAGATGAGTTTCTGTGCTGCAGGGGAGAGTGTCGAGGGCAGGTTGTACCGAACTTCCTTTATACACTTGTACGTCTCTTTTAAGTCAAGAGTCTCAAAAGGGGGGTTGCCACACATCAGTGTGTACCTGCGAGATAGAAACCAAGGCAATCATTGATAAGCCCTTCAGTCAAAGTTATGACCTTGATTTAAAAAAAAATAAAAAAAGAAAAGGTATCACACACAAATGCAGAAAAAAAAAGACAGATACACACACACACACCACCACAACTTACATGACGCATCCAAGGGACCAGACGTCAGACTCTGTACCATGGCCCTGTCTGTTAAGCACCTCTGGGGCCAAGTAATTAGGAGTACCACAAATTGTTCTGAGAAAGAGAGAAAAAAAGTACAGCGTTTAATACTTCAAAAGGAGTTTAAACAGTTTCCAACTTGCAATAGATTTGCAAACTGTGGGTGAAACTTTTTCTGCTAGTCATACTTCTGGTATTCCGCAGGAAGATCAAGAAGGTATTGAAACTCAGCTCTAAGCATGACAGTCAACTGCCACTTAGAAACTGGTTAAGTTAGGTACTTACTGGGGGTTGCTGTGGGAGGAAGAATGTGCTTTGTAACTTATGTAATGGTTTTAGAAGTAGCTATGTGCAAGCCAAAAAAAGAGGAAAATAATTCCCTCACTCTCCAACCATCACCACATCCAGAAAGAAAGACAGTTTAAGAGTCACATTTACTTTTTTCTTTGTTCCACTGTCTCCAGCTTGGCAGCAAGGCCGAAGTCTCCCAACCGGAGTTCCATGTTCTCATTGACGAAAAAGTTGCCTGAAAAAGACAGGAATGCATTTTTTCCCCCGTCAGCATTCCTCAGATAACATTCGAGTCACAGAAAGTCACAGCGGATTCCTGAAACATTTGCAGTGCCTTTGTGCCAGACGTCATTTCATACCTAGTTTGAGATCTCGGTGCAGAATACTCCTGCTGTGGAGATACTTGAGCCCGGATATGATCTGTCTGAGGTAATATCGCACCTCTGGCTCTGTCAGCGTGTGTCTCGCCTTCCAAATGTGCGCCAAAGACTGCAAAGAAATAGCCATGAGTGAACTGTCAAACCCTGCATTAGTCAGTGTCACTGTACAAAGCTGCTGTGCACACACGCACATCCCTGTAACAGCAGAGATGAAATGAGGATGTAATGTAGATTATTGTGTCCCATCACATCAGTGCAACTTAGAGTATTAGCTGTAGCCTATAAATCATTTTAACTAACAGGTTAAAAAAAATACAGTACGAGTAGTGTCGCTGTTGTTCAGGCTGTTCTAGAGATTTCTGGTGTCTCACCTTCCGACTGCAGAGCTCGAGGAATATGTAGATGTTTTCTTGGTCTTCAAAATAATGAGAGAATTTCACCACATGCTTGTGTGAGAGGGTTCTGTGCAGCTCAATCTCATTTGTGATCTAAAAAAAACATTTAACTGATCAGTGAAAATGAATAATTCAGCAGAAACATTGATCATTTTCTCCTTCAGAAAGAGACAGAATGGTAATATCGCACACCTTGTCCCTCTGGTGTGGTTTGGCCACCCTGCTCTGTGGGATCACTTTTACAGCATACATTTTGTTGTTGGACAGATCTGTCATCTCGTAGCATCGAGCAAAACCACCCTAAGGAGGAAGATAGAAAAATAAAATAAGTATAAAAATGCAGCAGGTTGAAAACCTGCATTGGTCATGCATGCTCGGTCTCGAATACATGGCTTCCAGGATCAACAGCTTAAAAAGGAGGCAAAAAATGTGTAGTACAGCTGGGATGAAATGCATTAGAACACTGAAAAAGGATTCATCTCATGATGCATCACATCCATGATAAACGACACGTTTGAGTTCACCAACATGCATGAGGAATGACAATTCCACTAAAAAATGCATCACCTGTTTATTATGTCATGTTTGTTAATGCAAACCAGCATCCACACACACACACACACAGAGGCTCGAGCTGCTGCATTCATTAACCGTGAAAGTGACGGAGACGTTTCCAGCTCTGCGGCAGGCAGCAGAGGGAGGAAAAAAAGAAAGATCTGGCTGTCTGCCCGACGCAGCGCATCCATGACGAGCAACATGTTGGTACATCCGTGTTTCCATTCACACAGAGGTGGAATCATTTCAGCGTGTCACAGGACTCACACGGCCCGAGACAAGAAGCCGTTCAAATGCACGAGACCGTTAGGTGTAATAACTGCTGGGTTTTTTTTTATGAGGTGTTGCCAGCCAGGCGTGCGCATACAGGAGCTTGGCACACCTTGCGCCTGATTCATTCAGCAATGTCGCGCGCAACGGGGGGGTGGAGAGGGGGACTGATTCACCATAAGGCGATTCTCGCCATTCCCAAACCCCCAGGAAAAAAGCCCCTGGTTGCTTTTAAATCGAGCTACGTTTGGCGTAATAACATCAAATCAATTAGTTCACATTCTAGATCCATCTGTCGCCTCAAACTGAGCTGGTGAAGCTGGATGCAAACACATGGAAAAGGACATTTAATCTTCCTACCTTTCCCAAGAGCTTCCCTTTACTGTAGGACCTTCCCGTCCTGGAGTCGGTAACCACCTGAGCCAGCTCTGGTTTGGTTTGGTCGGGTTTATTCCTGGCATTTCTCACAGAGCCGGAGGACTGTTGGGGTCCACGCTCCGAAACAGACTTCAATAAATCCGCATTCATGTTGTGGCACGAGATACGCTGCGGCGCCTTCAAACAACCAGTATCCATTAACCAGCGGTGACAAACGAAGAGAAAAAATTATATCGCCTCGGTTTTACGTCCTCCTTTTTCTTTAAAGGCTCAGAAAACAGGCTACTGTGCGAGGACCCGTCCAGCTCCTCTGACTGTCTCCATCTGGTGTGTCTGAACGCAGATTCGGCCGGATATGTAGACAGGAGCAGCGTCATCGGAGCGCGCGCGGAGGGAGGGAGGGGGGGGGCGCACTGGTAGAGAAAGCCCAGATGATTTACTCAGACAGAAACCCAAAGATGTATCCAAGAGCTAAAAAAAATGAATGAAACAACCTCTTACAGGAAGGTCGGTGACGATGCTTTAAAGGCAGCGATGAGTATTTCCACCATGTTTCTCACTGAAAGTTTATTAAATGAAGCAGGAAGAAATTTGTTTTAAACACTTGACCTTGTATTAAAAGTTAATTTAAGTTAGTCAATTTTACAATTTACATAAACTACTCAGGAAACATACATGAATAAGACTAGCTTTTTAAAAAATAGGCCATGTTTGTTGAATTTAGACATGAATCTTTGAGGTTATGTAAGCTGCAAATTCACAAAAAAATAAGTTGGCTAAACATGTTCCACAGATCAGAAAACATGTCAGTGAGCCGTTAAGAGAAAAGATAGTGCCATTTCTTCTCATTTAAAGGACTTTAGAAGCCTAAATACTCATAACACTTTCTTTAACAAAGCTCCAGAATAAGAGTTTACAGGCGCCACCTGCTGGAGAAAAGATCAATGTCATCTCCTAGCTACTTTGCAAGAGAAATCAATATAGCAATACAACTAAATTAAATATGATTTTAATAATTACTAACCTCTGATATCCATTTTGTCACCAAAATAAATAAAAAAAAGTCAAATTCTGTATCTGTGTGTGTGGGGTGGGGGAAGGGGTCCAGCTGAGTTTTTTTTTTAAATGGAAAGCCACCTCAGTGTGTTGTACAAGTACACATAAACCCTCAACCTCCAATACAGAATGCAAGCATGCATGTTATATCGTAACCAATCAAATGTTAGGAATATCAGGGTGAAATGAATGCAACACAGCAAGAGACAGACACACAACTTGGTACAGCTGTTATATTTGTTAAAATCCTGAAACACCAAAAAGGGGAAGATGTTGGTTGCAAATATTAAAATAATCAACAACATTAAGAGTTTACAATGCGCAACATAATGTGAATTGTGCTACCATACATAGAAATCAAAGTAGAAAACTGCTCAACCATACCAAAAAGGTTGCATTTAGGAATGACAGGAGCATCTAATTACACTTTAAACAGGAATGAGTTGAACATAAACCTACTTTTATTACACAGAAACGGATGCAGATGTGGTCATGCTGACTATATATACACGCACACAACAGAATGCATAATGCAAGAGTACCACTGTTTTTGTAGCTTTCAATCAATTAATCTATTTATAGAATGAGACAGATATAAAAAGGCAGATGTAAAGGTTTTGGAGGATGACCGAATCAAAATCTTTCCAGGACAACAGCCTATAGTTCCCAAAATATTCCAATGGAACCCATACCAACAATGAAAGAGTGACTTAGGGCTGCCATCTGCTGGTTGGTGCTTTTTCTTCTCAGCGTAATAACATCTATGCATTACAGCTGCCTGTTTAAGCAGATCCAAAATCAGGCCACCCGGGCTTAGACATGAATCTTAATGTATTACGAGCTTTATTTTGCACTTTAGTTTTTAATGTTAATGTTATTCATGCCTGTTGTTGCCCTCATTTGACCCAACTATAGAAAAGCAGGAGAATTTAGAGGTCCATCATGCCTTCCCCTCTTATCTTCTTTTCTTGGGACTCTGACCAGGCTTTGTTGATAGTTCTCTTCATCTCGTCGTCTCCTTCATCATAAATCTTCTTCAGCATGTTCATCAGGCCCTCACTGGGGTCTGCATTCTCATTCATACTGGGTTTACTGTTAGGAGACAAAGGGAAATGATGTGGAGGTTTGGGTTGAGTCGCTCATATCAATGTCATGTTGATTCTGAGTAAATTCAAATTGTATTTGATTAATAGTTGGTAGTCATCGTTAACTTACTCTTTCTCTTTAGATTGCTTTTCCACTGTTGTAAGGCACTCCCACTTCTTTGTTGTCTGCTTCTTGCACATGACCAAGACCATGTCTGTTTTTATCTGTTACAGAAAAAAGAAACTTTTTGTAACACAAATCCACATTAAAAATATGCATATTTATTTTGTCTACTAGTTTTTTTAATCTACCTTAAATTTTCAGATAAATTAGAAGATAATATTATCAGTTACGAGAGCTACGGATCAAGCGAACGAGTCATAACAGGCGCTACTCAGTTTAGGAGATCCAGGTGCCCCCTTGGCAAGTGGCAGAACAAATTGAATCATGACAGTATGCAGCTTTTTGCAGTCAAATAGGGATGGCAGCCTCTTTAAAAAAACAAAGGTAATACCAGCTGCTTGCAGAGCAGCATATATGCAGGCGATGCAGTTTTCCCTTAAAAACAGGTGCACAAAAAGAGGAAACCCAAAGCTGGTTAAGAAGTCAAGACTGAAAGCGGTTTTAAATAGTCCCTGGGAAAGCCATTTACAGGAAAGTGAATGACGACAGCACATCAGTTTGTCTATAAAAACAGCAACTTTTAACCCAAAGCTAAATTAAGGATGAGAATGCACTTCATAGGCTAAAGTTTGTGATTATCTATAATGTATGAAAAATCATTTTTAAAAAAGAATAGAAATTGTGGAGAGTTATCAAGTGATTGTTGATGACAACAGAATCAGACTAAAGAGTAAATGCTTGTTTATTCTTGGGAGAAGGGATTTGTCTGCATCTGCATACATGACCAGGACAACTGGTTTCTGCAAAGCACAAAGAACGCCTGAGCTAAAAAATGTTCACTCCACTACCATTGATTTTAACCTCTGAATTTTCAATAGTAAAGCTAAACTACAGCAAAACAAAAGTTCCATCACAACAAAGTTCAAGCATTTAGCTCGGAGCGCTCCATATACTGCTGATTTTTCCCTCAAGCAAAATACTACAATATGTACGTGTACTTCTGCAAACTCCCAATACAGAGGCTGCAGAATTATAATTAAACAAAGTCAGCATAAACACCTGACATTGCTCTTTAAATGAGCAAATATAAAAGTTGTGTGTTTGCATATAAATGTTATTCACCTTTTTATAGCTGTCTTTTTCATTGATTGGATGCAACAGGTTGAGAACTGTCATCTGATGGTTTTTGCTGTCCAGATCCTTTACCAGCACTGAAAATGAGCTGGAGTAGAGACAATAAACAAATTCTGTTATAATAAATGGCATTTAGCTAAAAAAAAAAGAAGAAAAAAAAAAATCAAGAAAAGGGATTCAGTTGATCATCAACTTACCTGTTTGTAAAATTTACCTCCACGTTATCTGATGGAATTTTGTGCACATCTTTCAAAGCCAGGTAAATTTTGACAAAGTTCTCAGACTGGTCCCATGCTGTAGAAAGGACAAAAAGTACAAAAGCTTTCTCAGCTATTACACACACACCTTAAAAAGGAAAGGCAAGGTAGGGGATCCTGGAAAAAAACTGTTTGAGTTTCAGAGTAGACTTAAAAAATCCAAGCCCCCTTTTCAGGCTTCCCCCCAAAGCCACACCTCCAAAACACAAAAATCTGCAATGCTTGTTTCAAAACGTTCATGAGCATCGAGCATGTTTATGATGTTTTGAGCAAAAAAGATGTGGTCCACTCCATAAGTGGGTTGTGGGAGATTTTATGTGGGTAGCCAAAAAAATATTTTCCTTTAGCCTGGGGCGGACACAGAGGGGCTGAGGAACAAATGGCACTTGAGTTTAACACATATCACCATCAAGTCATTTAGAATAGACCAGTTAAAATGATTAAATTGTGTCTTTTCAGCCCTTTCTGTCCCACAGGTAACTAGTTTTATTTTTGTGTTAACATATTTAATTAGCTGCAGGCAGGGTGTGAAGGGGAGCTTTAGTAATAATTTTTTAAAAGCTCCTATAAGCATCTCCTACCCTGCATTTAAGTGTTGCTGTTTCCCACTACTGTCCTACCATTAAAAGACCGTTTCATACCATAGCTGGTGATCTTCACTGTGTATCCTGCTTTAGAGACTCCAGATGCATCTGCCTCTTTTCTAGCCTGATGTTCCTTTTGCTGTCGTTTGGTTGCGAGCTCCTTCTCCACCTTCTTCTGTTCCTGCTTTAACAGATCTTGCACTCTCTTCCTTCCTGCTTTCTCCAGGAGGGAGCCCAGTTCCTGCATGTCTGCCTCCAGCTGGTTGATCTGTGGTAGACATAAAATGCAATAACTGAAAACCCTCAGTGTCTGAGACTAATCATTTATTTAAAATGTGTACTACAATGAAACACATACCATATGGAGTATGGGGGATACCATAAGGGGGAGTTTTAATGTCATGTTAATTTTTTCTACAATTTTATAGAAAACAAACAACAACAAAAGCAAAGAGGGAAGAGAATGTCTCATGTGCATACAGAACAACAACCAGTCTGGGTAATTTAGTAGACCTGCATATAAACCAGCATAAATACAAAAGTAAAAGAAGAGCACGAGAAAGGTGTAAATGAAATATCCGATGAAATTGCTAATCAAGAAGAGTAAGAAATATATTAATTAGGTTCACTTCTGTGTTAGAATAAAAAAAAATCCTTAGGAATAGATTTGACAAATGGATCCTCTATTAAGTCAGTCAACAATTAAAGTCAGAAGAAAATATCTTAGCTTAAGACCTTCCTTTTTAACAAGTCTTACAGTGAGGGATAGTTTAGCCATATGTTAGTTTTGCAGTCATGGGGA
>JBAMHV010000008.1:12007208-12020602 GCA_037177535.1 Pseudomugil gertrudae
CTGCAGGTCTTACTGAATGAAAACTGCAGTGTTAATGTTGTTTAAATGTTATTCTGTCTTTCCTGTCCTCTCCACATAGTCAGTCGAGGCAGATGGCTGCCCTCCCTGAGCCGGGTTCTGCCAGAGGTTTTGTCTTCCTCTTATAAGGGACTTTTCCTTCCCACTGTCGCCCAATGCTTGCTCAGGTTGGGGATTGCATCAAAGTCAAGTTTCAATGCAATCTTATGGTTTCTCTTATGTAGGCTATTTGATGAATTGGCTCAGATATGATGTGAAGCGCCCTGAGATGACACTGTCATGAAGTGGTGCTATATAAATAAAGTTTAATTGAATTGAATGAAACACTTGTTTGCTGAATCTATCCCAGAACAGGTATTAGATCCTTACTGAATTTATGGTTATCAAGATTCACACATTTGCTTCATTTGTATGAGGTTATTTATATGATTTTTTTTTAAAGAACTTGGGTTTGCGTTCACAAGGCGCCTTGATAAATGTAAAAACTGCATGGTCTCTGACAGTTTTAACTTGTGTCCTCCCAGTCTCACTACTGGACAAAACATAAATGAACACGAGGCCTTTATGACCTCAAATCTGACCTCGCCCAAAAGACCAATGTGTACAAAATGTAACAATGTAAAAGTATTATGTACCAAAAACCGTGATATATATATATATATATATATATATATATATATATATATATATAATATAATGTGTGTGTGAAATTATGAAAAATAGAATAACTCGGCAATACCCATCGTGTAACTAGCAGACAAAACCAAAAAAAAATTAAAATAACGTGAAAATAGCTACATCGTTTAGCTGAAGAGATGCCCTATTAACACATGGTACATAGCTATAAGTATATTTAGTTCTTAAATTCACAAACACCTTTTAGCTTACATTTGATTGGGGTTAACTGTTAGCTCCAATGCGTATGGAGACGGTAATCTGTGACCGTTTGCATGAAGTAAAATGCCAGAATATTCTGGCAAACTCCACTCAAAGCTAAAAGCTAAGTTAGCAACCAAGATAGTGGCACGCGCCGCCATAAAATAAAATGTTATTCAGAACACGGCTGCTGCAGTGTAGTTGTGGAGTAACTTACACAGTTGGAGTAAAGCTAAAAACAAAGTAACTTTGCAGATATAGAGGTTTCTTACCATCCAATGTTTCCTAACGTTGCAATTCCATCACATTGCACAAGTAAAACTATCTCTGACACAAAGCTGGTTTTCCATTAACCGGTTTTGGCTGTGTAAATGTACTCACCTGCTCAGTTAGATCCATTTCGATTTTTATCCTTTTTCCTGTGTGTGTTTTACACCTCTTTTAGGCACTCTGACAGAAAAGTCTCCAGTCACTGTGTAGTGTGGTTCCTCTCCAAATAATAATAAAAAAAAACACGTTTCTTCTTCTGATTAGCGGGAGAACAGATAGCAATATTAAGGTCAGTACCGCCATCTACCGGCCAGAAAGGTAAAAATCTTTAACTAGTATTTTCCAAACTTAATTACTCTCATTTTAAAATGCTCTACTATACTGTATCTGCAATACAATGTTAATTATTAGAATAACAAATACTAAAATCAATTAATTAAATAAATAAAAATGACCAATTGGACTTTGAGACGTCCCCTTCTTTTTGAGTTCAAAACCCTTGTGTGTGGATGGAATATTTGTTTTAATTACAAAGAAAAAACATGCTTAAAAAATTAGTGCTACATGCTAAGCACATTTTCTTATAAGCATTATAGGTGATTTATTTCCATGTCAGCCAGTACTCAGTGATACTGCTGATTGTATAAAAAAAAGGGGAATAAAGTGTTTTTTGCTTGAATAAAAGGAAACATCATATATAAAACATTGCTGTTTCTTGAAACATTTTTCAATAAACAATGACACCTCTAAATAGAGTTTGGCTATATATTTATTTAAATCTGGCAATCAGTTAAATTGACATTGGACTTTTCTGGAATCCACAGACCATGGTATTTACAGGCTTTAAAATTTATACAAGATAACAAATGTGGATTACTGTCTACAGCAAACATAAACACAGAAGTGTGAATAGCTGACGTTGTCCACGATGCATAATTCTAAACTGGCCAACATGATGACAGTCACCACCTTGCTCTCAGGATCCCAGACATCTGACTGTGGTCAGCGAGATGACGAAAGACAATACGACTCAGTCGCCATCTTCGCTTCACTCCCCTGGGCCTCGAAGTCAGCACACACCTATTGCGTATCCTCACAGGACAGCTGTCTCTGGGAAGCGCGGCGATCTCTCTGTCTGCAATCTCCTGCAGAGAAATTTACATACTTTATGATCACAAAAACCACACAATCATATAGGTTGAATTGAAATCTACACAGAACATCTGTTTTAGCAGATACTGAAATCTGAAAACAAAACACGTCAATAGCCCCGTTATAGTGTTCCTTTGCCATAACATTGGAAACATCACAGACACATTAATGGATAATGAAATCTAAATTAAAAGTATCAAAGGTCAATAAATGACAGCATATAAAAAATGTTAATTTAAATGAAAATACTGCACTTCACCTGAAGCTCTTTAGGTAGGATGGTGTTTTTTCTCAGTGCATTAATCCGTAACCTCTCATCAGCATAGTCAAAGGCCATCTTTCTCCTCTTGACATCTCTTAGCATCCTCCAGTTGACATAGTAACCTCTCACCTGCTCTACTGCTCCCCAGCAGCTCCTCAGTGCCTGCAAACCATGTTTATCCAGTTACTAACAGCAAATCATGTGTGTCAAACATAACAGGAGGATGAGGTTAAACAAAGTTTCCTCTTAAATCAGATGATTTGGAATCTGATCACGTCGGGCAGGATATTATGAGGGGAAAAGCCCACTCACATAAACAGTGAGCAGGGCCCAAACAAAGGCAGATCATTGTTTCAACTAATCAATGCAACAGAATTAGTGTGCTAAATGGAAGTGACCCAGCAGCACTTAATTACTTGTGGTTATCATTGCAATTTCATCAAATTTTACCAACAATGTTGGAAACAAAAATTTACACAATGTAAACCTAATAGGCTTTAATAGGCTTGGGTGTTGTAAGTGGGTGGGACTGAAGGGCCTTTTCACATAAATAAAATACAATATTATAGTCATTGAAAACTTCTTTTTAAAAACCAAGCATAACAATTCTGTTTATAAGCCACTTGTGTTTCATTAAACTTTTATCGTGTATCTCACCATTTGCTTAAAAATGTAAAAAATTAGATTCAACGGTGAGTCTGCTTTTAGTTTTATGCTCCACATTTGTGGAGCAGTCTGCCAGAGGATCTGAGGGCAGCTAAAACTACGACATAAGACCCATCTTTTTAACCAAGCTTTTGATCAGATGCATTTCATGTTAAATTCATATTAACTAATCTATTCAGTTTTAACATTTTATTGTATAACCGTCACAAACATGTTCTGCCCCTATTATTATTATTATTATTATGTTTACGTTTATTATGTTTATGTACAGCTATAACTGAATGAACAGCCCATCTAAAGTTGATCATAAGCTCTAAACATGTCAGTGTCAACAACAGTAATGGTTACAGGGAAATATAATCTCTTTTAAATTGATGTCATTAAGTCGATAGTTATCAATTTAACGGGAGTTTCAAAGATCAGCGAACATTTTGAAGAGGTAGAAATTTGGTAATGTTTTTTCGTATACATACATACAACATCCCTCCTGACATTCTTGTCTCAAAGCTTGTCTTGCAGTTAAAACTTACGGCTACCTACACCTGCTACAATTAGCTAAGAAGCTAGTGACACCATTTAATGTTTTACTGGGACTTTTTCATTGGTCTAGCAAAGATATGTGGCGTAACCTAAATAAAAGCACTGTCTCAGAGCAAAAATATGAGAATATACGATACCTGCTTCGGTGCGCTAACGGTGGAACAAAAGGCATTTAACCCCAAACATGCTAACCTGCGGGCCGCCATGATGGATTTACTGTAAAAACACCACCAAGAGAAGTTATAGGTATAATTTGCTTATGTCGCCACCTATTGTGCAGGCGTGGGAAATGCCGAACTCTGGCAAACCTAAAATGAGCATATTGATTTTATGTCTATTTAAAATCTAAACCTCCTCAGGTTAGCCAGTCTTTTCTATTTTCTTTTTTCTGTGTTAAATAAAAACAGTATCCCTCCATCCTTCCATCCATCCTTGTTCCAGTACAGGGTCATGAGGCTTGCTGAACGACCATGTCTAATATGTAATGATAAAAAAAAGACTTAGTGTGTCTTATCCAATAAAGGCCGGATTTTGCTATACAGGATAATCCCCTTAGCAGTTACTCTTTACCACAGAGAATAAACTTGTATGAACACAATTATTTTAGTTATTTGCAGTACTACTGAAAACCACCAGATGGCAGTGTAGTTCTTAGTAATATTTACCTCATCATATCTTCACAGCAGCCACCAGGAGCAGAACTCCTCTTTGTTCATGTTGAATAGGAACCTTATGTCAGACTGGAGTCCTACTCCTCAGTCCTTTGACATTAAGACTAATCTTCTCTACCCTGAAAGCTCTAACAATGAAGCCCTTGTGTTTTAAGGAATGTCTATCTTTTTTTAAGTGTGTGGTTCAGCAGGGTGCTGTCCTTGAAATTTTATAGAGAAAGGAAAAGAATAGAAACAGATTCCATTAAACCATCATTATTGTGGAGCCTGTAGGGGTTGCATTCTTGGATAAATATAAACACATGACAAAGTGCAGGCAACTTCTTCCATAAAGAATAACACAATGAAACAGGAACCTAAACAATAAATGAATTGACAAATGTCAGAGAAATAAATACATCATTACTTACAAATGACAGTATTTGTATATATCTTTTACTATGGTAACCTATAGTATATATATATATATATATATATATATATATATATACCGTGTATAGCTGAGATTTCCTTCTTGCAATGCAGCATCATCAATCACCAATCATCTGGTTTAGAAGTGGTAGCAAAACCCCATACCATTATTATAAAAACACAGCATATGCAGTGTATTATTAATAATTGAACTAAACTAAACTAAACAAGAAAATTTTGGCCTAAAATTCTACCAACAACTAATGAAAGTATCTGAAGGTGACTTCTTTAAAAAACTGGGAAAAATCCAGCACAGACCTGCCATAGGGCATGGGAGATGCATCTAACCCTTCATTTCATCATCTGCTGTTCACTGAAGCATCAATGGAGATGGTCTCCGTGGAACGACGGCTGTCAAGAGGCCACTGTTAATGAAGAGGAATTAGTAAGACATGCTGAGTGAGCTAAATGACACAAGAAGTGAACAGAAAATCAGTAGCAACAGGTTATATGGAATGATGAATCCGCCCCCAGAGCTCAGACCTCGACTTTATGAAGCAGAGTGGGATCCTTTTGAAAGGGAATGGGGGAAAAAAAAGCAGCCAAAATATTTTAATTACTGTATCTTCTTTTTCTGGCATCATTTAAAATTGAGAAGTGGATCAAAAGATTTACAATGCATTTAAAAAAAAGATTAACAACGACAAACTTTCTGCTGATTTTTAGAGACTGGAAAACACAGCATTTTCATTAGACAGCAGCGGTGTATTATAGTTAAACAGCTTTTTAACCCACATATGATTATGGGCTTTGGTTCAAAACACCAAGAAAGCCACTTCAAAATCACTGGAAATTAAAAACCCTGCTTTTAGAAATTTCAGAGATTATTGACAGATTGCATCTGTCAGCCAGATTCAACGTTTGGTTGCTTTAGAGAGAGAGAGAGAAAACAACAACAGAAAAAGCCTGTCTGATGTAGTGGTCCAATATTATTTTAAACCTTTAATTTTTACATTCACTTATACGTTTTTGTGATTAAATTTCATAACACATCACTCCACTGTGATACAAGTAATACACAGTATGATCATGATTAAGTCCATTACACTAAATAGATATTACTTATGTATCTTACCACAGTTAGGAATAGCAGCTCTGCAGAGATATTGCTTATTGATAACAGTCTAATGGTGTGATGAGTCCTACTGTGGTTTAGGAAGTTATTTGTGACAAAGGGTCAGCAGCAAGAGAGATCTGATTGGTTTCCTTCTCTCTGGCATGAAAAAAAAATGCTGGATATATTTTACTGATGTCTTATGATTTTACCAGCAGACATGTATTTTTTATAGGAGATTTCAAGACCTCAGGCTAGATCATATCAGAGACTTGAGAGATTTGGGAACAAACCTATCCAATGTTAAACAAATGTGTTCTTGAGCAGTGGCGAATACTCAGGGGGACAACAGACAGGTGGCATCGTCCATAATACCGACAGCAGTTAAGTGGGCACTGTCATCGCCATGACACAAGGTAACTGAGGCTGAAACAACTGGGATCTTTGCTTTCCCTTGAGAATTGTTGCACCATATGAAGATGCACAATCTTTATAGTCATCCAGTTATGTAAAGTAATATTATTGTCTGTCTGCATCTACAAAGAGTTTGACAGTTTTCATACGCAAAAGTAGAATCAAAGTGTATCATGAACAAACGAGGTATAAAGTCTGAAACCAAATTTTCAATTAAACTATATCCTAGAGAAAACAAAAATATCATCAGCCAGATCACTGGATGTCGCTCTGTGGAAAATCTTTAAAATGCTGGTTCAGATGTATAAGAAACATTCTTAATGCGACACTTTCAAAGTAAAAGAAGCTCTATTAATGCATCCCAGGCGGTGAAGTAACCCCTCTGGTGTTACTCAGCAATACCTTCTATAACTGTGGTTTAGACATTCTTTTATTCTACACTGAATATTATGATTAAAGCAAACTAGGTTCCCCTGGCTGATCAAACAATGCTCTGATTTATTCCATACCACACTGAAATGAAAGTGTGACAGGAACAGATGTCTGCATATTTCCTCCCTGGTTGGTGTTTGAGTGTTTGAAAATGGGGACAGTTAATTTGCTGCTAGCAAATCTGAACTTCTTTATTCCAAAGCAATGCTGATAAAATGTAAAACAGAGGGTCCAACATGCTCACACAAGAAGTTAGTTTAAATTCAGTCACTGTCTTCATCTGAATGACAGCTTAATGGCTGTCATTTAGCTTGTAAACAATAAACAAGGTGTTGTCTTTCTTTGTGGGTGGGCTTTAACATTCTTGACCTAACTGTGTGCAAAATGTGAACTTGTCAACATAAATCAGGCAGAGCCCATAAAATCAGACTGCAGTGTCAAAACAGAAGTGAAATATATATTAATAAAACAACACAGTTTAATGTGGCATCTTGAAGAGAATGTAATCTTAGGTGGGACTGTGAAAGGCTCAGTACAGCTTAGCATTTCAGGATACTGGCCTTTTGTACTTATAAATAGTTTACAAAAGTCACTGTCAGTGTCCAAGGAAAGCAAACGACTCAATTGACACACGTTATAACACATTTAGTGCTTATTTTAAAACTTTTACCTTCAGGATGAAAATCTATTTAATTATTACAAATTAGATTAGGTTATTTTAAACCTTTTTGTTGCTGGAATGTTGAAAAATCCCTGTAAAGATTATTAGCATAGAATAAGAACAAATATACTGTATGTATAATGCATGTATGTTTTAATTAAAAGCCAAATTTCTATACAAAGAGCTCCACGTGCCAATGTTTTGCAACCCCAAACACAATGCAATCACTCACTATCAACAATGTATCATGACTTGAATGTTCAGTTTATACAGACAAGGCAACATAGTGATGTTTCACCTCCACCATTTCTGTGCAATGTTATGCATACTGTACCAGTTGCAGGGAGGAAAGAAAAATGTTGCAGTGAGACATTTACTATATGTCCCTGGCTATGTAAAATAAATAACTCTGCTCAAGATTTTGTATATATATCACAAGCAGAGCCATAATTTTCAAGCTTTGTACTGGTCCGTTATTCTCCATTGGATGTCTTCTGGCACACTTCTTTTTTATTGCAAAATGAAAAGAGGCAACCATATGCTACTGCATTTAAATGCACTTTAATAAATCACTGACAAACCAAATCTTTCACTCTGGAGTTTTGATGATGG
The DNA here is from genome assembly GCA_037177535.1 of Pseudomugil gertrudae. Lineage (NCBI taxonomy): Eukaryota > Metazoa > Chordata > Actinopteri > Atheriniformes > Pseudomugilidae > Pseudomugil > Pseudomugil gertrudae. The sequence continues at coordinate 12,015,308 of JBAMHV010000008.1, forward strand.
AAAATTTGAGTGATGCTGCAAAGCATTTTAACTGTCTAAGCATGCCTTGAAGACACAGCAAAAACAGCAAGATAGGGGGATAAAAGATTTTATAGATCCAAACACCTTCCAGCTACACTCTGTTAAATCAAACACTGATGAAGCTCAGCTCCTTAGTTTTTTTTCTTTTCTTTCTTTTTGTATTTTGGTTTTAAGAAGCAACCTTTTTTTAAAATCAGTGGCTAACAGAGGAGGACTTTTTGTTTTCCAATCACCAACTTCCTTATTAACTGTCGATCTATCCTGGGTGTACTCTACTTCTTGCCCAGTGGTTACTGGGATAGGCTCCAGCTACCCACAACCCTGAAACCGAAGACACAGTATGGAAAATTAATGAATGGATGATGGATTTCCTCGTGCTGTCTGACTACTCCTGCACTGACGGTGTGAGAAGATCTGATTAGCTGAGATTCTGTCAACCAGGCCCAACTGCTGTTAGCTAGTTGCAAAGTGTTCAAATGGCCCCACTTACCTCTCAGTCATCCTCTAGATGTGTTGGTTGTGGTTGCCTGGCTGAAAAAAAATAGCCAAACTAAAGATACAGATATACAATTTGCACTGAATCCAAGAGGCTGAGATCATGATGCATGGGCATCATGATGCATACCATTATCTTTGGTGATCCACAACTGGAGTCCCAGATGTAGATTTCAGAGCAGTGTTCCACAACGAGCCTAATAATATCAATGTCCCGTCTCTAAGGCCCTTCCACAGATAGCCAGTCCATGAGTCCTCAAAGGAAGCCTTAGGTCAGCTACACACCATCCCAACCGGAGCAATGGTTCCTTGTTGGTCCATGCCAGGCAAGATGGGGGACAGAGTGAGATTCTTCTAGACCAGATGAATGCAATTTCCTTTCCAAGTGCCTTTATGGTTGTTTTAAAGCTTAAAAGGAGCTTCTTTTGACTGATTGTCTTTTTTTTTTTAGAGGAGCAGCCTTGTCTTGTGTTGTATGCTTTAAAGCTGTCACTCTGTCAACAAATTCATCAACCTGTGTCATAGCAGAGCTCGAATGTATATTCATATTAACACTTGGTGTTGTTGGAAATAAGATGACATGGATTTCTTAAATTTGGTAACAACCTCATCTGACAAACATTAACTATAATTCCAAACAGAGCACATTATTCTCAGACTGCAGGTTTTCTTGTGACTCCCAGAATCTCTAAGTAGAATGGGAGGAAGAGCCAGCTCCCAGTGTGGGTTTGGGAGGCAGACACGCTTTCTACCTTCAAGATCAAGCTTAAGACCTTCTGTTTTTTTTTGTTTTGTTTTTGTTTTTAGCTAATCTCATAGTTAGGGGTAGTCTAGCCATCTATTAGTCATGCTGCCACATGAAGCACTGAACACTTACTTCCATCATGTATAAATTTATGACACAAATGACCCATTAACCAATTTCCTCTTTTTCTGTAGATCTTCCTGGATACAAATTGCCTGGCATGTTGATCTGTCTTTCCTGTCCTCACCATCCCAACTAGTCGAGGAAGATGGCTACCCTGCCTCAGCCGAGTTCTGCCAGAGGTTTGTCCTTCTTGTTAAAAGGGACTTTTCCTTTCCACTGTCGCCTCATGCTCAGGATGGAAGATTGGATCAAAGTCCAGATTCAATGCAATCTATTGGTTTTCCTTGGCTAGGCTACTTATTTTGAATGAGCTCATATTGATGTGTCTGTAAAGTGCCCCGAAATGACATTGTTGTGGAGTGACGCTTTCCAAATAAAGCTGAATTGAACTGAATTTAAACATAACTCCAGCTTGATACACCAAACCACACTCTTTGTTAAAAGCTCTCTCTCTCTGATGTATTGACTGATCATGGCAGTGAACAAACTGTTCTGGCTGTTATACCTTCACTGACACATTACTGTGTGAAATCTTCCTCTTGGAAATAAGTTGAGCTACAGCTCATTTAACAGGAGGCCTTGACCTAACTGACTCTAAGGTCCCTGTTTTCCATAACTCAAGAATGCACCGTATTTCCCCCAGCAGTCAGAGGCAGACTTACAGCTTATGAGACACATCTGAAGGTGAAAAAATACAAAACTACAGGCCACCTTTTAAAGAGATCACATCAACCATAATGTCTACTCATAGCGTAGACAACATTTTTCTAAGGTTGTTCTTTTATATATTAAAATACCAGATACAGAACTTTGTGCAGAATCATAAACACAGAACAAATAAAACAAAGAATGTGAGCCAGTGGTGTCCATTTAGAAGAGGCCATGGGCCTCCTGACCCTCTTTCCTCAGTCTTAGAATGTACTCACATTTGTTTCCCAAAATATACACCACCACAATTTAATAATTTTATAAATAAAAAAATATTTTACTTGCCTAATATGTCTAACTATCAGATGGAAATATAAAGACTTGTCAAAATACCTTGGAGGTTGAAGTTGTCACAGGTGTCACCGCACAGCCGATTCTCATTAAAAGGCAGCCATAGTGCACCAAATCATGCCGCGTGTTCTTAGAAAGTGTTTTTATGGTTTCACTTTAGTCTGTGTGCCGTAAATGATAACCCTGGTCTCACCTTAATCCTTTTTCATGTTGTTTTAATTATGTAAAATACCCCATCAAAAGTTTACAGTGTGTATAAATAACATGCAAGAAGGCCCCAAAGTGGTAGGCTATTCATTTTCATTTCCTTTGGAACACGATGCATCAGGACATCGGAAAAAAAAGATTAAATAAAAAATGTCTGCATTCATCATATTAGGGTATTGTTACATCAACAAAGAATGTTCAGTCTGTGATAAAAAAGAAGTGCTTTGTGGCAGCACACAGGGATTTTAATGACCAAAAACTGAGGTTTTGATCCAGTAACAAACCGAGAGAGTCTCACTTCAACTTGCTTTGCCTTCATTTTACAATGAAAATCCCACATATTATGTTTACTCAACTAAGGGAATTTCTTTGCCTTCCATTTTTTATCACTAAAAATGTATTTGCAAAATCTCACAACATTCATTCATTTATTTATTCATTATCAGACAGTAAAAAGGAAGTTTTAGAAAACTCCTCCAGTGATGTGTTTATTTACATGTAAAACTCTGAAGAACAGCACTTCTGTTTGAGGTAGTGAGAACCTGTTTAAGTGAGACTAGTTATTTTAGTAGAAGAAAGCACAGAGAAAAGTCTTTGGTGGGGTTTGGGTGGGGGGGTAAATCTGAGATCTGTAAATCTGCTTGCATGACCACCTGTTCTAGGACGGAAGGAAATCTCAGGAAAAGGATATGTACGTTTATGCTTTTTGTTTTCATTTAATTTTTAATGCAAGTTTTATTTGCCTTAAAATAGGTAGAAAACATACCATTTAAAACATGTGCTCAATAAGAAAAGGACCCGTGTGTTATTTATCATTAGCACTTGCTAAGTAACTCCGTACCTCTGTTTTCCAATTTAGACTCCAAAGGGTCTTGGCCTGTCAGTTAGAGGGTCTTAACCTTGTTTTTCCTGTCAGATACAATAGAGACCTCACATTTAGCAAAAATGATTTCTGTGCATTGACTTTTCAAAAGTTCCTAAAGAAACAGCTCCCTGTAAATGTTTTCTCCAGTTGAAATCTGACCAAAATTCATTAGATGGTTACATTTTTTATGAAGGAAGTCACAAAATTCACACCATGCAGTCCAGTCCATAACTAATTGTGCTGCTAAATGAGCATTAGCCAGTGGCATGGGCAGGAGCTTGCCTGAACTACACCCGCTCCAACTTGTCTCTCCTTTAATTCCCACTTATGCAGCAAATACAAATGACTGAGGAATCTCTGAGATCAAAAGCATGGGTGGTGTTGGCTTATGTCATCTGGTGGAATGAGGGATCAAGTCTTCACACAGAGTTTCATGACTAGATGACCTAACCCTCAGAACCGATCACCACATCAGCACAGGAAGCTCTGTGCTGCTGACACCGGTTCATCTGTCAGACTCCTGCTTGACTCTCCTTGTCTGTTCCAATTAAATCTTTTGCTTTTCTGCTTCACTAGCTCCTTTTACAAAAAATATTACTCACTAATTATCATTCTGATGGCAGATTAATCTTTTTCTATTAATTTTAGAGGCTGATGAGAAACTTGATCGGTTAGTCACCCTTAAGCTTCAAGACCAAAGTGAATTCTTCTTTTTTCACATTTAGTGATAAACATCAGCTGAGTTAAGGTGCTTTGGTTCCTTCCAGGTTTTGCTGTATGCTCAAAAGCCCGGGGGAAAGGAGGGAGAAGGGATTCACAGAGTGATATCACCAAAGATGAGCAGTTGGAAACAATGTGATGTGAAAAGGGATCATTCTCTAAATAAGCCTAAATGATCCCCTTTCACATCACATTGCACTTTTTAGGGACTTTGTCCAAACAAAAACGCAAATGCATTTCATATTAGGCACAAGGTTGCACAGAGGTGTAGTGGTTAGCACTGTCACCTCACAGCAAGAGAGCTTCTGCTTTAAACCTCTACTGGGGTTCTTCTGGTGGAATTTAAGTCTTCCTCATGTAAGTATATGAAGTCTCTCCAGGGACTCTAGTTTCCTTCCACAGTCCAAACCCCCCCAAAAAAACATGAACATTTAGTTAATTACTGGCTCTAAATAGCTTTAACTGGGGGGTAAACAGAATTTCTTCTCCCAGTGTTGATGACCTGGAGAGCTGTCCAGGTTTTAACACCCCCTCCTGCACTCATGTTCATGGATGATTTCATAATATGAAAATCAGAGGAAGTAAATATGGATGAAAATAAACTGTACGCTACAACACAGGAACTTTAAGGATGTTCATGTGTGAATATCATAATGTGTTTGTGCCGTTATTCAGATGTAAAGTTCTGAAGACTCAACATTTAGGACTGCAACAGTAAGATGCTGGTAAAGCTTAATACTTTCAGTTGGAAGAGGCTGTGAATGTGGAAAGTTTCTGGGTTTGACCTTAGTTGTTAACATTTTCCTGCATGCCAAGTCAAGTGAAATAATGTGCTCCAGTACTTCACATTTCACCACGCCTCTAACTGTTATACTGTACATCTTGGTCTAGCTGGAATTCAGCGATTCATGGTTCTTCCTCTCCCTCAGAATAAGTTTTACTTCCATGGACTGACCGCCAGTCCTAACACTTTTGTTATTGTACAGAATAACAACTTGTAACTTCCATCCATCCATTTTCTACCGCTTCTACCACTTGGGCGATGGAGCCAATCCCAGCTCACAACGGGCGAGAGGCGGGGTACACCCTGGACAGGTCGCCAGTCCATCACAGGGCCAAC
>JBAMHV010000008.1:12024738-12042940 GCA_037177535.1 Pseudomugil gertrudae
TCACACCAGGAATCGAACCGGCAACCTTCTTGCTGTGAGGCCACAGTGCTAACCAGCTGCGCCACCGTGGAGCCCGCTAAATAAATACAATAAAATAATAAATAAATTAAATAAAACAAAATAAAAATAAAAATAAAAATCCCAATGGGGACTCAACCCCATGGTGCTCCAATGAGTTTGGACACGATTGTTATTTATTAATTTTTTTAACCTTCCAGGCTTTCCCCAGTTGTTTCTGGCATCCTTAGTATTTTCCAGGTTCTTGTGTTCCTTTTACCTTATATTACCATTGTTGGGGGTGACCACATAGATCACTATGGCTTTCCTTTGCTGGTTATTTATGATCACTATACCTGGTAGTTGGTCTGTGTCTGGAAGTCCCACAGAGAAATACCAGGAAGATGTACTTAAAAATGGCAATATTAATTTTAATTCTGACTCTAAGGCAACAGACAGTAATATAAATAGACAGATACAAATAAATCTAATCTTTAATCACTTGTTAAACAAAGGACAGAACAACCAGTTATTCTGAGCTTTATGTTTGCCACATTTTGCATATTGCTGCTGTTAACAAAAAGAATAAATGCAGTGATTCTTACTTTACACAGTCTCATTTGATTTTATAATCAGCCAATCCTGAAGGAGAAAAGAAATAAATAAAGAAGGTAAATCAAAGGTTTGTGTGGGCTCTTCTAATAACAGCTCACTGTGTTTTTTTCCTAGAAAAAGGAAGCAGAGCACAGACATGCATCACTTTAAAGAAAACAATATATAAAATTCATCCTGCTGTGAAGAGTTCTGTTACATCTGTGTGGGGCACATTTCCCAGCATGGGATGAAACCAACACACACAATAGGAAACAGACACATTTTCCTTAAAATACGGGGACATGCATGACATATTTTTTCACTGTCCCATGAAGCACTGTAAATGTCATCACCTCCCACACAGCGTGTTCCTGCAGCCATCTTGGTATTTTCTATTCTTCATGTTTTATGTAATATTCACTTTAGTCTTAAAATATTGATTTGTTAAAATATCAGAGTTAAAATAAAAGAATGACTAAATTTCATTCAGAATATACCATTGACTTTAAGTCTTACACACACATAACTCCTAAACACCAGCAGGTATGCAGGAATAAAAGATACCATTACTGCTAAGCATTTATCAGAAAGTCTTTCATTTTAAACATCACCACCATGTGATGAAATTCTACTGACAGCTTGTGCAGCAGCTGTCAGTAGACACACAACTTAAATACCTGGCTGACGTTTGTGACAATGTTGCCATTTTCTGTTTGTATGGTTTGTGTGTGTGTGTGCATGTATCCACTTATTTATTGTGTGTTATTTGTGCTGAATTTGAATACCTTTAGATTGCAGTCATTTATGAGGTGAGAAAAAGATTAAAAGTGATTCAGATAAGCAGTAGAAGCTCTACTCTCATTACTTACGCATACAAAGAAAGACATGGAAAGACTATCAAATACTGTCTGCATCATACCTCCATGTGCTTCTTTACAGGAACTGCAGACTTTTGTTGTGTAGAAACATGGAGTCAAATCCAGTATAGAAACAATAGTTTTGACACATTGGAAGATCTAATAAATATCTTATTGATATTTAAGTAAATGTGAAAGTAGTTAGTGTAGCCTAGAACCAGTCAAAAAAGTTAACATATACCCAATACCTTTAATTACGAATGTCCAAGTATGTTCTGGTGTTGATGGGGAGTGACAAAGAAACCATCCTAACTTTGCATCATTCAGGCAATAATTTCAACTCATGAAACAGCAAATACAGGTGGACAACATTTATCCTCACACCTGAGCTTATATAGATACTCCTGAAGGATTGTATGTAATCTAACAAACTGAATTGGCATTTATATTACAGCTGCATCCTGATTTCACTGACCATACTATATCGGGCCAAAGCAGCATCAACCATCTCACTCATGCTCACTGTCTCCCCACAGCTGTTAGGTACAATACAATCTTTAAAAAGGAAGCTCTTGGCCGGAAATAATACTTTTTTGTATGTATTTTAAAATGTAAAATTTGTAATTTGGGCAAAACCTTAAAAGAAAATATAACAGGTAATAAAAAATCTGTTCTTGATTTATAATTTAAATAAAATAAAGTTTGAAAAACAGTATTAACAGAAACTATATGCAATGTAATGAGCAAAACAATAAGACATATTGCTGTTGTCAAAATGTTTTTGACCACATACAAGTAACAATATATCTGCAGTAAATAGACTTAGATCTAACTTTAATGATCCATTTGGGATGATTCCATTTGGGAAAATTAGATTACAATTTATAAAAAAAAAACCTGTTTTAAAACAAATGTAAAAAACTCTAATAATGTTGAGCACTTATTTACATTTAAAGGTTGATTTGTTTAATATCACACAAAAGTTATGTTCTCATTTGAAACTAATCTTTTCTTTAATACAATAAAATCTAAGCTTAGAGCTGTGACCCAAATAACAAAATGTGATGATGTCATGTGACACCTGACAGTTTTATTTAATTTTACAACTTTTTTTGTAGTAAAAATGTAGACCATAAATCATTGTTGTCTTTAAATGTGAAAACTGTGCATGCAGCAGATCAGAGAAATGTCAAATTTGCCCAATGGGATTAGATTTGACCTCACAGGAGCGATTGAGAGTGAAGCTTGGAGGAGACATTGATATCGTCACCGTTGCAACCTTAAACCAGATTAAATCATTTAAATGTTAGTTTTCAGAATACAGCAAGGCCATAGGTATATGGTACATGTTGACCAAAAGCCCTGTGCACAACCAGACATGCATACATTTTGCTCCAATATTTCTAAGTCATCTGTGTTTGTGTTTCATGTTTTAACAATAAAACTTATCACTTATCAACGTGATTTACACCATGGTCCGGGTGAATACTCGATTCTGATTGGCTGATGTGTGTCCATTATTTTCTGATAATAATGGACTCTTGTAAAATAAGTTTACACTCTCATTGTTCTAAATTACTGCACTCGTGGAACAACAGTTATCCGTATAGCAAAAGAAACTCAGAACACATGACCACCACTGACATTTTTACTTGTGCCCCTGATTCAGGACTTATGGTACTCTCGACTCTCTGACGCTGGGCTGGAAACATGCCAGATCATGTCTGTAATGGGACATTCATGTGAAAGCAGCCTGCAGTCTTATTGGGCTCCATCAACTGAGCAACATTTTGTCATCCCGCAACATTACAACCAGCAGTGGTCAGGGTCTACAAAAGCTACATTTCCGTCCTTGCCTGAAGTCAATCCCAGCTGACAACAAGCGAGTTGATTGGTCGCCGTAACCTAATCAGTTTTTTTTAAATGTATTTATTTGAGTGTCAGCTCTGGTAGTAAACTTACCTTTCTATGAAGAAATAAAGCAATGAAACTTCAGGTTTCTGTTTATTGGTGCTTATTTTTAATGACAACAACAAAAGATCTTTGTACATAAATGGTAAAAGGTACAAATAAACCTATATGATGCTTTTCCAGTCATGTTGCTCAGCCTCTTGAGCTATAGAAAATGAATAAATAAAAATAAATTGAAAGCAAGACAATAAACCAAAGAAGTCTTTATTCTCGAGGTGCAGTGACATGGAATTTTTCCATGCTTCATTATTCTCAATTATTCCAATTTTGAAGAGCTGGTAGAAAAGTATGTCAGGCGATCAAATTGGAGGTTAAGTATAAATGTCATAATACTTCTAATGATATCTTAACACCTGAAGAAAGTTCACATTCTTTTCAATGAAAATATCACAATTATCTGTTTGCTCCTGGTAGATGTAATGGTTTACCGTTGAAATCTAAATATTTTGACTCATTTAAAACAATATGGAAAAATAAAAGATATAAAACAACACAGTCCATTTTTTCATCATTGCACGTATCACTGGTCTGCATGGTTTTTGCTTTCTGTTCAATTAACTAGTGTTTCTAAATCCTCCATGAAAATGAGGATGAGTATGAATGTTTTATTTTCACTGTGCTTGTCATGTAATTAAATGGAGACTTGCAAATGCTTCTTTGTCCAGCCCCCTGCTTATGGTGGTCCATCCTTGCATACTGCATATGTACTGCTGGATCTTTGTTGTGTCTTTGTGGAAAGTTTTTCTGACACTTGTCACTTAGTATACATGCTCAGGATGCTGGACTTGTGTAACACATCTTTTTTATTTTAAATTTGTTCTTGGTAAACATGTCCATAATAAAACAAAAAACTTTGTTAAAGACAACCACACCTGACCCCTCAGCTTCCGATCAAGTGTCCCTCAAACAATCCCACTGTCCTTGCTGTTCCTGCAGGATTTAAAAACCTTATTTATATATTTAGAGTTGCTGACGGCATAAACTGCAGCCATCCTTGACACCTGGGGTCTTTGGTATTTGGTCATGGTGGTAGATACACATACTTCACATGCCATGATTTCACTTTCTATTCTTTAACAGAAACCATCTGAAAGAAAATAGTTTTCCTTTGCGTGTCTTAAAGTGATCATGGTTTAAAGGGAGTAGATTCATGAAGTTTGTGGTTTTCTGTTGGCTTGAAAGAGTTCACTGCTCTGTGTCTTTGTAGAACACTGAAGTGGTAGCCAGTTTCACAACATAACAATGTGTGAAGCATTTTGAAGTTAATAAATGCCAAATAAAGTCAAGATTTCATGGTTTTAAACATCATGTCTTCAACATAACAATGTGCTCTCCAAAGATATTGTCAGGACAATATTCCACGACTTCTCCACAACTGCAATTTCCATGTCCTATGTGTGTATTCTTGAGCATTATTTCAACTTTTAAATACATATTCAATCAAATACACCTCCTCCCTACTGTACCACTTAATCCTGAAACCACTCTAGGTTTGTCTTGGCTTAAACTATACCGCTTTCAAACCAACGTTTATTCAGTCACTGCGTTTAAGATCCGTCTGTGAAACAAATTACCCCCCCATCCTCTGCTACTTCTGCTACTGCTACCAAACACACACAAGCAGGGAACAAACACTACATTAACTGAGATGAGACAAGCTGAGAAGTGTGTTTGAGTGATGAAGAGTGATTATCTCTTGGAAAAAGTAATTTTTTTTCTCCTCCTTCTGCCCTTCACTCTTTTCATTCAACCACTTAATGAAAATAGGAGACACTCCCAGACTGACTGCCCATTGGCCTGCAGGCATTTGGGGATATTTGAACATTTAAAGAGGGAGGGAGAGAGCAAAAATCACTGGCAGCACAGATGTCTTTGAATCGCTAGCTCTGTCAACAGGTGGCAGAGGGTGAGGTTTGGTGAGTGGCATTCAGTCCTTCAGAGAATAGAAAGAGACAGAGAAGATACAGAAGCTGGAGTAAAAGCATCAAGGGTAAGTAACTCTGCCTGAAAATGTTACTTTTTTAAAATATATACATACATGTGTAATTTTTTTGTATGCAATATGCAAAGTATCACCATTTCCTTGTTCAGTCTAATAAAAAAAACTCAAAACAAGAGTAAGAAAAGCCACTGTTGTTGTTAATCTGTTCCTTTCATTTTGGTGAAGAAAGATCCTGTTGATGCAATATTCATGTCAGTTTCTTAGTTTCTTTTTAACTTCAACTTTCATGTTTTTCATTCTATCTATCCAAACTCCATAGTGATGCTTCTCATGGTGTTTTTTGTGAAATTTTTGATTTAGTAGGTTTTTTATTTTGGAACTGTACTGCAACTAAATGTGATGAAAGCATGTGAAGAAAGTTATGTGAATGTGTATGTAACAGTGGCAAAACCCTCTGTTATCATATGTACACAGTTTTTCACTGAAAAACAAGAAAGAAACTAAAAAGCTTTAAACAGATATTAAAACATGTTATAATTTAAATGAGTCAAAATGTTCAGTCAAATATTTACATCTCCACAGACAGTATTACATAAATTGAAATGATTATTTCCCCATTGCAGTAGCTGTGACAGTGCCTGTAAAAGCATATTAAAACTGTAATTTGTGACTCATGTATCAACTAAATAGCTCCATTGTATTGTAGATAATTCTATATTGTCTGTCAACAAAGCTGCCAGCACTAATTTCTTCTCACTGGTAATAACCTACATATTTACATTAACTGTGTGCTCGGGTGAAAGATATTCTCATAGGGCTGTTGATCCAGTAGATTTACCTTTAATGCTACTGTGCTGGCTCAGAGGATATACAGAAGCTCCCACAAAATGAGCTGCAGATGTGACTCTCAGCTGTGCAAAATGATAGAGAGGAGGAGAAAAAGAGAGGCAAAGAGAAGATGTGACATGGAGAAGGAAAGACCCACAACTCTGAGTGGGTGGCTTATGGTGTTCAGATTGTGTAATATTACCAGTACAGGTAAAAAAAGGATATATATGTGTGTGTGTGTGTGTGTGTGTCATAAAACACACCATCAAAGAAAATGATCTGTTTGTGAACTTCAGGTGCTATATTATTATTGCCTTTGCAAATGGTTTTCATCTGACCGCCCGGTGAGGGGAGTAGAGCGTCTCTGGTTCTAAAGCAAGATCACCACCGAAGTCTCCTTGTGGTTGTGTGGCAGCAGGAGGCAGACAGAATCATGAAGATATGAGCACTGCTTTCAGACGATAATTGCTCTCAGCCGTGTTTTATCATTTTAGTTTCCATGTTCTGTCTGCAAGCTGTTGCTGAGGAAGGAAGGAAAGGAGCTCCACAAGTTTGCAACCACACTTAAAGGCATGCATGACTTTACCTCTTCTTGTCCTCAGGCTTGCTGTGCTGGTTTCTTAGAGGTTTTCTTCTGAGTTGAAACCTGGTGAAACAGTCAGTTTTTTGTCTGAGGCTTAATTGCTCTCAAGAGAGAGGATGTGGCAAATGCGCACAAACTGTCCAAGACTTCTCTTATTGTCTCACTCTTTGTGTTGTTTGTGGAGGTTTTAGCCTCTAGAAAAAAATCCTGTCTTTTCTCTTTTCTTCTTTTGATTTAAAATCCAAGACAGTCTCAGTTTTCTGAGCTTCAACAGACAAAATGCACACAAGCTGTTTTCAAAGCAAGTGAAAATGCTTTTTTTTTTTTAAAAGGTGTCTTTCCATCCAAACAGTTTTGTCTCTTGGTGATTAAATGGTTGTTACCCTAAGAGGTTTTCTTCCTCCATCACTGTAATCTATAAACATCTAGCTTCACATACTGTACACACATGGACTGAGCAGTTCTTCTCATTATACGGGAATGAACACATGTTGTCACCAAACAATTTTACAGCCCATGGACATAGCCCCACTTTGACATAGAGAAGTTATTGTCAGGAAGGAATTTTGAACTGTGTTTATGGACATGCTGAAATGTACTTGCTTCAGGAGGAAAACCAAGTTGAAATGCAGCTTTGGTGAACTGTATGTTAAGAGATCCGTCCTGTTTCCCTGCTGTGTGCCTTGGAGTGACTAGTGCCATTAAAGTGGCTGCAAGTAACAAATCATTACACTGAAACCAAAATGTGTTCAGCATCTTAACTTTTACTGGTACAGTTGGGGTTTATCAAACATACTTTCCACTTTCTCAATGATTGTGTGAAAGTTTTTTACTGATGCATGTATGCAGAAAATGACTCATTTCATTGAGTGGTATTTAAAACTTATTACATATTGAAGGACCATCTGTTTCATTCATCCATCATGAAGCGGTTACATGTAATCTATTGCAGTAAACTTTGACATGAATTTTAATATGTGCCTTTCTGCATTTAAGCTTTGGAATGTCTTAGCTTTCCTGACATTGTGTTACAAATCTGCAATGACATATTTTAGAAAGTCACAGAATATGCCACATTTCATGGGTTTTGAAATGACGACATAAAAGTTAAAAAAAGGCATCTATGATGATGAAAGAATGCCTTTTCTCTCTTTTAGCTCTAACAAAATGAGGGGTACAGCCTAAAAACTAGGAAATGATACATTTTTCTCTTAACATATTGTGTTTGCCTGTAACTATGGCAACCAGTTAGTTGTTTTCCACAAAAGTAGTGTTGACATTGTATATAAATGTATATAATGTTTTACCTTGGTTTGTTCAATGACTGACTTTCACAATGACATGTGCTGTGATGCTAAACTTGCTGACATGCTTATGTTCCCAGATGGCACTTGTAGTGGCAGAAAGTCACAGGACATCGTCATGGGTCATATTTATGAACAAATGATATATTTGCCTATTTTAACAGGAAGATTAATTATGCTGTCTTGATTCACTGCCTTAGAATGTGTTTAGGATTCACTTTTATAATTAGAAATTTATTTTTTGTATTGATTGCGTATCTTGTCTATGTGTGTGTGTGTGTGTGTGTGTGTGTGTGTGTTTAAATGGACCTTGAGTCTGCAATATAAATAAATTGAAATTAAAATAGCTTCATCAATGATATTGAGCAGTCATAGACCGAATGCAGCTGGTGTGCAATGTTTTCTTTCTTGACTTAATGCTGCAATATAAACTGATAGTCTCTCTTTTAATCCTTCCTTTGTTTAAAAGCAGTCATGCTAATTATTGTGATATTTAGCATACTATGGAAAAGCATCAAGTTGGTTTAGTAGAAATGAGGCTTTCTCAGAACAGTAATAAATGAAATGTTACATTGATAAGCAAGTAGTAAAACTTTGGCCAGAAAAACCTTAAACTATGCTTAAAAGTTCTTGTGAAGTATTAGAGTATCATACAATCTGCTGATAGGTTATATTTGTTGATCAAATATGGTCTTGAATTGTATTCCATTTGGATGCTAACTGTTGATTTGTTGGAGTTCAAACTATTGTTTTAATAGATGGTTTGCAAACATTTCTTTCTGAGGTTCTTGTTGCACAGAACTCTGAAGAACAATGGCATTTAATGGGATTTCTTTATATCTTCTTATACCTAAAAATGTGAAAATGTGATTTTAGGTCATCATTCACAAACTTCCGAGCATCATGTATCAATCCATCTTTGCATCCCTGCAGTCATTTGTCAGTAATGTTTAATCTATCTATTTATTTGGTCAATCATCATTTATCTGTCTCTGGATTACGTGAACATTTATCCATCCTTCAGTCCATTTATCCATCACCATAGCATTGAGTGTTTCACATCTCTCAGTGCTCCTAATTTCCTCTCCATTAATTCCTGCACACGTCTCTTTCCCACTGAGGGCACTTTTCAGTCGGTACTGTAGTGGATAATTATTTCCTTTGCTATATGCTTGGGAGGTCACAGTATTATCTCCTCCAAGACAAACACGAACATGATCTGAAAATGGCAAGTAAAACTTTGACAGGGAGTTATAAACGTCCTACTGTAGCTTAGTATTATCATCTCACATACTATAGTACCATTTCTATAATGTGACTGAACACTTAGTGATTCAGATGTAGGCTCTTGCTTTTTTCTTCTAATACCGATTGATTCTCTGTCAATCATTTTAATCTTACCTTTAGTGTATTAGTCTACATTGTCTCTTACCATCGTCTTTATACATTGTCTACTTGTTTGAGCCCTGATTTACTCTCAAACATTTTGGCCAATGAAGAAGCTCTTAAATAATCTTTTGACCAGCAGGAAGGGTAAGATAAACAATTTGCCAGATGTTAAAGCTTGGATTGTTTGCACTGGCACTGTATGACTTCAAGATTTAGACCAGCAGCAGTCAAATAGATGGTGAAAGTAACCAAACAAGGTCAAAAGTATTGAGTTTGGTTAGAGACAGGTTGGGGTAATTACAGGCATTTTTGTCTCCTTGAAACAGGTCAATATTTTGACATATGGATCTATTTGAATTTGAATCTATATGCCAAAATTTACTTAGCTGAAAACTATTTTCATCCAGCTGAATAAGATAAGAAGCTTCATACTGCCTGTCAGATTTATGGAGTTTTTTTGGATCCCCGCTAAAAAAAATGGCTGTAAATCTGATAATAATATCACCATGGTGGGTGGATGATTGGCAGAATTTGAGTTAACTTGTTGAAGTTTTGATAATCTGGCAAATTAAATAAATCTGTTGAAATATGGGAGTTTAGGATCTGTTTCTCTCTCATCACATTTTTTTTTTACTTCTCCAGCTGTTGTAGAGTTTTATGCTCAACAAGCCTATGTTTTAAAAACAGGGTTTCTCAAATGACTGGTGTGTCCTCTTTAAAATCTCAAGAGATCAAACACCAGTATAAATGTAAAAATAACAAGAATCGTATCTATATTTGTTTTTCTTGTACAATCTGCTTTAATGCTTACCATCTTATTGGAAATGATGAGTTCCATCACAAACTCATGGTTTCTTTGCTTATATGGAATAAATTAATGGAAGTCCAACATATTCATTAAACCATAAGTGTTTCTGTAAAATGCTATGCATTTTCCACATCTCAACTATCAAACATTTCTTAACTCATCTTTCCTTTACACCATTAGAGGTTGTATGTTTCCACAGGCCACAGAAGCTCTGCACAGTTAGATCAGAAGTTCCCTCCACAACTTTTATACCACAAAGTTAAATTCAGACCAGAGTCCCTCCTAAAAAAATCCCTCTGAAGGTTCAAATAGGCACACTGGATTGGAAGTGTGTAATTTGGTTTCTCGGGGGAAGCCGCTGCATGGTTTCAAGTTCACATGACATCACTTTCATTAGACAAAATGACATCAGCACTTTGGATGAGCTTCTAAATGGTGGGCAGCTTTGAAACGCCTGACTGAGCATAATACATAGTTTAGAGCAAAAGATGTCCAGCCAAGTGATGACAGCTGTGGACTTGGAGCACAAAGTCACTCTCAGTGACATAATCGTGATTAAACATATAGTCATGTGGGTGATTGGACATAATGGACTAATTGGACTGTCCTCTGGACAGTATCTCTGTTCTCACTTTTATGTGAAACACTGAAAGTACAAAAGTGACCCTAACTTCTAAACCAGAGACTGGACTCCAGTCAAGCGCAACAACAAACATCTATGGTTTCACTGGTCTGTTACACATTCTGTAGTTCAAGCCAAAGATACAATCTGTATAAAATGTATACACCAGCTCTAAAAAACAGATGGAATATTTAATCTCCAGTTCCTGAAGTTACTCTGACAAGCCCAAATTCAGCAGTTTGGTGTTTATCACACATGACGCCGACCACTGATTAAATTGCTCAAAGCTCAGTTATCTTAAAGATAACTGTCATACCCTCAAAATGTTTGAAAGCTCCAGAGTCACTTATGGATATTTTCAGCAATTACAAGTTGGTCAGATTTTTGCAACACTGAACTTTAATATACTTTGCTGTTGTCATGTAGATGCTTCTCACTTCAGTCACTTAATATCAAGTTCTCGGCACCTGTTTATTACATTTAGTTCTGTGTTGGATGTCAGACAGTAGTAAAAAACAACACTTTAAATCATACTCTGAGCACTTGACATTTTCCCTTAAGACATTTCTCCTTTTGGCTCATGTACATTTGCTAAATGTTATTGGAGCAAATGGATCAAATTCTAATAGTGAAAAGAGGTATCTTGGGAGACTTTGGATAGTCATAAAAATATATAATCCATTTTAAGGTTGTTCCTTGTCCAGTAATGGTAATTTGAAAATGCATTTCACTACCAATGTGTGAAGACCAAGGTTTGACTAAACCATATCAGCTACACCCAAATTAGCAGACAACAGTCTCAGAGATAAAGAATGTATTTTGCCCACATTATGTCAGTAACACTGTTGGTACAATATTTATATTCTGAAATATTTAATAGCATTTTTGTACAAAATGTCCTTTCTTTTTACTTTCCCATGGAAAAATACATTTATGACATATTATTTTAGCTTGGAGTAAATCACTACTTTCTTTTAACCTTTAGTGCAAAATGATTAAACCAATGACTTAACTCCAATACCTATAAGTCTTCTACAGATTTAGAACAAAAGATCACTAGATGTTCCCCATTGTCTTTTTTTTAAAGCGTGTGACATTTACTGCATTTCACATTTATGCTTGAAACTAGCTTTACACCTTTAGCCAATGACAAGCTAAGAGTTTGTGCATCTCCTTTGAACTTCACGTTTTGCAAAAGAAGAGCAAAAACACAGAAAACCTTATAAGTATTTATTCTTACTTTGATCTGCAGCAATGACCACCAGACTCCTGTGGAGGGCCTTGTGCCAAATGGCCCTACTTTGCACTGTGTCACACTTTGCAAGCTCCATGGACAACGAGCCAGACTCCTCAGCCCCAGAGCAGGGAGTCACCTTCAGTCACATCTATAAGATTGACATCCCAGGGAGCTCCGGCTGTATGTTTGAACGCCTGCCAGCCCAGGATGAAGCAGGTCTGGTAAAAGATGTAAAATTAAAAATAAAAAGCAATGCAACTGAAAACAATTATAGATTAGGATTATGAATGTAATATATATGCAAATCTATGCATTTCCTACTATTCCTATAATAGTACTGGAATCTGAGTAGTATGATCTTTTGTATTCATCTTGTATTTAGTGACTGAAATGAAAACAAAGCATTATGTTACCATTTTTAGGTCTGCAGACAGATACCACAAAAAATGGAGAGAATGACATCACCTTTAAACACAACATAAGGCTGCTAACACCCAAGTGTGACTGCGATGAGTCTGAAAGCTTCAAGTCTCTGCTGTACAGAGTCAATGGACTGGAAGAAGAAGTCAACTACCTCAAGAGCCAGTGTTCTCAGGGATGCTGTGGAAGAGGAGATGCGGCAGGTAGGCTGTCACAAGTGATTTAGTCAGGCAGCTAATAAGAAAAGTCAGCTACTGACTCATAAGTCATTGGAAAAAGAAGTGGTTGTTGTAGCCAGGACAATATAAGATAAATATGTTATTTTGCACTCTGACATCAGTGTTTAATCTAAGCAAGATATTTTATGCTTAGGAATAAAATCAATTAAAAAAATAGGCAACATTTCTAATTCTAATTAAAATTGTTTGTAAGCAATTCCATAAACTACATCCCTGTTGCTAATGTCTTCCTAAAGGTGTAGACACAAGCTGTAGTGGCCATGGTACGTATGAACACAACACCTGCAGCTGCATATGCAACCCAGGATGGGAAGGCCCAGATTGCTCTGTGTCCAGCTGCCCCGACGAGTGCAATGACAATGGCCGATGTGTGGATGGGAAATGTGTTTGCCATGAGGGCTACACAGGAGAAGACTGCAGCCAGCTGATGTGTCCAAACAACTGCAACGACAAAGGACAGTGTGTGGATGGAAAATGTGTGTGTTTCCCACACTTTACTGGTGAGGACTGCAGCACCCCAAAGTGTGCTAATGACTGTGTGGGCAATGGCCGATGTGTGGACGGCCAATGCATCTGCGATGAAGGCTTTTATGGAGAGGACTGTTCATTAGGTGAGCTATTCAAACTCTGAATGTTTTTTTTATTGTTATGAACTTGTTTCCAAAGTTAGTGATGCCTGTTTTATGAGCTTTTAATCTTTTTAAAGACATTTGCTAATTACATTTAAATGTGTAATCTTGTTAAAAATGACCATTTGGTGCTGTTGTACTGTAGAGGATGTCTCTATGGCTTTATTTATGAGATGAAACTGCAGTAAGTATCCTAGGAAATGTTTAAAAAATAGTTCCCATAGTTTGATATCTTATTTGATATTATATTTTTATGATATTCTTGTAAAGTAGTACTTGTAAGAGCTAATTCTTTAAAAATTCATTTAACTTGAGCATCCCATAATGTCAGTTGCTCTAAGGTCAGTATAAACATTCAAGTGTTTAGTTGTGCTGGTTAAATTTAAGATGATATGTTTATTTTCCTAATTATAAAAATCCTCAAAAAGAAGATACAACCATTATAAGAGAAGCACCCAGTTACAATAGTGGTCCTCTACCTGCAGTCAAAAGAAGTTTGCTGAGCATTGATTTATACAAAATTGTCACAGAAAACATGACATTTTGGTGTTTTGATGGATTAAGGTACAGTATATGCGTCATTTTAATATGAATGGGCCTAACAAATAAATAACAGTCATGTTTATATAAATTCACAAGCTTTAGTTTGCTGGCATTCTTGCTTTGCTCACAGCATAACACCAAAAAGTAAATCTTTCCTCAGTATTTATAAAAAAAATGTGTTTTATCAAAACTGTACTATCTTAACCAAACTACAGCTTTCAAGTAGCTTTTCACTCCCATAACAATGTCTTAATTATCTAAAGAACACTTGAACTTCTAGGTATAAACTCACAATTGTAAGAACTCACCTCAGAGTTCTCAATAAGTATTTTCTTACTCCTTGAGAATGCCGTAAAAGACCCTTAATTCCAAATCCTTATTGCCACACCTGGAATACCTGGCTTATACTATGATGCAGATCTTTTTAACTGCACACGATGGATGTTATCTGACCACCATGTCCTGCTTCTATGGAATTTTAATAATCTCTATCAATAGTTATTTTGGAGCTAGCAGCTGAAAGGGTCTTTTCAGTGCTGACCCATGACCGTGACATCTTTAGCCTCAAGGCAGCTTATGACATCAGGTCACCTAATACAAGGGAAATAATAACACACGTCAGTCATTTGAAGCTCCATTCAGCTCTTCCCCTGCAGGAAAATTATTACCTTTCCTGCAAACCAAAGTTCACAGTTGTATTTTGAAGCAATCTAAGACCAGGGAAGAAGAAACGCAAGTCTTTTGTTCCTGAACTAATAAAACTAAACCAGACATTTTTGGAATTATTAAAAGCAGCTCCTTCATTTATGGCCCTGAATCACAACCTTGAGTAAGAGGACAAATGGTTCAGACTTCACAGTAGCAGGTTAGCTATGTCAAACCTTTAGTTTCCTCAAGCTGTGCTTTACTCTGCAGTGGCAGAGGTATAGACAGAGACAGATCTACAGTTACAGTGTAGGTGCTGTTGAACCAAATCCAACATCAATACTGGCATGGTGTCAGAGGAAAAGTCAGAGTGGAAAGGGAAAGTGGGAGGTAAGAAAAAAAATCTTATGTTGTTTTTAGGTGTTAGAAATAATAGTGGTAATAAGCACCAGGAGAAAACAGTACCAAAGCTAAACAGTAGAGACATTCTTTGTTTTATGTGGCTACTTTCCATTTCAGCACCTGGATGATGGATGTCAATCTCCTCTTTAATTGATAATGGTAAGGCAGCTTAAAAAAAAATCTAGATTTAGATATACTGTACATGCAGTTCAAAGTTATTTCCAACTTACTTTAAAGTCATTTAATTATAACACTGTGTAGAACAGATGTTGGCTTGGAATTTAGTAACACATTCACAAGGCAAATATTTGTTATACTCGTATCTAAACGTTCTACTTTTCCAGTGGTCGCTTGTTATTTATTCACTCCAGCTGGTCTGACATACTATTTAGGGGCAAAGATTGTTGACAGTTGTGTCTAGAGTAGCAACATGGGGGCATTAACTGCTCCTGCATGGAAACAGACTCCTACACTTAAAGAAAAACATCAAGTTTCCTGACTTTGCCTTATGGAGCTACAGCTTAACCTGATGTGAATTCCTTCCCTGCCAAAGTTATGGCATTTACCCACAATATATGCCCTTGTTTCTTTAAAATATTTGACATCTTGATATCTTCTGCTGCCTACTGTTTATTTCTCGCCTTTGTACCCACACAGATTTAATATTGTTTATAGAAAAACCTCAGTCCCCAATACTGCAGACATGTCTTCTGTTCTTTGGCTACTGTCATGTTATTGTACTCCCCCATAGTTTTATATACCATCGTGCCCATTAACCCCCCCCCACCCTCACCCCCGCCTATTCTCACACACACAAACATCCCCCTATTTTTCCATGATCTCCAATGAAGCACATTAGCCTTGTACAGTCTAACCAAAAACAAAAGAAAAGAAAATCCCTCAAATTTAAAAATAATAAATTGCTTTTGCTTGGTTTCTGACTTCCTTTTGCTTCTAGTTAAAAACAGTTCAAGGAAATTAGAGAGCAAGTGACACACAGAGAGAGAGAGAGAGAGAGAGAGAGAGAGAGAGAGAGAGAGAGAAATGAGGAAACCAGATAATTTGTTAAAAATAAAAACAAATTTGGCATGTCAACCTCTCTGTTTCAGTCCTGGGACCTCGAGGTCTGCGGTTGGTCAAAGTGACTGACGTCTCTCTCCTGGTTGAGTGGGAGTCCGTCACAGGAGCAGAGTATTATGTTTTGACATATCATCCAAAATATGATGAGAGTGCTATAAAGCAGGTATGTATCTGTATATTATACATTATCCTAGTCAAAAAATCTGCTTTGAGTCAATTCTTCTGCGACTTCTTGGAAACATGCCTGTATCCTATAGGTTAAGATTCGCAACACAGAGAATTCCTACCTCATCAAAAAACTAACTCCTGGGGTCACCTACATCGTCAAGGTTTATGCTGTCATCAAATCAATTCAAAGTGATGCTGAAAGTATTGAAGCCACTACAGGTGAGCACAAATCTCTGTAATCCACTTAAAAAATGGTATTTGTTTCCTATGACCTTATGGAGTGAAGGTGCCATAAATTTGTAAAAACTCTGTAACAATTCTGTTATTAACTGACTTGTTGCAGCTTAATTTGACAATGAAGCAAGGTGTGACGTCTGGTATTTAGCTAGATTTTGTGTGGATTATATGTTCCATTGGTGGTGAAACCTAAGTATACATGGAACAACAATTCATGAAAAAGTTTAGTTTAAAGAACAATATGTTTTAATCAACAATTTCCTAAATCTGAACAGAAACACCAAAGCACCTAATCGTGGGAGCAGTTTCCTGCATGATTAGACATTTCCTTTGTCTCTTATTTATCCAGCTCGGTACATTGCTAAAATGCAAGCTGGAGTCTGCCATTGTTAAATGTTTCATTAAGCACTGGTTTGTTAGACATTAAATCCTATAGCAACTGCAAGGAAATGGCTGCATGGACATTTAATGTAAATTGTAGTTCACAGATGTGGTAGAAGACAGATGTGTACAGGAAGGAATTAATTGACAGGATTGATGGGAGTGAGTGAGACTCACACAGTGTGCAGATGAGTTTGATTCTGATGTGTGGTTCCTCTGGTTAGGATGGAAAGTCTAACAGAGCATGAGATTCCCACATGGGCATAAGAAAACAGAACATCATCTGGCTTATGGCTGAGTGAGGAATACACAGAATGAAGCAGAGATTTGACTGGTTGCAAAGTTTTCATTTTAACTTCAAACGGTGGTGTTCTTCAAAGAAGGGTTTAACTGAATGTTTTCCTGTTTCCTTTTGGAAAAAAAAGATGGTATGAAATATGCTAACCCTTTTCGTTTGTTTTGTTTTATGGTTTTGTTTTATTTTTATCTATCTGAATTTCTTTTCTTTTCAACCATAAGTCACAAGACCAAAAGGACATCCTGACCAAGAGTAGCTTCCTATATCACCAATTAGAACTCAGTGCAAATATAGTTTTATTTCTGTTCTGATGACAAAGGTGGGCCTGCATGATTGTAGCTTTGGCTATGGGAAACAGTGGTATTTAGGAAAATGAACAATCCTAACTGCTGTTATTTGAAATTAATGGTGTTCAAGCAAAAGTAAATTACCTGAAATGATAAAGTTATGATAATAAATTAGTTAAAATATGCTGCAAGAAAACGTTAGAACACCATCAGTACGCTCATCTCTGATTACTAAGTGATCCCAATGACAAATATCCATCCATCCATTTTCCACCGCTTATCCGAGGTCGGGTCAGGGGGGCAGCAGCCTAAGGAGGGAAGCCCAGACTTCCCTCTCCCCAGCCACATTCACCAGCTCATCTGGGGGGCATTTCATCTGGGGGGCATTTCCAGGCCAGCCGCGGGTCCAGCGTGTCCTGGGTCTACCGCGGGGCCTCCTCCCACAGGGACAAGCCCAGAACACCTCACCAGAGAGGCGTCCAGGAGGCATCATAACCAGATGCCCGAGCCATCTCATCTGGCTCCTCTCGATGTGGAGGAGCAGCGGCTCTACTCCCAATTTGCGTGTACTAATTAGCATGTGGAATCTAAAATTTAGCATGTGGGGCGGGACCGTGGTTAGTACGTGATCTACTAAGATTGCTGACGCAAATGACATCAGGTTCAAAGTGTCAGAGACACGCCTATTTAAATGAGGATTTAGCGTGTGTCATGGTTTGCATCATGACGACTTCACATAAC
>JBAMHV010000008.1:12064818-12082796 GCA_037177535.1 Pseudomugil gertrudae
CACACATTTTCACAACATATAGTTGACATATAGTTGTGACAACCTTAATTCCATGGTGGTGTTTGGAACACCATTTGTGCACCGCACACGCCAGCTCCATTTACTCAATCACAAGAATATCACTCCATACATGTGCCAAGTCACTTGTCACTCACAGATCCACTTGCTGAAAGTAATCTTTCATATCTAAAATGTTACAACAGTAGCTTTTTATTCTAATGATTAATTCTATTTATAAAACAGGGTATTTTTTATTCAATATTTGCTGGCCACCTGGTAGATAACACTTATCTGATTCATCTGGAGGATTATTCAGATTCACCTCTCATTCTTTAGGTAAAATGCATCTTAAAATTATACCCGTGGCAGGTGGAAATTTGCTTTACAAACTGTAGCGGTTATAGCAGGCAATGTAATAAAATGTATTGGACATCACTTTCCCTGTTAGTCATGGCATCCCAAACAGGTTAGTTTTGACATGCTCATGAGACCACACTGCAGGCTGCTGTCCAAGCCTGGAGAAATTAATGACCTGTTTGGAAATTAAGCAATTTTTATATTAAGTTCTCAATGTGATTATTTTTATCTAAGTAAACATTTGAGGATGAGGAATAGGCTTAATAGCACATATAATAAGGGCATATTATTAAAGTTAAGTCTAAGTCTATCTTCATTATTACTGTTTGTAATATATGTGTGTTATTTATGGAAGTAGGGCCATTTGATCTGTCATTTCATCCTGTGAATGATTGGTAATCACTAATCTTGGAAAAAAGACACCAACAATTTCACAGTCCCCAAACATAAGTTTAACAAAGAGCTTTCATCAAAAACATCTTAACTTAAGAACAAATTCAGGAAGATTTATAAGAAGATATTTGTAAATAAGGCCCTTTGTCCTCTTGCATGAGGTAGTTTTCAGCTTGAGCTTTTGGTAATTTGACCAGATTATTTTGGTACGGAGAGAAGTTTCCGACTAGGTCAGACTGCAAAGTTCCCAGGTCCTAAAGTTGCAGAACAAACCCAAAATAGCACACAGGCTTCACAGTTGCTGAGGTGTCTGTGATTAATGTTATTTTAGATTTTAATCATATATAGTGCTGTATGACCAAACATATCTGCTTTGGTCCCGACTGTCTGAAAGGCATGATTGTGGTTTGTTGCAAAAAGCTGCATTTTTTTTTAGAAAAGAGACTCTTCTAAGCAAAGCATTTATGGTGTCATTATCTTTAAAAATTTGACATGCTGTCAAATCTTGTTTAAAGCCAAATAATGTTTTTAAATTGTTCTTATGTCCTGACATGCATATGTTAATGTAAACAATAGGTAATTTCTTTTTTATATTACTGAAACAAAGGCAACAGCGTCACCAGGTATGTTGCTAGGCAGGATCTGCTCTGCTATCTGATCCATCATATATGTGGGCCTGCTGCTCAATCTATTTAAACTGAAGTAGCCAAACCATTTACTTAAAATTAAAAGTAAAATAAAAGACTTTTAATAAGTTGTTTTAGTATTTAAAAGTCTACGTAAAGAAATGAGTTCAGAAAATGAAACCTTAGCAAGGGAGGTGTAATACACTGAAGGCTATCTAAAACTTTTGTTTTTATTTGTATTTTTATAAAACTTATAACACAATATAAAAAAATAAGACAAGAAATGTCTAAAAGAGAGTACCTGTGACAGGGAAGCAAGGCAGAAGCTCAGGCAGGAAAAATGTTCAGGTGAAAAGGGGAAATCAGAGCTATAAATACATAGGAACTTAACAATGTGAACACAATGAAACAATTATGATGGGTGGAAAACAACAAGAGCAAAAGTAATCTGGCAGTGTAGACAAAACCAAAAACTGATGACATCATGCTTGCAAATATGAGCAGTCAATGCAACATGTGTGAACAGCTCTGCAAAATCCAAACAAATAAACATGCCATAAAAACTCTATGACACATGCATCACCAACACAGACTGGCCTTTCTTTGAATTACATACCTACCTACACAAAAGTCAAATATTTGGGGTATATTTAATCTAGTAGTCATCAGTAACCTTGGCACAGATGTTTGGTTTATCTGAAAAAATTTTTGTGTGTGCCATTGCTATTGCAAAATAAAGTACATTAATTTACAACATGTAAAACCATATACATCATAGTGACTAGAAAAAAATAGAAGTGTTAAATAGTGTGTTATATGCTTACAGAAAAACAAACAACAAAAAAAAGCAAGAGAGTGTTCCCTTGTGGGTAATAGCCCTGCCACTTCAGTTCACTTCTCGCTGGTTTGTTTTAGACTGTTAGTGTGTGTGAAGCAGAACTGTCTGAATCCATCATCTATGATAAGAAAACTTATTTCTCAACGCAGCTATAAACCAAATGTTTTTCACCAGGCTGATGGGGAAAAAACAACAGTTATATTGTCTATGGCTGAGTGATACTGCATGACGTGCCAGGGGATTTCTGTCCTCCTGTCGAGATTCTAGCCATATTATTGTTTCTGACATTTTCAACAATGTTCGCCACCAAAATGCAATAAGAGTCCAAACAAGTTTGTGCTAATATAAAATAAGCCAGAAGCTGGTATTTATTACTGTTTATCATTCTACCTGTCTTTCATCCTACTTGCCTTTTCTTTGACTATCTATCTGCTCACCGTCTCTATCGCCTTCTTCACAATGCTTTCCCCATATGTCTCTGTTTTTTCTGTTTCTCAATGATCTGCCGTTCTGTTGTCAGGGAGTGAACTGGGAGCCATGGAAGGGCCATCTAACATCTCTTGACTTCACTGAGATGAAGATCCGACCTGTGGGAGCCATGTCCAGCAGGAAGAGACGGTCACTGATGGCCAGGGAGAAAAGCAGAACTACTCACACCCACAAGAACTAAGAGAACCAGCCACAACAGATGCAATCAGCCCCATTAACCTGTGATCACACTAGGTTTAGTTGTTTCTGTACCTATGTATACAATTGTCTGACTTGCTAGAATACATTTTGGTTTTTTTTGCCTCTAAGCTTCAACTTCTATATTAATTTTGGTAAACAGAAAACAAGCTCAAGTCTAGTTGTAACTTATTATCGGTCGTATTCAGAGTAGAAATTCCAAGATTTAGTGTGATTGTAGGAAAGTGGAAGTATCAGAAAATGCCTTCGAGCTGTTTGGAAATGATGAGTTTATTCTTTCCAGTATTATGTAATTGTAAGTTTAGAACATCCAGTTTTACCAACTGTGGTAGAAACTTTTGAGTATAGCTAAATCAGGTGGACAACAAGAACATTTTGTCCAGTGACTCCAGCCTTTTGAACTTAAGGCAGTCCTTCAGTTTTATTGTATTATATTTGTTTATTTCTTATCATAGGAAGAAACTGAATGTATAGCAATATTGTTATTAGAGCATAAATGTGAGAAGAAAAAAGAAGTAAGTATGGCTTGTGTGTTTAATGGATCAAGCTGTTGGTATCACTGCCCTCTTTCTATAGATTATTGATTTTGTCACGTTGTGCTGCCACTGTGTTTCTGACTGTGTCACATCACATCAATTCCTGTGGGAGAAGCTAGAGAATAACAACTGACAGCTGTCTGGAACAGTCAAACGTATCCTGCTTTACATTCAAAAGATGGGGGCAGCTCACATAAATCAATGTGATGTAGGCATATTAGGTTTGTTGGGGCCATCCTCTGGAGCTCAATAACCAAACTCCTGCTTTCTGAAAAGCTGGCAGAAGTTATTAATGTCGCTTTGACTTTAACTCTACCTAATTAAAATGTCTTATATTTACGTTTATGTGACAAGGATGGAGTCCGTCAGTCAGCCACATGTTGCTGCCTTTCAAGCCTTTTACATTCCTGCAAAAACAAACAAAAAAAGAAAACAAAGAAACTGTTTTTGCACATAAGCTTTCATTCTAGTCAACCTTAAATTTGAAATAAATCAGAAATAAGGATTTAATAAAATAATCTGTATAATAATATCTATGTTAATTGTATTGTAAAACTAACATTATAGTTACTCATTTTAGCGTTGCCATTCACTGAAGAAATAAAGTTTGTTACATGATGACATTATCATTTTCCGTGCATTTGAGGGACATGAGCTTCAGAAAAATAACAAGAAAGTAGTACTATTACATTTGCTTCATTGATTTTAATGAAGTTGTTTGAAAACTATATGATAACATAGTAATATTTTCCCTACCACTGCATTTTTAATTATATACATATATTAATTTGATTAAACCCTTTTTATGCTATAGTGACAAAACATTTACCCCCCCCCCCCCCTTGCTTTAACAAACATCACTGGAAATTTAGCAGATGAAGTTTACCCATTCGTTCATACTTTCTTAAAAAAAATATCTGTTTAAACATTGGAACATAAACAGATTATTTTCTAAACATAGAATCTATTATCTTTAACAGTTTAGCTAATTTTATCAGTGTGGAAACACTGTGTTGCAGCAATGCAACCATTTCATTATAGTTCAGTAACTTCCAGGAACTGAAGCCTCTTTACTGTCTGGTCTCATAGCAACTTCCCAATTCTCTATCTTATCTGTAGACGGTTTGAGTCCACTGAGTGTCTGAGGAGGAAACTTTTCACCACAGCACATGTAAAGAAAGACTATCAAAAGCATTCAATCTAATATCCAGAGAAAAATATCCATACATAACTTATTATCTATTCAAACAACACAGAAACATATCAAGAAAGTCCTTCCTCCCCTGAAAGCTAAATGAAAGGTTGAAAAGATAATACTGTTGACTATCTAATTCATCATCAAACAAAGTTTGAGGAAGCTGCTGCCTGAAATATGGCAGTAAATGTTCCTCGCACAGCATTTTATTTCTACTTGGAAATGAAATGTCTCACAAAAGCTCATTGAAGCAGGAGGCTGTTTCAGCCGCAGTGATTGCAAATTACTGTAAGGAGATTGGTTCCTACCCTTGCTTTGAGAGGAGAGTGCTTTGCTTAGTGGCAGGATAAATAGAGAGGGGTGAGAATAGTTTTCCTTTCCCCCCATGCTTCTGTCTGTCTGTCGGCTATCTTTAGAGTATATTTTGAGCTCGCTGACATATACATGACTCCTAGCTTCCTGTATCGCTCACGCTGACACCCCCTGTCACGAGGTAATATATATTTTTTCCATATCTTTGATATGAAACAGCTAGGCTTGGTCAACCAAGCTCCCCACCCGATGGAAATTATAAAAAACTAGAAGACAGAGTCTCATTTTCTCTCAGCAGTCATATTTTATGGTTTTTCTTTAGCTTCATTGCTCCAGTGCTACTCAAAGAGAGTATTTCACAAAACATATCATCACAATAGACAATAATGGAGGTTCCTCAACATGCATGACATTGATCTGGTTTTAAGCCTCATGCTGGATTTGCGTATTGATCTGTTTACCAAAGCATGATTCAGTCTCATCAGACTGTGAGACACATGTCTGATAATAATGTTTTACACTTTCCATTCTAAACATGGCTGAGGTCAGACACGATGCTCTGGTCCAACCCTAACTTGTTCAAAGCTAATTATGTAGCAGAGTTGTAGTGAAAATCCAGTTTATTAAAATGTTCTTGGGTAAATTTTCTTTTTTTTTGTATTTATAATGTGTTATACACAGTAGGTAAGCTACATAAACAGTGGCTACTGCTGCTTAAATTCCATGAAAATTCACATGAAGCATTTAATCTCAATATTTTCCACCAGTTGGATCTGAATGTTTCGTGTGATCAACAGACATTTGTGTGGGTGCAACAAACCACCTCCTACACAATAACCATCTTCCCCCACTACTTCATGTGAAATTAAATGTGTATGGAAATTTTTCTATACACAGTTTATTTTTCCAAAATGCAGTTATGTGCTTGTGTGTGTGTGTGTGTGTATTACACTCATTTATTGCACCAAATATGGATGTTGGATTAAAAAAAAGGTGAAGAAGAAGAGTACAGTAACAGGTGTCTTACTCTTTGTGGACAGACTAATAGCATCTTTTTATGTTTGCATTTTGTCCTGGCTGTAAAGTCAGTCAAAGCTTTCACCATCTCAGGAAGCTTTGTGGTTGATATATTGCCAAAATTATCAGAAGCTTTCTTCTTGCTGATGTGCACATAGGTGTGAATAGGCACTGAATCTTGTGAACATTTTGTCAAGCAGCCCAGGACTATGAAAATATCAAAGCCCACACAGAAAAAATGTCCAAACTTCAGTTACTTTCAGATTGTCAACAAATAGAAACACGAGTCCACAAAGCCTGAAAACAATAATTTCTCTCCCTGTCATCAGCATTTTGCTTTATGTGCCTTATCAATGTATAACCCAGGGTAAATTCTGCATGCCAAGCAACCACCAAACCCAGCCAAGCACATAATTAAAACAAAAAGCATTACCTCAGCATTATTTTAAACTGTAGAAACAACAAAAAGATCTTCTAAATATACAATGCCAACCATAATTGGATTAGAGGGGACAAATCCTCCCACCTCCATCCCTCTGATCATAGAAACCTGACATAGGAGGGAAAAAACTAAACATGTAAATTTTATATTCTGTATTCTAATATTTGCTCCTGCAGCTGATTTAGTTTATGAAATATGTTGGAATGAAGGGAATCAAAAGACAGAGAGGCTTGTTAAGACAAAATAAATTATCCCAGATAATTAAGCTTAATAAATATTTATAGCACGGGGTTGTGAGAAAGGCACCTTTTGTACCTTATGATGGATGTGAAAACTGATAATTAGCAGCAGCTACTTAATGGTCATCTGGTGACTTAATGTAGCTGGGAGGCTATTTAGATGGGTTGAATTAAAGAAGAAAATTCTCAGTATTTATGTAGGAATACTGAATGCACTTATCAGGGACAAAAAGCCACATTTTTGGCATATTTGTTCCATAATTAAGTTGATTAAATGAGTGTCAGAATAATTAAAGCAAAATAAACACTTCCAGATTATTAAAGACACCAATGTGTCAATGTGTTAAATGTTATTTTCATCAAGCAGTTATTGAAATCCAACCAATTTGCATCTTTTCACATGCAAATTTGTGTCACAGCCTGCTTTTGCATTTTGGCCTTTAAAGCTACATTTATCAAATATTTCCAAGTGAGTATTAAAGTAAGAATTTGATCAATGAGCAGAAAAGATATCTCTCTTGTATCTGCAAAAAGGCTTGAAATATGAAGAAACAACTTGTCTGTTATAATTAGTGTGCTGTCTAAAACAGGCCTGCCGCAGGTGGGAACTGATCTCTTCAAGCTGTTTGTAAATGTTTCTGACAAAACCAGTCCACAGTGAATCCTTCCACATATTCATGTTATTTGGTCATCGTGCTTTTGTTTCTGAGGTCTTCAGTTTACAAGAACCTGCTCTCCCTGAGAACATGAAGCAGAAGAGTAAATGTACACATGGGTGAGAAGTATTAAAATAACTAGGACCTAGTGGTGTAGTGTCTCCAGTGGGGACAGGACAGAGACATCTACCACTAAGGTAGCAACAGTCTGGCAGAAAAATAATTTGGGATCCAGAAATCTGGAGTTCCTTTTTATGATTTACTTAGTAAGTTGAGACTAATGTAAAATTTGTTTGGGGCAAATCAAGTAAAGACCTCCCCCCAAATAAAAAGGAGGTTTCAGATTACTGTTCTTTCAAATGCCTATTACTATTCTACAAATCAATTGAATATAATATTTAGAATGGTAGAGTAAAAACTATTTGTTGATACAGTGAAGCAGCTGAGTGACGAGCAACAGACTGATACTTCTCTAAAAAAATATTGTTACGCTCCATCACTTCTCATAATTTCTGACTGTCCATGTCTGACGTGAGAATATTGAGAAATATCCCTTAAAACAGAAAACTTATGTCATTTCTTTTCTGTAGGAATTCCTGGGAAAAAAGAAAGCAGCAAAAATACAGCTGTCAGTACTGGAAGAGTGTCTTTATTTTCAGTAAGAGTTAAACTTCTGCATTATACTGAAGATATAAAGAAGATACAATGCTTTGCCATTTATTCTTCTTGTTGTTTTTGTGAACATCCATCCATTTTCTACCACTTTTCCCTTAACGCAGGAGGGCTGGAGCCAATCCCAGCTCACAATGGGCGAGAGGCGAGGTACACCCTGGACATCACAGGGCCGTTTTTGTGAAGAGTGTATCCTAAATTTGCTTTAATGAATCTGATATTTTGTCAAAGTATCTTCTCAAATTTCACCATGTTCTGCATAAAATAAATTTACAATGACAAAAATCTGAATCTTGTTGAAACCTTCTGAATGTCATGATCCTGGGGAATGAGCAAGGATGGAGGAGATGTGTGGACCCAAGGCAGGCAGGAGGCAGAGGCAGAAAGATGCAGAAAAAGATATTTATTGTAAATAACTAAGGTAATGTCCAGAGAACACTATTAACAAAAACAAGAATAACCACAAACACAACTAACAACAACTAATGAACCACACCGAACTGAAAACCCAGGAAATATAAATACTAACCAAACCAAACAAGACACAGGTGAAAAGAATGAACAAAGACCAGGTGGAAGTAATTAAACAAAGCTAGAAAGAACGTATGGAAACCAAAAACAGGAAATACCAAAATAAAACCGGAACTTAAACAAACCAAACTCTAACACAAACCCGGACACTGAAGTGCAGTGCGATTAATACGCTCAGGGATTCTGGTGGACTCTTGACTATAACTTTTTTAGGAGTTTTTTTTCTTATGTACAGTAGCAGTCAAAAGTTTGGACACACTTTCACATTGGATTTAATAGAAAACTGTGTCCAAACTTTTTACTCGTAGTGTACTTGTGCTATTGTATTTTTTTTTCCACAATGGAACAAACAAACAAACAAAAAAATTCTAACATTTCTTTATTTAAACTGAACCAGATTGCTACTATGAAGAAAGCATTTATAGATGGCTAGGACTGCATTTTATCTGATGGAATGATGTTTAGTTTGCTGCATATCTGATAAAAAGTTTAGCATCTATGCCATTACATACAGATTTTTTTCAGCAGCAGTGTGGTCATTAGGGCCCAAGCTACACAGGATGAATGATTTGGAGAGAATATTAGAATGATGCATTTTAAATAAAAAATAATGGAGGAAAATGTCTGACTTTTAAATGGCTACATAACTTCCCCACTATCTGACAGCAGCAATGTAATCTCCTGAGGGCTGAGCCCCCCTAACTTTCAGTCCTACAGATGCCCCTGCTGGCTAGGGCATGAAATACCACACACCTTGAAAAATAATTTAGAAAAATGAGAGACAAAAGAAGAAAAAGCTATCAGTCACAAAAAAGACCAAAAACAAAAATGAACTCTTATCATTTGTAAATATCAAAATGTCTTTTGCTCAAATGTTTTTAACAAGATCAAAAGTTCAACTTCCAAAGAATCTATTCATTTAATTTTGTCTGTGTTTCCTTCTCCACAGAATTTATTAATATATTGTATTTATAAACATTTGTATGTGTGCATCTGCAAAGGCAAAATTATCTAAAATTGGATACGTTGTTTTCTTAATTCAGGCCTTAAGGGGTTAAAGAGAGCATGATGAGATCTCCCAAAATCTGCTTTGTAACACACAAAAAAAAACACAAGCAAATAGACAAGAGTGCTAAACCACCAAATCCATTGCTAACTCTGATTAAGGAAAGAACACAAAAACCTGCTGTGTTTAATAAACTGGGGTCTTTCTGCGTTTCCTTTCCTCTGTTATGGGATGTAACACATATGTGAAAGGGGCTAAACATTGAATGCTTTGATCACACAGTGCATAGTACTCAGAAATGCTTCTCAATTGATCTTGTGTGTGTGATTGTTAATGTCATGCCCTTTGAAGTGTGTTTCATTACTTTAATTTGAGGTGTTTTATGCATTGCAGGACTTTATCAGACTTCATTTGTAATAGGATTGCATATTCTTTTCTTAAGGTGCAGCTGGTTCAAGTCAAAAGAAGCAAAACAAAATAGCATGAACAGGTTTTATTTCAAACATAGACTTTAGCTCGAAATGTAACATAAATAAAACAAAAACATGCAGGGTAACAAACTTTTCACATGTTTAAGTTTCCTAATTAAATAACCTGCTGTTTATTCTGAAAACTATTCCAAATTTGATTTTAAAGTGTGGTTTTAATCCTTAGCTGACCTAAATGGAGCATCTCAACAACACCTTGACAAAAGAGAATTATCTCATCCGGGACCAATACGAAATTATATCAAATACGTTGAATAAATATTTTAAATGACTGAGTTTAGAGGTGAGGTTTTTCTTTTTTTGTCATTTCAGCTTTCTAGATGTTATCATCTAGATGTGCTTTTTGTTCAGAAAGTGAGAGACATTAACAATCTCCTTTGCAGCCTGAATGTGAAGTGTAGGCAGTAATACAGCTTTTTGAACACTGGGCAGACCTTAAAGGCCTGCCCAGACAGCATGAATCTCACACGGGGGCTCTAAGAACAAAGTGCTCTCAATAACTCTGCTCCCCTCTTGCTCTGTCTTTCACACACATACACACACACACACACATACATATATGGGTTTTATATACATATATACCTATGTCTCTGTCTGTCTGTACCACATACTAAAAACAGCACATATGAAAGTTCAACAATGTTGATACACGTCATCATGTGAATACAAAGTGACAAACGTTTATGTACACTGTTACCATGCTTCATCAAATGTGTTACTACTACAGCGCAAAGTCTTCCTTCTTAGTCTTAACAATGTCTTCAGCCTTTTTTTAATTCCAAGACTGTTTCACACGCATCTGACTCTCGACATCAGTACAACTATGAACTGGTCCAGGATCAGCAGTCCCACTGAAGGTGATGCAGTCTTATACCATGGTGAGACCAACTCTGTCTGGTGTCATGGGTCCTGTCTTTACAGAAATCCACAAATCTTCATTGTTGGCCGAATTCTTTTTCTTCTTTGTTTCTGACCTTGAGGTTGCTGTGGTGTCTCCACAGCAGCAGGAACAGCAGCCGCTGTTGGCATGGCGACAGCAGCAGCAGTGGCAGCACACCACCATAGCAGTGAGGAAGACCAGCACAGGAAGTGTTAGCAGGACAGCCAGGCAGACTGTGTTGTAGACTCCTTGGCTGTGTTTTTCTGTAGCAAAACTCCAAAGCTGGTCAAAAAAATCCTGAATGTTGTCTATTTTATCACCCATGGTTTAAGTTTGAGGAGCTGCGACACTGTCAATTGAGACTAATAAATCTTTTAGCAAAGTAGGACTTAATGATAGAAAAAAAATGTTACGACGGTGTTGGGGAGGACTTTTATGTAATCTTGTACAAGTATAAGGATGTATGATATCATATAAAACTCTCAGTATTTAACGATACACCTATCAATCCTTCAGCAGTCATATTATGTTTTTGGTGGGTTGACATTGAACTTTTACAAGCTCCATATATTCATGACGATTAACGTTGAAACAGCAGCCGTTAGGCACAGCTCTTTTTGATACATGTGCTCAGGCTCATACTTATATTAAATGAAGAGACTGGAGGCTACCCTCACGGATGGCTGCTTTAGAGGGTCTCTTTCTGAGTAAATACCAGAAGCTCTTTTGCTTGTTGAAGTGTTTTCTTGGAAATCACCCAGTCGCAATGATCTGATCAGGAGGAAAGTCTTGACTTGAGCCAAGTTTGTTTATGCGGGTCAGTATCCAATGACTTGCTTTCTATAATCTGATCTTTCCTCCTATCCCTCTGGCTTCCTGCTTGGTTTTGTCAAACTGTTGCTTGGTTGTGTCTGTAAAACAAACAGAAATAAAGCAAAAAAGTCAACATATAAATTTGGTTTCTGGCAGAAAACTTATATTCCCCTTTTTTCTTTTTGCCTTTCCAAGCATCCATCTCTCTGTCTTTAACATCCCCCTACCCTTTCCCCCCCTGGCAATGTCAGTTAAGCATTTTTTTCCAGCTTCATTCTCATTAATATTGCAAATATGACATTTGGGATTTAGGACAGACCCATGTAAAAGTCCCTCTGAGGAAGACACCAGCAACAAAAAAAAGAAGGAAAGAGTGGAAGAAATGATGGGAG
Organism: Pseudomugil gertrudae; assembly: GCA_037177535.1. NCBI lineage: Eukaryota > Metazoa > Chordata > Actinopteri > Atheriniformes > Pseudomugilidae > Pseudomugil > Pseudomugil gertrudae. The sequence goes on from JBAMHV010000008.1 coordinate 12,076,899, forward strand.
AGGGAGGGGAAGACAGAGGCAACTAATCTTTGTAAGAGTCCTGCAGGGATGGAAAGTGCAACATAGTGTGAGAAGGGTAGATGAAGATGACACCTGCTGAGGGAGATTCATCTGAACATACCCTAATGGTTCATATTGTATGAGACAGATTGAATCTGGCCTGAGCATTCAAAATGTCTCTCTGGCCTCAGATTAAACCCTCATCTTATTTTTTTCCCTTGAAGAGGAACAGTGGGTCTAACAGTGGTTAGATACAAATCAATCATTAGTGTGAATTAAAAAGAAATTAAAAGGGGAATAAGGAAACAACTGCTCCTTTTTACAGTAAAAGTACACACTGTGTAATTAAACCTGAAGCCTGAAGTACTTTTCAAATTATTTCAAACACTAGTTGACTCGAGTGTCTTTTTTAGAGGCTCCGCAGGTTTCAGCTACAACTCTTTGTATTTTCGCTGCAGGATGAAGAGATTTTCATCTTACATTTGCTTGCTTCTTATAGAGAGAGAGCGAGAGAGAAGTAAAAATGCACCTGCAAGCAGAGAGCAAATAGATTTGGCATGGCTGTCATCTAGCGATGTGTCTCATGTGTGAAATTAGTTTACCCGCAGAGAGCCTGCTAACTTCCCTCTTGCTCATTTACTCTACAGGAAGCTACACACTTGAAGCCTGAACTGTCAAGATGAGAATAACAAAAGAGAAATCTCATCATAATACACAAAGCAAACTTGAAACAAACAATAGTTTTTCCAGGCACATATTTAAACACTTATATTCTATTTTTTTCTACTACTTAAAAGTTATAAGACTCACACATATTTGCTTTTTCTGCCTTTTGCTTATACAGTTTCCTGATGGAAGTTTATTTATGTGAAGTAAGCAGAACAACAAACAATAAAAAGTATACCTGACTGAAGTGCAAATTACAATGAAAATGAACTGAAAACAGACTTAGTGTTTTAAACATGAATCATGAGGATTATGTCAGTGCTCCACTGAGAAGAAGCAAAATGACTCAAAATGAAATCATCTGACGAGCACAATGATGGAGTTAAGCAAGTTTTTTTTTATACCTGTGTATTTTTTTTAGCGCACTGTGTGATGGTTCTTTTTACTTACACTCATTTCAGAGAGAAACATTTTACTTTCTTTTACATTTATTTAAAAAGTTTTAAAAACTTAAAACTTAAACAGTTATTATTTTATACGACATAACAAGCTTTTAAAGTGACACATTTTCCAAACATCTTTAACACAGAAATTGTAGCATTGTAGCCCAAAATCAAAATTTTTAGGATTTGATGAATAAAATCAAAAATTTTTTGGCATCTGAAATGTCTTAAATGATAGTAAATATTTTTACAGACAAACCTGCCAAAGTTTATTCATCAATATTTTATCAGTGCTTTTATATATTTCTTCTTTCCCCATTTGTTGTTTCTCAACTGCTCAGATTTATTTGCTGCTTCCATATTCCTGTCCTCTTCCACATTTACAAGCAGCTTACCCCTGAAAGATTCATTTTAAAAATCTTATGATCCCATTTAAAAAAAGTGAGTCAGAGGAATGAGGTTGTATGACACAGCATTCACTTTTATTGAATTAAAGATTTTAATGTCTTTAACTTGATAAAATTGCTTAAACATAAACCTAAAAATTGACTATAACCCTTTTTTATTTTACTGTGGGTAGTGTATGCTTTGATTCCACCACTATTGCTGTTGTGGGGAGATTTGTTGACCTGCAGCATATTTGTACATGCTGTGATCTCCGTCACATAATGAAAACACAGTCAACACGAAAAGCTGGAGTCACTAAACAATAGGTCTGTAGGAGAGACACAAAGTCAGAGAGATCTGATTCACATTATCTGTTATAAATAAAAATACAACTATGAATCAGTGGAAAAGTTACGACATGGCTTGTATAGTCACTGATATGGAACAATAAGATCACTGATGAAGAGAAACAAGGCTCTTGGAGAAATTATGTTTGCATCCAAGTTAGTTTATCAGTAAGTTTGGCAGTATGTCTCAGCAGGCTAACTGTGAAAATACCTGAGGGGGCTCATGCTGGTAATGACACAGATCTTAAGTGAGGATAGTTTCTGATGCATTAACAGCACAGAGCCTCTCACTTTGAAAAGTGAAGACTGGCTAACTTTACTACGTTCAGGGCATTTGAAAAGGGACTCTTTGAAGATACTTCTTCATCAGTTGTGGCATCAATGAGATGCCATTCTACAACTCCCAGCACTCTCTTCACTTTCTCATGACATTGTGCTCTCTTTAAGCCATTCATATACCGGAAAAGTCCATTCCTTGGGCACACAAAGACAGGAAAGGGCTTAGAAGAATGTTTTGGTTGCACTCAGTTGGCCCCTGATGCTTTTTACGGATTATGTCTGACCTAAAAGATAAAGTTATGACAGAAGGCAAGGCAGGAATCTTTAATGACTTGCCCCAAGCACACGGTCAGAAGAGATACTTCATCAGTCATTGCCAATGAGTGTGCAAGGCTGGGACTTCAGTCAACCAACGAGAAGCAGTTTCATTTTTTGTGGCAGAAAATATTAACAATCTGGGATCATTTAAGGCAGGTGTTGCATTTTTCTCGTTGCTGATATTTTGGAGCACACTGCAAACATACTATCCCATTACAGCTCACACTCGTGTCAATTCTATAATGACTGAATGAAATGAACAAAGTGGAGGATTCTTTTTTCTGTAAGTACAGGCAGAACGCCTTCAGCTGAAAGCAAAAACAGTGTGAGTAAATCAGGGAAGTGTTCTATGAAGGTGATGCTACAAATGAATGTAAATATTTAAACTACCAATCCAGAAGATTTGCTTAAAGAAAACACCAGATTATGCGGGTGATACTCTAGAGATCTTAAAAGGAGGAAGTCAGCTTATTGTTGAAACTTGTCAAACATCCTGTCATATGTGACCGCAGTCAAAACAACATATTTTCTTTTTCAAATGTAGTCTGATACAGACAAAATCCATTTTACCATTGAATAACTCAAGTGAATGCCTCAGGAGCTTATAAAAAGCACTTATAGTAGAATAGTTTCAGTGTATTTAAAGACCCTTCAGATCTCTTTGAAAGCAGCACCTTACCTTCAGGCACTCGTGTAGTAGCAGGTCAACCCCCTCCCTCCAGTCTAATCCAGTCAGCCTCTGTTCTCTCTGTTTTGACAACTGATTTCTGCTCTGTTCTGGTCCCCCTCACCCAGACATCTTGACAAATCTTCACTTTCTGTTCCTGTTTGCCTCTTAACCAGCTTTTCCCTTCCTCCTCCTCCTCCTCCTCCTCCTGCGTGTTGTGTGTGTGTGTGTTTTGGTCACAACGTCACTGTACCCTGCCCACTTTGTGTAAGAATGGGCCCTCTGTCTCTGCTTATGTTTCTGCATGGTGAATTGGATTCTTGCGGTTGCCTTCCTTTTCAGCACAACTAACACTGAATGACGTCAGACAGAGAGGTAAAAACTTAGTATAAACTGAGCAATAAAGTAGGGTATGAAAAAAAAACAACAACTTTTATTAAATGTGCTCCCCACAGGCAGGCTCCCACGCTTGTGCATGCACTGATCTGAAACATTTGCAACACCAGCAGATGTTGCAGGGAAGGTGGAGGCATGCTTGCATAATAGTACAAAACACCACTCCACCCATCTCAGAGTCCCAAAATGGGAATAAAAAAGGGGAAATGAAAACTGGACAGGCTCTGGTGAAAGAGTCAGATGCTAGCAAGATATGGAAGTGTGAGGTCAAGTCAGGAACACACACTTGCCAACACCCTCACTTTGCTTGTGGTCACTGTGCTCTCAGCTCATTCAAGCAAGAAAGAAAGTATTTTGCTCATGGGAAACCACGATCTGAAGTGCCCATACATGTGTACTGTAAACATATTCACCTACTGTGTGATACAAGGCAGAGTGAATGAACAAAATATAGAATGAGAGTTTGTCCACGTCTTGTTTAGGCTGAGCTGTTGTAATAACGGCATATCCTTTCTAGAGCACATCCTGGATAACTAACCCGATTCAAGTACTGCTACTTGTTCAGAACGATCGAGTGCAGCTGCGGCATTTTGGAACCATTTTATCTCAAAAGCCACACTTCCTGGCCATGTGACATCTGTCAATGCAGCATGCTCTTCTGTGGTCACATGGCAGGGTTCACATGAAAATTGATGAGACAAGCCTCACCGCATCTTTCAGGTGTGTCTGAGCCGTTTTAAACAAATGGCAACCAGCCTTTCACACATTCAGAAATACATGCACATATGCTGCCAGCTCAGACTGAATGGCAGTGTGCACTGCCACGCAGTGAAACTTTACGCAGCCTCTGCAGAAACACAAAGGTGTCACCCCGGGCAAATGCTGAATAATGACTTCAGTGTATGTGCACTTCCTTTGACGGAGGTCCTTCTTTAGGGTAATTCATATGAAAATGATTTCACTGTCTATTCCATTTTCTGCTTTTGATTGCTACTTCAAAAACCTGTGCATACAAGTCATGTTTTACTGCAGAGACTTCTTAAACCATGCAGAGTTTTTTATTGTCATAGATTTTATGCACCCCTCATTTGCTTCTCCACCATGTCCAACACAATGGACAACTCTGAGTAGTTGCTGCTTGTAATGCAGGAACCGTTCATGGAGAAATGCTCAGCAGTTACTATAATAACGTGTCTTAAGGGAAATATTGTGATTTTTTTTTACTCTTTACTTTAAAAGAAAAAAACCTCTTTTTTTATAACTTTATAATCTGCAAGAATACCTTAATGCTGCAGCTGATTCTAACACAGGTCCCTTTTCCGTGGTGGAAACTTTACTCTTTTTATGCTGCAGTGACCCTCTGTTGCTGGGTGTAGCTGCCGTCTAGTTTTCCACTGTGGAACTTGCCCACAAGGGAAAGCTCAAACAATACACCCCTTTATCCTGCTCAGGTCTGTGGCTGAACAAATTGCAGGAAAGACCACTGAGCTCATGTTGGATATGGTTAGACAATCCTAACAGCAAAAAAGTGGATGTGACATTACTAGTAGTGTTAAGTAAAGCCACTTGGAATTACTGGACTGTGTAAAAAAGCATTACCGATCACAGTGACCTTCTGGCTCTGCCAACATACTGTACAGTGAAACAGGAGGAATATGAAACCAATGCCATGCTTTCTGTGAGATGTTGAGTGTGGGTGCTAATGAAATGTGACTTAAGTGTTTTAGTGGAATCTGACAAGTGTCCAGGAATAGCCTGCTAATGAAACAAGTTTCCCCCACAGATGCAGACCTGGGCTGTGACTCAGTTCTGTAAAATGTTTGGGCGCAGAGAATAAAAAAAGGAAAATACATTGCTAGTCTATATAAGGAATTGAGCTTGCTTTACAGAAAAGGCATCACTGAAAAGTTATTGGTTGGCATGTAAACTTAAAGCTTGTATAGGGCACCTAATGGCATGTAAATAGCCTGCTATTTTAACATTTAATTACATAATACAGTCAGCGTAGTTCTCATGTGACACAAGCTGCAGTCTAGTATTTTTCTTAAAGCAAACATCTTGGTTTTAGTTTGTGAACTGAATAGGTTTGTCCTAATCTAGTGTGTAAATGAATGAAGGGAGACGTTGTTGCATAAGAAACTTTGTTTCTTTCCCAAAGTGTTTTATTTATTATTTTCCACTTTGCAAGCCCAGAACTTTCCCAACACACAAAAATAATAAATGAAACACTGTGGGAGTAAAAACTTACTTATGTAATGAGCATTTGTTTTCCTGACTTTTATGGTTGCTATGGAATTATGTCTGAGGTTGTTTACATCAACATAGATAGATAGATAGATAGATAGATAGATAGATAGATAGATAGATAGATAGATAGATAGATAGATAGATAGAT
>JBAMHV010000008.1:12082896-12097492 GCA_037177535.1 Pseudomugil gertrudae
AAATAAATAAATAAATAAATAAATAAATAAATAAATAAATAAATAAATAAATAAATAAATAAATAAATAAATAAACTTAACAGATATACTCTGGATCTAGACAGTGAAAGGAATTTATATTGTAGCTAAATGTATTGATCAAGAGCTGCTAATGTGAACACAAGCATGGAAAACATCCATGTCACTTCTATTAAAGTGAAGGTTACATATATGCTGTATGTCAGTCTTGGTGATCATATTTATTTTTGATCTTACAACCAGTATTTGCAAAATTTCAAAAACTAAATATGAAAGAGACAAAAACATTTGAAGTGAGTTGTGTTTATGTGTCCAGCATAACTAGCATAATTGGCACCCACATTTTAACGGTATTATTTATTTATATCCTTATCGAGTGACAAACGTATTTAATTGAAATGTTGTAATGATTATTGAAGGTCATTCACAAGCAAAACATATTTGTCTTTCTCTGAGTTGTGCTTGTGTTTTACAGTGGTAAACATTGTGCACAGTCATGCTATGCAATCCTTCTTCATGCTCTGTGGCTTGTTTAAGGAAACACTTGAAAATATAGTTTGCTTTGATAAGAAAATGCTGATTCAAGCCACATTTCCTCCTGCCACCTAGTCATCAGTCATGCTGTATTTATGAGCAAAAAATTTTTTTTAATTTAACTGGAGAACATGTTCGCTAAAACTGAAACTTGTGTTTTTCTGACTAAAAAAGATGATCATTTACAGATAATCTGGCCATCCTGCTCTGGAAAACAATTCAGTGCTATCAGATGCACTACAGCAACTCACACTAAAAGTTTTTTTTCCTGTATATTAATTTTAATATTAATAAATTAATATTAATTAATATTAATATATTAATATAGTTAATGCTCCTATATACATGATCACAAATGGTAATAATAGTGAGTAATTAGTCATTTTTATAATCAAATGAGGATCAACCTGGAGAGGATCTTTCTCATTGCAGAAAGTTGGTGTATTTACATGTACTGTAGAAACCTGAATATTTTATCAGTATCAGCTTTCTTTTAGAGTATGTATCCTGACTTTGAAATATAACAAGTTTTACTTATTTTTTTGTTTTGTTTCTTTAGTTTCTAAATGTAAAAAAAAATCACTCTTACTCTGATAAACATGACAACACTTGCATCCTAATATGTGAACGATTACATTACAAAACACACAACACTACTGGTGTTCTTCTTTTATACACTTGTACAAAACACTGATTTTCGGTCATATGGCAAACCGCTGCTTTTTGGCTTGACATCCTGGGTCTTTTGCTGCTCTGTCACTATTTGTGTATCTACGTGTTTAACATATACGTAAAGGTAAAAATATAAAATTAATTAGACTAACAAGGATACATGCCTTGGGACCTCAGAATATGTATGTAAATCTGTGATCTCATAATAAAGTAACTTCCATTATCTTACAAAGCACATTACAATATGATTGCATAATAAATAGATAAAACCAAATATTAGCTAATACTCAGATTTTTGGTGTATCCATATAAACAGGTTGCATTAGAAATGTAATCTGACTGCTCTGGTAGTCGTAATAAAAATTGACAATTTGATAGGAGCCTAATGCATCAACAATATTTATAAAACTTTTGTATTCTATGTAAAATATAAGACTTGATCACTGCAGGTAAATGACAAAGTAGTGCACAAGTTTCTACTGTGCTCATCATACAGTAAATGCTTTGAAAAAGAAGAAAAGAGGATGCTATTGGTGGTTGGAATAAAATCACAACTTGAGAAAAGGAAGTCAGAATAAGATTCCTGAAATCAGCTGAAAATGAACATGTGAATAAGCTTATTTCTCTTTTCACCATTTCCTTTTGATAGACTTTTATTAGGCCAGCTCTTAGTCTCACCCTGAAATTATAACCTCACTGTGAACTACATTACGCCTTCATGGACATACTGTATATAGGCCAGTTCATTCAAGATAGACCAGAGTGGGATGCTTTTAGAGAGTGCTTTAGGCTTTGAGTTTGAGGATAGATAAAACCTTAGCAATAGTATGAAGACTTTAGGGAAAACCTGATGTATAAGTGCAATGCATTAGTGCTTAGTCATTTAATGTTATTGTAATGAAAATTAATTAAATGGTAACACTTTACAATATGGGCCACAAAAAAGAAACTACTGCTACTCAGAAACTACTGAGAAGTGAATAAGGTACTAATGACTTACAGGTACTATTCACATCACATCAGATTGAGTACTAGATTAGTGAATGATTATATTACTCATAGTCAGATGGTCATGATAATGTCATTAGTCATAAAGATATTAAACCACAACCAGAGACACAACAGACTTAGGTGCTGATTAGTTAATGGTGAAATAATAACTAACAATTTATTTTGAGCTTTCACTTTACTTCAGGGCCACAAAAGTCTTAGGTACTGATTAGTTAATAGTAAAGTAATTATTAATTACTCATTTTTAATTCTCGTTCTACTTGAGTTTGTTTGCTGATCAAGAGAAACACATATTTGAAAAGAAGTTGTTACAGATTTGGTTCTGTTATTCACTGGGTACATCTGTAAGATATTCATCAAACATGAACATATTAAACGTATTAATGGTTATTGAATTGGGTGTCCCTGGTTGTGTTTAATACTTTTATGACCAATGACACAATCATTACCAACTGACTATGACTAAAATAATCATTCATTAATCTATTACTCAATCTGATGTGATGGGAATAAAGCTTAGGTAATCATTAATGAATCATTAGTACCTTATTTGTTCCTAAGTAGTTTCTGAGTAGCTAAGCAAATTTTGTGGCCCCTATTGTAAAGTGTTACCAATTAAATGAAACATAACACAAGATTAATTTTGTTCAATTCACTGATCGTGGATAGGAAACTTTCATTACAGGTTTTTCAACATTTTCAAATGAGATACAGCAATTAGAGCAAACGCTATCATACAAACAAACTCACCTTACTTTCAGCTCCACTGAGGTTCTAAACACACAAATCTAGTGTCTCTGTTTCTGTGATTTATTTGAAGTGCCATCTATTCACGGCCATCTAAGCCACAGTGAATGACTATTTAAAATCTGGCTGCTCACCAACTGATTGCCCAATTAAGCCAAAGTGTTTACAACTCAATTATTACAGAGTCTGACTGAGATATCTGGGTTACAACCCCCACTTATTCATAAGCCTGCCAGGGTCTGTTAACTTTCTGAGTTCAGTGAGTTGTAAAGAGACTTTGGCAACACATGGGTGGCTCAGGACATGGCTTGAAATGCTGCTTTTCGTGCCATGGCCAGTTCTGTTAGCAATTCTATGGCAAGACGTAAAGACATCATAGGATAAATGGAATGAAAGGAACAAGAGAAAGTAAAATTAAATGATTGCTTACAATAAGAATGTAAAATATCCTGTCATTGTCTTTTAACCATGCAATCTTACACACTTATGGAGTTTAACAATGTAGCTGCACAAAAAATAAAACCTCTAAACTTCTAAATGTGGTAACAGGAAGCCATATAGACTTAGTTTATGGTATTTGTTTTGTGTGTATGCATGTGAGGCTCACAAGGAACTTTTTGCTTATAAGGGAGGTGAGGCTTTGGTTGGGCTGGTGCAGCTGATTGTGGATTAGGATGGCAGAGGAGAGAAAAAAGAGCAGCAGACTGGCAGAGCAGAACCTGGATGGAGAGTACTCAGAGGCTAGAAACAATGCTGCGACACTAATGCTGCTGGAAGTTAGGGATAGTGAAATCGAAGTCTCATGAAAAATGGAGTCAAGTTGGACACAAATGCCTGGAATTGGCTCATTGTGTTGATACATATGACACATCAAAGAGATCCATCTACTGGCTGTGGGCATCTGCTACATCAAATGATTGTGTCTGATATTGTGTGTGTTTGTATTTCTATGAATATGAACATGAATCTCCTCTTCCTCCTACGATCTCATAAGAATTTGTAACGTCAGGTTACTTGCATAATCCCAGTTCTCAAAGTAGCATGTGTGAAATATTTCTCTATGGGATACACTCCACATTTGTTTCTCAGAAGCACCTATCTCATTACGCCAATCTGGATTGGCTGGTGATCGTGATGATCACGTCACACTACCTTTAAGTAGCCTGCACTACATTGTAGCATCATTGAAGGTAAGTAACTCTTCTTGCTTCACCTAGCAAGGAAGGCTTTTTAGTGAGGCAACTCAATCATGCTCACTGGGGTTATGAAAGTAACCTAAAGTTCTCAGTTTCACAGCATTAGTTTCAACGTCTCACTATGAAATATGGCGACTCCCAAAATGCCAGATAGCTTTTCTCAGGTGACTACCAGCACTCACAGAGTGGCAGTCTGCTCCCCTGAGCACCAACCATTCAACACAGGGTGGGCCACAATGAAGGCAGAGACATCCAGTTTGTAAAACCAAACCCAACATGTGGCTTCATACATATCCTGCATACAAATCCCTCTAAAGACGGCCCAGTATGCAGCCAGGCTTCGAGTAGAGTGAGCATGCAGATCAACAAGTGCCTATAAGCCTTGACTCTTAAAGACTTTGTGATAGGCTTGCCCCCATGGGTTTAGCCCAGGAAACAAAACGTTGACCATGCTTCCGGAGCCCCTGTGTCCTTTCTATGTAGGCTCATAGAGCACAGACAGGACACAACTTATGAAGCCGCTTACCTTTGTGAAGAGAAAGACATGAGCCAACCACCTTGGGCACAAATACTTAGTTAATACTTAGAGGCTTAAGTGACAGCCTCACATCCCTGGAGCAAAGGATGGAGAATACTGAAACACTATGGATATCACCAACATTGCTGTCTTAATAGACTAGTGCCATAGTGCTGTTATAGCGATTTCATACATATGCTTCTCATATTAATTAGTTCATATGTGAGTTTCATCCTCTGACATATTCAGCATAATGTCACTGAGATTTGTATTTGAATCAGCAACTCTCTGTGTTAAGTCCTTGATACAGCTGGTATAGCCCCTGATTGCACTTTGCTAAACAACTGATAATAAGTCTGTTTCCTCTAAATGTGTCAGCCTGTCTACACTCCAGCTGATATCCACCTGATTTCCTCTTAGCTGACCTGGACGGGTCAGCCACACCGATCATCACTGTTTATGGTTTTGCAACGTGAATCTGGTGCTAGACTCCACTAGGCTCCAGAGCATTCTCTTCTTTTCATCCTGACAAGATATATGATTATCGATGACGTGGATACGAGTCTTCATAAGTTCCAGCTTGTCTGATCATGGTCAGACTCTCCCCAGAGTTCTGCCTGACGGATCTCTGGATACTCTCAGGAATTGCAATTTCTTTACTTTGTACTATTTTTCTTTGTTCAATAAACCTGTAATCATTTTCACTTTTACAACCAGACTCCTCATTATTGACAGAGAAGTTTTTGCCTCAACAGTGCGCTCCACTGTTATGGTTACTCTCCATGTACCATGACGGCAGCCTGAAAGAAAACACTCACTGTTGAAACCCTCTCATGTATAGGTACCCAAGCTAATTATTGGAATAGCAGATGCCATCAACCCCAGTAACCACAGACACAAGATGAAGAGCAAGTTTCTGCTCAGACAAAAGTGGGTGAGACATGCGTTACAAATACTCACTCTTTCAGTAGAAAGACAGGTTATGCACGACACAGAATCCAGAGCCAACCCCAGAATCACTATGTTTTATACTGTGGACAACACACTCTTACTGGTGCTTATGACAAAACCCAGATTGACCAGGTGATGTACGAGTTTGCTTGTTTGTGATGCTGCCTCCTGTTTGGATCGTGCCTAGAGGAGTCAGTCATCCAAATAATTGACTAGAAATAAACTCCCATTGTCTCAACTGGGCTATTGCTGCCTCGGTAAACCACACAAACACTCCCAAGTTCAGAGACAGATTAAAAGGGACCACAGTGTACTCATAAAACATGCCCTGAAAGGCAACCCTCAGATTTTTCCTGTGTGGAGGAGAAATTGGAATGTGGAAATCAACAGATTGACAGAGACGAACCAGTTGCCCAGTCTGACCAGGCGCAGAAGATGCATGTGTGAGCATGGCAGAAGCAGGCTGGGGGTTTTGCCATTTGGAGATCTAAAATTGTGGAAGAGGCCACGACGCAAACTGAACAAAAGTCTGCCATGGGACTTGTAAAAAAGAATGTTCTGCTTTCTGGGGAAGGCAAAACTGACAAACTTCATCTTCTATCCTTTTGGCTTCACACTTCTGCTACATCAAACCCGGGGCGATACCAAAAATTCCTTCTGGAGTGATCAGCATTTCCAGGATATCCTACTTTTTTCTTTCAGATTGATTGTCAGGTTGATTCATCTGGCCCGTTCCTGCAAAACCATCATCCCCATGAATTTACCCATGGTCTGGACCACACATTGCTGCATGTGAAGGCAAATGTGATCATGGCAATCCCTTCCCACACAGCCTGCTTGGGATTCGTTGCCATGTCCTCGCAGGGCTCTGCTTGGTAGGCTGAGGGCATGGAAGTGACGTTGGGTGCCCTGAAAGCTGTAGCTACAGCAATGTAGGCTCTTTCTGACTGAAAACAGTCAGCTTTAGACGGCAGTGTGGGTCTCTTTGGAAGATGCAGTTGACAGCCGCAGGTGGAGGTAAGCTGCAACTAGTGGTTCACTAGGGGTCATGCAGAGCATGCCATGTTTTTCCATCTTCTCAAAGTCCAGGGAGGATGCCCTTTGAATTGGACTTTGACCACTGAAGGACTGGCCTTTCCACAAGACCAAAACCTTCTCTAGTAGCTCTGGGAAAAATGGGAGTAGCCTGGGGCATAATGTGACCGATGGGTTTCTGTTATGACGGCAGGCCAGGGTATGTTTAACCTGGACACATCACATTTGCACAGTTCCTGGAACACCAAGCTCTGAGTAGAGGATGATTATGTTCTCTCTCACTCTCCCCACGGTACAGAAACAGCACCAGGCTGTGCAGTCTGAGCAGAAGGGATGAATACTTAATCAGAATACTAGTCTTCCTCAGAGAAGCTCAACGGTTTTCTTATCTTCCTCCTCATAATCAAGGTCAAGAACGTTATCCAAGCAGCAGACAAGTCCTGGTCTTTGCCCAAAGAGCTAGCTTGGAGTGCTAGTCATTGTCAGAAACTTTTCATGGTAGCACATTGCTTGCATATAAAGCACTTTGAGTTGTCCTGTACATGAAAGGTGCTATACAAATAAACTTGCCTTGCCTTGCCTTGCATGAACCAGGTGCTTTAATAGTGGCTTTTAAGTCCAAGTGAACTCCATCCATCCATCCATTTTCTACCGCTTAATCCCAGAGCGGGGTCGCGGGGGTGCTGGTTTATTTTCATCTTAAATCCAAATTCCTCTTTCCTTTATCTGATCCTGTGCTGTTATGTGTTTGTATTATGTGTAATCTTGGAATGGGTTGTACTGACACTTCTGTTGTGCCGGGAAGCTTGCTCCATGACAAAGTCCTGATTGATTGATTGATTGATTGATTGATTGATTGATTGATTGATTGATTGATTGATTGATTGATTGATTGATTGATTGAATGAATGATTGATTGACAGATTAATGTAAACATACATTCCGCTCTAAATTGATTTCCAACATTCTGCACACGCTCATCACCTTGTCCAATTGTGATAATGCATATGTTTTCTGACCACTGTCTCAAGTACTCCAAGTAGTATGCTTGTGTCAAACACGTACTTCAAATTTATATTCTAAATTGAAACCAAAGCTACTTTTATTATGCTGCTTTCCATGTTGTAGCCAAGAAAGAGGAGATAAAATTATTTGTGGTATATTTTTGTTCAGACAGTACGCAGTGTTCACCCTCTGTCCAAACCTTCTCAACTCCCAAATCCAAAGCGGAATAAAGAGAAGGTGCATAAATGCGTTTACATGTAAACCTCAATTCAGAGTTACTATTTTCATGTAAACTAAAAGAACAATATGGACAACATGGAAATTTAGCCATTGTCGCTGTACAATATGTTGGAAAACACAAAGAAGTTGACTGAAAAAAGTCCTTCCCTGTTACAAACTTAAAATGGCCACTGATTAAAAAGGTGGCACCTTAAAAATGTAAGATTAGAGGAGACAAGCTGGGACAATGAGACGCGTCAGAAGGACTCATCAGAAATAAAACACACTTTCCCATTGCACATTCTGAGTGAGGTACTGGAAGTTATTTCTATTAGTAATAGAAAGCTATCAAAACTTTTTTTCAATCTATATCTATTTGAGACATTAATATAAACTGAAATGACTAAAACACATTATATAATCCATCTGTACTTGTAATTTTTTCTGTGATTAAACACTGCTCTGCATAGTGAAGCAGTGGTTAGCACTTTGGCCTCGCAGCAAGAAGGTTGCTGGAGGTCTGAACAGTTGCATTTTTGTGCAGTTTGCATCTTCTCCAGATGTATGTGTAGGTTCTCTCCAGGTATTACGGCTTCCTCCCACCGTTGAAAGACATGCATACTAGATTGACTGGTTATTCTAAATTGTCCCTAGAAATGGGTGTGAGTGGTTGTTTGTCTCTGTGTTGCCTGCAATGGACTGTTTACATGTCCAGCGTGTACCCTGCCTCTCGCTCGATAAATGCTGGGATAGGCTCCAGCTTCCCCGCAATCCTGAATTATATGAAGCAGTATAAAAATGAATGAATGAAACTGAGACCAAATACTCTCTCCAAGTTTTGCTGGATTACTTATGCTGTGTCGTTAATTTAATTGTATCTGACTTTTAATATATTCCCCAACTTTTAATAGGCTCATTGTTTACAATGTTGTTTTTGCTGACCAGAGACTTGAATGCATAATAAATACATAATTAGACCTTGATACAACACACATACAAGAAAAAAAACAAGTTTGGAATAGCTGAATTAGTGATAATTTTATGGCTGCACACAGCAACAATGCATTTGTGTATCAGAATGTATGTATAATATGTACGGCATTATTAAACATATTTTCAGATTGCTGGATTATAAATATCCACATGTATAATTTGAACAATTGTATACACTTTCATTTCACTTTATCAGAAAGCTTTCTTATATAGATAACAAAACTCATTTGTGTTCAGAAAGAACCAAAGACAATACCGAGGCCCTTTATTGTTCTTGTAATGCAGAAATACTATGAAGCAGCTGCAGCAGCTCACTGGACACATCAATATTTTTGAGGCAACTAAAGAAATAAAATGTTTTTGTTTATGTATTTATAGGACTTCACCATTATAGATGGAAAAAAGAAACAGGGATCAAATCTAACTATTTGAATATTTTATTAATATGTAGAAAATTCATTAAAAAAGGAACTATATAGTACATGTTTAAGTCAAACTAGAGCTAAATTTGACAATAATATCCAAGGTTACCAAACAATAAATCCTTAGTTTTCAAACAGTCAAGATCACATTTCATCAACATTTACATTTCCATGCCGGCAAAATTTCAGATCACTGCAGTTATAGATTCTTAATAAATCAAATTGTGAAATACATTTCACAAAATGAAGCAGTCTTGTTTTTGATACTGTACGGGACTTTTGTGGTGCCGCTGTCACAGAGACTGGAAAATAAAACCAGTTCCATAAAAACAGTGAGGAACAATGTGAATGTTTTCTGGTCACTGCAATTATTGTAAATAATGATGGAAATGCTAATTTAAACATGTCACAGTAAACTGAATTGCTAAAACTTTTACATGATGAAAAACACATTACAGACTAAATACAGCTCGATCTGCATCCCCATCCCTGTTTTTACAAACAACAAACCTCTACATCTTTCCTTCTAAACAAATAACATCAAGTTATGTATTTCCAGAAAATATTTGAGGCTCTTTTATCTTAGTCATTTGAGGTATGTCTCTAAGAAGAAACGAGAAAGATTTACACAATTTTAGAAAACTCCTTCAAAGCAAAAAAGAGAATATTACTAAGATTTTTTTTTATAATTTATGCAGTGAATGATACCATCCCATGCAAGTAAGCATTTTAACCAATATAAATAAAAGCTTGTTGAATTAACTGAGTTTTTTTGTTTGTTTTTTGGGGAAATCATATAAAAATGAATGTAAATATATAACAACAGCTTTCTTCTAAAAAGATTAAAGAGCACCTTGCAGTTTTCAATGTGAGCTATCCCCACAAACAAATGACATTCTGTTTCTTTCCTGCAGTTTCCTCACCTTCTGCTTCTTTGTACAAAAAACCCACCGAGGGGAAAAATGTCACCTAAGTTGTTCATGAAATAAGTACATAGATAATTATCTAGTCTACCATAAGTCACTATGTGGGATTTATTGCATGAGAATGTCTGAAATACGCTGACATCAAAACATAAATGTGACCAGGACATGTCATGAGTTGATCGCTTAAAGCCTAATAAAATGATTTACATTTTCTACTTTTTAAACCATTACAACTTTCAACTTCCACCCAGATCAGCAAAGAAACATGACAACTCAAACTGAAATCTATCAGGACATTTGCTATTTTAGGCTCCTTCGAGCTCTTGGTTGCATTCTATACCAACATGCAGAGGGCTCCATTCTTCTTTCAGCACAACTGTGGTTAAAAATACAGTGGTTAAAATGGAAATGCTCTCAGAATTAGTTAGCATCTAAAGGGAAACACATCAACAGACAATTCAACTTCACTTGTGTGTATATTATTAGTGGTTTATAGAGAGGACAATTTCTAATGTCTTCAATTCTAAAGAGGAAAAAATTGTCATGTAATGAGAGCTGGATCAACTGGCTCACTTCAATGAGAAAAATTATGTTAAAAGTAAAAATGTAGAACATATTTTCCAGCGAGAGGAAAACATAAGCATTGAAACATAATATATAAGGAAAGTTGCTTGCAGTGATGGTGACACTGGATTTTGTGTCCTTTATTTTCATTGTAGCAGATTCTGCCAGTGTTGTTTATGTTCAGTCTCAGATTCCAGCAGTATCCAGAAACTGCTTTCAACTTGCTGGAGCTAAACAATGAGCCACACTGTGAACAACACGTTTGCTAGGCATGCAGCAGATTACAGCTGCCCTGCTAAAAGGAAAACACATTCCCAGTAGTGTTTGCTGATTTGGTTGTTTCACTGAGGAGCTTAAACTGTAAAGCAAGGACATAACAAACTTGGCATCACTCCACCTGTTTGCTCTGCTTTCTTTCTTAAGCTCATTTCAGTAGTTGTGTGAGCCTGGTGAAAATCTACACCGTGCCTACCCTGACTCACTGCTGCACAGAATTTAGTGATCACACTGCATAAAATGATGGCAGGTGAATTATGGATCTCTACTCATACAGAGAAAAGCTGCTGCAGTGACTTTGGTGACAGAATGAACTTTCCAAATAGCAGGCCCAGTTTTTACTAAGCAGATCTTTGGTGAAAGGTTGTGTCTCTCAGCACCATCTCTGCAAGCAAACTATGCACCTACAATATGAATGAAAAACTGACTAAATGTAATTGGCTTTGCCATTAAATGAGGGAATATCATTTACATAAACATTTACAGAAATCAAGAAAAAATGATGAACAATAGCTTTGCTGTGTTTCCACTCTCAGTGCAAATACTGTCTCAGTGTGGCTACCCATAATAATAAATATTTTAAACTCTGCTTTCAAGTGTAACTATGAGAAAGTATATTGTAATTAACAACAAACACAAAATAAATAATAAAATAAATGCAACGAGGCTGCTGCTGGTGCACTGCATTGTTGAGGATGATTCTGGATGTACAGCTTTGCTTTTTAATGTCAATTTGAACTAATGTCCATCGTTTGTCATTACAGTTATATGACGCAAGAGTCAAAAATGAAGGCATCAAATCATATCAAATAAATGGACTCTGTCACAATATCCTGTTATAAAAATATATATATATATTACAGTTAAGGAGTTTTTAGGGCATATACAGTTTATTTAGAGTTAAAAGTGTTATTTTGTAATGGTTAAAATAGCGCTAGCTCCCACTTGAGGGCATTTCAGAGCATTTCCTTGCATCCCTGGGAAAGGCAAATCACAGATTAAAACAAAACAAAAGCGTCTTGGTTTGCCTTTCCACTTTTTTTTTTTTTTACAGCAAATAGAACCATTGTCATTCAGAGTGCTTAATAAATTACATACAGTGTCTTCTGGGTAGAAGTACAGCAGGGATAGACAGCTGATGCTTAGCCGGTGCAGGGATCAACAGAGTTTGGAGACGGTGGCAGCCTCTCTGCTATTTCATGAATGCATCCATTGCTGGAAAACTTCTGGGGATGATCTTGTATTAACACATTATTTTTCAATAAAATAAAATATTAGTTGCTTTTTCTTTCTAAACCACCCACTTTTCTCTTACAGCCTCACTAACAAGCTCTAGCAACATTTTTTCCAGCCTGCCTTTACTGTCAGTGAGGCCCACAAATAGCAGAAACTCAGCACTAAACATCATCCAAACTCCATTAATCCATGACTCTGGACTGGATGGAGGTGGCTATTTATACAGTAGCAGACCGCCTTCTCTTGTTGCTGATGCTACGGAAGTTGTATGGCCTCATCTTCATCTCAACAAAGGGGATGGAGAACTCATGGCCTTTCCAGTGGTACCAGTTAATGCCCTGCAAAAAGGAAAGCATGACTTTCAGATGCAGCACAAATGTACATGCCTTTGTTTGTCTTTGGACACATTTTTGGAACAATTATTAACAATACAGAACAAAACAGAAAAATGATTAACAATATTTTTTTCTGTTATGCAAATACTCACAATACTGTACAATTTGAAGTTAGTGGAAGCACATCAATACACAAATTCCCACTGAAGGTGTCTCTGTAACTAATCTGCATCAGCCTCTCTAAAAGTTGGATTATTATTAGGTTCTTGAACTTCTCCATGAGGATAATCAGCGTAGTGTGTCTAAGGATGGATGCTGGCAGCAAGCCTCTTGTGATTTAATTGACTAATTATTAACCTTTTACACTGTAAAGGTTTTAACCTTTAATCAGTGCTCTCTAATGGTGCATTTCTATGTCAAATCTTCTGAAAATGGCAAAAAACACTTCTGAAATGTCAGCCCTGTGAAATTAACGTATTTAGTTCAAGAGTTTAATCAGTCAAAATGTTGAGGGTAAAAATGGTTGAAAACAGTTTGTGGGAGGAAAAAAACACTGCAGGGTTTAAATGTGTTATTTTTTTTATGCACCAACTAAAATGTGGTCCAGATGACCTTAAAAGCAAATGTAAAAAAATGTAATTCCAGTAAAACAACAAAAAAGTGTTTAAAAAAAACGATGAGCAATGTTATAAAATCATCCAGGCCATCCCAGAGAAGTGTTTTAATCCTAAGCATCTTGCTCGTGGTCCAGTCATTTTAACAGTTCGCATCACCAGGTCATGTAGTTTCGTAAAGCTTGAGTGGCAGTTAGTTTGGTATGTCTTCAAACAAATCTTGTTAAAATAAGCAGCTGCCTCACAGTCAGCTGTCTTTTTCTTATGAGAACAGCTTTGTTTACATTTTAAGTGTTCCAGCGTAGAAAAATAACATTGGCAGTGATAGTGAACACAAACATCTTTATCCAAGGCATCAAGGAACTGAAGACATGTTGGATTACCTTTTATTTTCCACAAGCAACTTCTTTAGAACAATGAGACAATTCGAATGTGGTTAATCAGTTAAGTGAATGGAAACTAAAGCTGACTGGAAACCAGTAAACAATCATTGTAGGTTGTTGGGATCTAACATTAGTTTTGGTGCAGCAATGCACTAAACTGAAAGGTCATTATGTAAGACCACATTTGACACATAAATGCATGCTTCTAAGATATGCATAGTTTACATCCACTGGACACAGACATTTGAGTTATTTTTGCAAAATATGTGTATTTAAAGTACCCACAATCAACAAGATACTGGAAAAAGTCCCACACACCACTCATGTTTGTATATTACCAGTAAAAAGTTTGGACACACTCTCCTATTGGATCCAAAAGGAATTAAATGATCATTGTATTTATGTTAGTCTGTCCATCATTCACAAAAGAGAATCATTAAGGTTTATTTTAACAACTATTTCCTCAAATAGTTTTCTCACAGTAATAACCATTAAAACAGACATTTTACCACATCACAAATTTCAAGTGACGTAAACTTGTATTTTACACAGTCTCTCCTATCCTCTGTTTACTCTTCTCTGCTTTTTGCTGTCTTCTTTTGTTTGTACTCTCCGAGATATTTATTGTATAGTTCTCTACATTGTTTTTAGTTTTTCTGAGATAATTTTAGATTTGACCCAAATATCTTGAAACATTTTTCATCAAGTACACATATAAAAGAAAAAGGTTTTCAGTTATATCCACATCTATTATTGTGAGACTGAAATTCTGCTGTTTTTATTAATGTTAAATGGATTATAACAAAACAATAAATAACAAAACATCTATGTGGTAATGACATCAGTCAGGCTAGCTTGTTTAAAAACAACAGTCCAAATAAACTTGAATTTTTTTCATATTATTCTCTCTCTCTCTCTCTCTCTCTCTCTTTATATATATAT
>JBAMHV010000008.1:12105490-12118080 GCA_037177535.1 Pseudomugil gertrudae
CTCTGGGCATGCGCGTTCGTAGCTTCCGCATATAAACAACTACAGGTGCCCGCAGGGCCATAACACATTACATTACACTTTTGATATGCATAAAATCTTTTCTAATTAGATAAGATTCAATAAAAAAAATGCTGTCATCTTAACATTGACTTACAATCCAGCCTCCTTCATCTGTGGTCATGTCACAGAACACCTGTACACCCTGGCTCGGATCCCTGTTGATGTAAATGGTGTAGACACCGCTCAGAGTCTCTCCGTTCAGCAGGTGTTGGGCACAGTTCTGAGGTGTTGCAAACAGGCGACTCCCTGGAGAGAAGCAGAGGTGCAGCAACAACAAGGTTGTAATTGGCTTCTCTTCAACTTGTTTCACTTTGGAGATTTTAAGATGGAGCACACGGATGTAGGATTTAAATTTACTGTCCAGGACTTTGTTTAATCATGTATACACACATGTCAGATAAATTAGCTGTTTACAATGTTAATGGACTTTCTGTGCTTTGCCATGTTTTATCATTAATTGTTTACCTTTTATGCCTAAGAGTACATTGCAACTTTCATTTAATTTACTGTTGCAGCAGTCAATTTTCCAAAAAAGAAACAAGAGATCCACTCCTACCTGTTTGTATGTAAACTTCCAACAAAACAAACAAGCAAGCAAAAAACAATATTTTCTTAACTAGTCAAACGAAAAAGAATTGAACTGAATTTGGATTTGTTTTATCCTAAATCATGCTAACATTGCTGGATTTGCTTGTATGCAACCTTATATTGTTTCAATTATGTTGATATAATTTGTTGGCGAATAATAGATTTCCACTGTTTTTAATGTTTCTCCTCATTTTTGCACTTTTGGCAAAGAACCCTCTCACACCCTTTAGGGCAGCCTAATGTTAACCCTTTAACTTCCACATTAAGAAAAAGCTCAGAGAAAATGTTTCTCTGCATTTTTTTGTTTGTTTTGGACTAAATTAATCATTTTTTAGCTAAAAGGTTGAGATATAAGTTAATAATAACATTATAACAACAAACTGGTTGTAATAGAGATGGCTTAGGCAGGTTTACTTCCTCAATTTGTTAAAGAAAATCATCACAGTCACTGTATATTTACCTCTACCTCTTGTTAAAGGGTAAACTCTCTACTACCAGACTGCAGAGTAAAAAGACAAAAATTGTTCCTGACTTTGGAAGCTGATAATCATGCCCAATTGTTTTGTTCTCTTTCATACATAATTCAGGACAAAATCTCAGATCAAGACTGCAGAGCCCATTAGAATCACTTTAGTCCAAGAATGAAAACACATTATATGTGAGTCCTGTACCTGTAGTAAAAGTAGTGGATACCACAGCACTTGTATCAAGTCCTCTTGCAGCCTGCAGCTTGACAGTGTACTCTGTAGTCTCAGCCAACCCTTCCAGTCGAATCCATGTGTCTTCTGCATCAAGGATCAGCTCCTAATGTACACAGGAGCATATTCATTTACAGTATAATGTTGGATAAATAAATTCTTTGTTGTAAAATTTAATTTTATGTTCATTATTTACAAACCACAGTGTAAAAATAATTCCTATCAGAAACTCATTAAGCACTTCAGTTTCAAGTTTTAAAAAAGAAACCATGACATTGAGATAAAAGGCCTCCAAACTATTCTTGTTCAGGAAATCTGCTTTTTTTAAACAGTAGTGAAATATTGCCATGGCAACACAAACCAATGTTATGGGGTGACATAATATTAGATCAATATAAATATTTTCCAATAAACTGATATATTTCCACTAACCACACAAATCATTTCCTATGTCTCCACAGGTGACAAATCTGTGTGTAGAAGAAAATATGCCAACGGGAAAAGTTTGAAACAAGAAAAGGTTAAGTCTGGATGGATAAGGGGATGGAAAGAGGAAACGGATGCCAACTACAGTAGACAAAGTGAACATGATAAAAGTACTTGTCAGACAGTCATGCTGAGTCAAAGGCAGTCAGGAAGCAAATACTTCTATTTTTTCTATTGTACTTATTGCTTTACAGCGTTGTCACAGTTCATGAAGAAAACATTGATTTTCAGATTTTACTGAGCTTGCCTTGAGGAACCACAGCATTTGACTGTAATCATGCTTTATATGACACCATTTCCTTAAATGTGAGATGAATCAAGTCAAGTGAGGAAAGGCCCAACAATACAAAACACGTTTATGCATGGGTTTGTATCTGTGTTTGTGTGTTACAGTTTGGCCTGAATACGCATTAAATATGAAAAAGAAAAATTAAATTTTCAAAAGGTTAAAAAAAACCTCAAATTTGCAGCCTGTGTGTCTGTGTGAATAATGCAGGGAAGCAGATGGTAAATGGTGTCTCTCTGTCTCAAAGGGTTTGACATTCTCCACTGGGATTCTCAGGGTCAAAAAATATTTTTATTGCAAGAACAGCACTGTTTTATCAAGGCTACTGCATACCTTTATAAACTTGCTATTGATTGCATTTGTGTGGTTGAGTCAGATGTTTGCCAGATGTATACTTCTCCTTGTGAGAGATTTTCATCATCTCAGGCTTAACAAACACTGATATGTGTAATACATAACCTCTTCAATAAGCAGTAATCAGTTAAGGAATTCATCTCACAGCTACAGTGTAAATTATGAAAGCCCATTATCTCAGTTACAGGAGAAGTTGCCTGAGCAGTTGTGGGCTCACTAACAGCGTATGAGGGTAGATAACAGCTAAGGTATATTTTCCGCCAAGCCAGACCTCGAGAACAGACAGCCAGGAAAAAAAATTCACAAGAGGAGCACTTTAATCTTCAGCTGTGGATATCAGTGTAGCTGTGTGTTGTTGGTGCTCACAGAAGTAAAAACTGATCTGACTGACAATACATTTAAATAGAATCTGAAGTCTTCACGATTGTCCAGATTATAACTTTCTTTCTATGTTTGGGTAAATAATGATTTGTTTGCAGCTGTAACACAGTGTAAGACACATCCAAATCTAACCTGACTTAAGTGATTTTTGATGCAGCTGACCAGCTTGTTTGCTACCTGCAAGGCAAAGCCAGCACGATTCATATTCCATCCACCCTAAGCACTGTTATTTCAACAGATTGGTAGTGGCTAAAATAAAGCTGATGTGTAAGCTGCACAAATACGTGGTTTACTCTGAATCCAATCTTTCCTCCATCTCTGCCACCTTATTTCCAAACAGCCAAGCACTGAGTTTTCAGGTAGCAGCTTTTCATTTGGCACTGTCAGTTGCTTGCTGGTTAAAACACTTAAAGCAGCAGGCTTTTGCAGCTGTCACCAATTAACATCAAATATGTGAGAACCTTAATGGCATGTCATTATTTTATTGAGCTCTCTGTAGCTGATGCCTGTCTAATTTAAAACGGTCTCTTGAGCTGATTGCATCCCATTAGATTCATTCAGAAGTGTGTCATGCACTCACACTAAATCCACTTTTATAGGAAAGTGAATGAACTCATGGCAAACTGCTTATCAGCATATCATATTAAAGAGATAAAAGTCAACTTCTCTGTTATGGATGTTTGGTTTCAGATTTTAAAAATTGCGATATAGTAATGTGCAGTAATGTTTGTTGTTTGTTGTCCGTCAACAACTCTGAATTTACTATTTAGTTTTCTTGGATTTGTGAAGGTGTGATCATATAACTGGTTAAATGAGACATATTTGCTGCCTGTGAGAGAGATGCAGGCATCTCCTCATTAAGCAGGTGCTGTTCAGATGACATACACAAACATGTATATTAAAATAACTTATTTGTTTGGTTGATTTTGTTGTATTGGTTAACTAAAGATGGATCCTATTTAGTTGGGTAATACATTGAGTTTATTTTCATTATTGTTTTGGTTTGCTTCTAATCTCTCTCTCCCTCTTTCTCAGGTGGTACGGGTGATCAGCACTATCATGGAGGCGTGCCCATGAGTGTTGCTGACAAGGGCCTGGTGTGTGTAGTTAGATTGACTGCCACTAACCAAGTAGCTTGAGGAGATGGGGGGATGAGATGAGAGAATTACTGGTAGTAGTTAATCTTAATTTACTTTATTAGTATTGGGTATTTTGATTAAGTTGAATGTGTATAGTGTTATGTAATTTAGTAATTTCAGTATTGTTAACTTTAAGTTTTTTTGCATGTATTATGGGGGCCATAATTGTGATTACACTCCCATGTAGGATACAAAATAGTTGTGGTTGTCTATATATACTGGTGAAGTAATGGGAATTGTAAAACAAAGAAACTGGCAAAACAAGTAAAAACTGAGCTCTGTCAATGCTGGAGTCCTGTGCTTTTATCTTGCCCTCTTCACTTAAGGGGACGCTGCCATTCTGCATTCCAGGAGGTTTAAACCTTACATGGACACACACTCTTGAAATGAGATGTCAGCATAGCAGCTCTTATTATTGCTGGGAATTCCCACCTCACTTTGGCCTGTTTTAAGAGTGGGCTGACCCAACCTCTCCTCCACCAGGTTGCTCTTTATTAAAACAATTAGCACCCAATAGCTCTTCAAGCACGTTATTACCTTATGTCAGAGCATCCAGGTATCATCCTGAGAGCTATGTTAACACATAAAGCAAACCCACTTAAGACTACCACCCACCAAACTGATGCAAATAACACCTGAATGGCAGTTTTATTATTAAAAACTTAGATTTCACTCATCTTGTCACAAGATTGTTTATTCAACAGCAAGTAGGCTTGTCTGTACTCTTTTGAAAACTTAGTAGATAAGATCAGAATCAGAATATATGTGTATGCACTGGTAGAAAACTGTTAAAACAGCTTGCTTTATTTATTGCATTAAACTTTTAAAACGTGGACCATCTGAAGAGGTACTGCCACATTTTCTGTGCGTGAGTGACACCTGATGGTCACCCACACAGCAGTGCCACCATTACAATGTCAGAGCATTAATATGTGAGAGACCCTGTGATGGACTGGTACCATGTCCAAGGTGTACCCCGCCTCTCGCCCGATGTCAGCTAGGATTGGCTCCAGCCTAGCTGACTCAGCCACATCAAAATACTTAATCAAAATAAACAATGCTCTTCTGAGACACATTAAAGTAATACCTCAGTTGGACAGGCAATCATTGTGCGGCTCTGATGTATGTGTAACAATCTGCAAGCGTTCTCCGTAAACGTGAGCACGCTTCACATCAAGGGATTACATGACTAAAAGACTAAATTTGAGCTAAAATACTAAAGCTGTGATTATGCATTAATGTTCTTCTTGGCAGAATTCAAATCTAGTAGAAAAATTTGATTAAACTTCATTCTTAGAACAAATATGAGACACTGTTTCAATAGATTCAACAATATCATGCAGAGCAAGGTTTCTATTTGGAAAGAGGGTTCATTTTTGTGATATGATGTAAGTAATAGTAGCACAGCTTTGCTAGATATGGAAACAAACATTTGTTGCAGAAGCTAACAGTGACAGATGTGATAGCATTCAGTGGAAACTTGTATTTAGTGTGCAGAAGACAGAATGAAATCAGAAAATGTACATAACTTACTTTGCGGCTGCCATCAGATGACTTGTAGGTGAGCATGTAGTTGTCAATTTCTGCCAAAGGCGGCTGCCATGAAATAAGAGCACTGCGATGGTTCACTTCACTGGCTGTCAGGTTTACTGGTGCATCCATGGCTGTCAAAAAAGGTGGGAAGTTGGAAATAAAATATTTTTACAATCAGAGTAGGTACAGCAAAACAAGATGGGTGGTAACTGTAGGTAACACTAGAAAATTTGCTGTTCTTGCAGAACAGCAGTGTGAATGCATTCAGGCTGAAATGATTGAACTAAAGAAAGTTTGAATGATCATGAAACACAATATCTGAAGTGATAAAAGAACAAACTGATATTTAAAACTTGCAAAAAAGGTTGAAAGTTTTAACTGATGTGAGTATAAGAGAGGTAAAAAGGGTTGAAACCTGCTTGTTGAACTATTAGTTGAAATCATTATATAGCTTAAGTCATAACAAGTTTTTAAAGTTTAAAATAAAATGGTGTTTAAATATGAGTAAATACTTGAAAATTGGACTGAAATGATTGAAACATAGTTGAAAAAAATGACTTTTATCTGCTTGTTGAACTTTTAATGAAAATTCTTATGAAGCTGAATTCAATCGTTGAAGAATTGAACATTATCTTATCAATCTTATCTTATCGCTATCAATATCAATATCTTTAAAACTGTATAAAGTTAATTTCCTATTACTAAAATGTAGAAAGAGCTGAAAGAAAGTTGACAGATAAAACAAAGTAGCCTACAGAGGAGGGGAAGATGCAACCCCTGACCACCAGTAGGGACCGTCTTTGCTGTTTTCCAACAAAGGTTGTCATTAGGAGCCAACCTGTGAGACACCCTCTGTGCACCTGATTAAAATAAATTATTTATTTTAAAGGAGTCTCTGTATGTAAAATACAAGGCTACATGCTGGTGATCTACTGCATTAAAAGCTGACATGATTTGAGCCGACTGGTTTAAAGTTTGAATGGTGTTTCTGGGTAAAAGTATGGTGACATTGTAGAAGCTGTAAGAGGCAGAAGCTAGACTTGAATAAGAGTGGAGGAGAAATAAGAGGAGCTGAAAAAAGTGTGATTTTAAAACTGCCATAATTCAAACTTGGTAAAACATATTAACATAAAAAGTCAATTTTTAATAGCTGGATCTCTTCTGAATTTTTTTTAAGTTAGTTTGGTATTTCTAGCTGAAATTATGTTGAAGTTATTAAAGCTAAAAGAAGTGGAAGTTAAGAGTCGGGTAGAGTGTGAAAGCAGAAATGAGAGGCTGAAAAGTTTAATAATTTTCAAACTGCCATAATTAAAAAAAATGGTAAAAATATTAACATAAACATTTTTAATAGTTGAGTACAATTAGAGTGGGCTAGAGTGCTAAGCTATTGAACCGTTTGAAGATTTCACCAATAATTTTAATGATAAAAAAATAGATGATAGATACTCTAAATACCAGGGTATTTCCATTAGCTGGTTCAAATCTAGTTAAAAAAAGAGCTGTGCAACACTTCACCATGTCCATTAAGAGACATATCACAGCCTTACAAGCATTCCTCTTGATTAGGAAGCTGTTTAAACCCAAGTTTGCTGCAACTTACATCACATCACCTAACTATATTCCTGGTCCCTGCACGGCTTGATTATAGTACCTGTGTTGCTACTTAAACCCACATTAAAATGAGCCTTACTTCCATTTCCTTACCTTACATCAGCCTTTTTGAGTTGACATCACATCTACTGACATGGCAGCAGAAGCATTGACATGCCGTAACCTCATTTTAGTACATGATAGAAAATAGATGACCCTGTATTTGGAAAATCTCTTTCCTGGAGTTACATCATGACTTTGGGGCACATCATCAGCCAGTCACCCAACAGTGCACAATGTGAGAAAAGCAGGGGCAATGAAACAAATGAGGTATTGCATTTAGTGCGCAGTGCAATTCAAAGACACCCCTTTTGTGAATATCAAATGAAGATATCAACAACATAATTGTCTGTAGCATCGATTCCCTGACTGGGATGTTGATTTTAACTGATCTTCTTTTTTTATTCTTCTGTAGCACAGCTAAAATATTTTTTGAACATCTTGAATATTTAACTGTTCTAAATGACTGGCTGAAAGCTTACATCTACCTTACCATAAAACCCCTAGTTGAACTGAGGCTTCATAAAGCTACAAAGAAATAGACAACACTGACTTCCCAAAGTCTGGCCAGCTATATCCTCCTGTGTGCACACATGGAATGATCAATGACAGCCGTGTAATTAACTGCATGACTGGCATTGATAACCTTCTGAAAGATGCAGGGTACCTGCTTTCATTATTGAAGGCAGATCCTCATTGTGTATTGGGGGAATTGTGAAAGAGAAAACAAAGAGTGTGTCAGAGTGAGGCTAAGCTGTGTGCTCTCAGAAAACTCTCCAGATTGGGGTAAAGCCTACAGCTTTTAAATCTTCGGTGATTACTCATCTTTATTGCAGCCCTCTGCGTGTTGTACTGCACTATGTCCCACATCAACCTTTGGTCTTTCTCACATCACTCTCCTTTACTTGTCCCTCATTCTTAATTGTTACTTTACATTCTTGTGCTCAACTCCTCTTCCCTCTTATCTGACAAGCTGCCAATCTAACATGATGTGCTAGAGAGCGAGCAGAGATTATCTTTGTTCTTGTCATCCCTCTGTTTTGATGGACAACACTGGTGGATTATTTCTGCATGAGGACAGCACTGTGCATCCTTCCTTTCTCTTCATTCACCAGTTATGTCTGTCATCTTGTCATTGTCCTTATCGTGCTCTCCACCAATTAAACCTTTCCCGGGAGCAGGTGTGCAGGTGTTGACAATGTTTCTGGCAGCTCTGACACTCTTCAGATGAGTAGTTCTGAACAATGGGATGCAGATGAATACATTTGACGACATCAAACCAATTAATTAACTCTCAAACTATTTTAGAGGAAAAATAAACATCCACAAAGCAGTTTATTGAATGGCTGCGTTATGACAAGACGGAGGAAGTTATTATTGTTTGAGCAGATGCATCGTTGCCCGATTGTAAGTAAATTGTTATGACTAGATGATGGATGAGACTCACTTGAAAATCAAATGAAACCAAATGTTGTCTGGTTGAATTTCACTTATAGAATAATGATGGTCAGATAAACCTTGTTATCGTCTCAATCTGCCTGGCTATTATAGCAGAGTTAACAAATGCTGTCTGACAATCACAGTGACTTTCACTATAGCTGAAAAATAATTATATAGTTTTATATAGCAAGTCAAACTCTGCATTAAAGTACAGAAGACAGACCTAGTGACCTACAACGCCCCTTCACATGATAACAGAAGTATGCTCTCGCTGAAAACCTGTTCTGGATTAACTGCTCTAACCACAAAATTACCACTAAAAGCATGAAGGTTTCTTTTTTTTTTTTACTTCTGCCTTTAAAGTTTTTCTATTTTAAATAACTGTATGGAAAAGACTCTCTTGTGTATTTTCTGACTACTTTTGCAAATTGTTGAAGGTTTTCACTTTAAATACACCTTTATCTGAAATTATGTACTCATTTAAATTGTTTTATTAACTTAACATGTCATAGCCTTAAAAGAATCAAACTGTTGTTCACTGCAACCTGAGAACCTTTTTAACTCTGCTGCTAAGATTTCCTTTAAGACTTCAATGCATTTTTCTACTTCCATCATTCATATTTCTGTTTAGTTACCCTGCTCCTGCTGAAAACAATCATCTAAATCATCATGTAGAAATGATGCTGGCATCACCATGTTTGACTGTAAATATTTAATTACCTAGTTTGTTCAACACACTCTTTCAACAGAATAGTAGCCAAACAACTAAAAACTAATATAATTGGATCCTAAGATTTTGCTTAAATTAGTGGTGAAACGTATCAACAATCTGGTCAACTGTAAAAGCTTGAGTAGCAGCATTGATGCTCACTGAACAGAATAGCTCATTTATATACAGCCACAACAACATTTATATTTATATTTTACGGAACAGTTTCCAGCTAAATGTGTCGTGGAAAACCATAAAGGATTTAGAGATTTAATAGACTTTACATAAACTATCACTGGCACAGCCTTACAGAATCTGCCAGTTCCTAAAAGTACATTAAATTTTCATGAATTCATCAGTGTCCTTACGAATAAAGATTATGGTTCTATAACAGTGATATTTACAACTCAATGAACAAGCATCCATGAGGACTGTGTGGAACGGCCTGAAGCAAGGATCTCTGCTGCTTCAAAATCAAACCCAACACTCAACAAACTGGTTCAGACACATCTGAAGGAAACAGTCTTGCTTCAAAGCTTAGAAATCTGTTTTTGGCAGAGCCAAACCATCTCACTCTGTGCTGAACTTATAGCTGACAACAACAAAACCACTTTTAGCTTTGGGTAACAGGCTTGGAGTCTACAAAGAGCCCTACACTACCAAAATAAAACTGAAAATGTGAACCTCATCCATATTTTTCCTCTTAAACTCTGTGCTGCATCTATTACTCAGAAAAAATATTTTTTTGTAATAACAAACACCTCCAGATGTTTTTTTTTTATGTTTTAAGAACAATTATTGAGAATGATTTGATACTAAATTAGATAGCCAATATTTGATTATTAAGCTAATGTGGTAAATTTAGAGTTCAAAATTAATCCTAAAAAATGTTCTAACTAAAATATTTAATGGGTTAATTTAGAAGAAACAGTTTGCATGCTGTCCATGCATGCTTTTGGTCTTAGTCAAGAACCCAGGCATCACAGAGAAACCATGTATGCATGGGGAGAAAACAAACTTGCAAACTCAGGATTTTTAATCTGTGAAAAAGCAGTGCAGACCATGACCAAATTATCTGTATTCATCCTTTTATCCTTTGTCAGAGTTTTTTCTTTTTAAAGTGCATTTCTGCTACAGTGCAGGACAAGTAGCTCTGGTGCGTCTTTGAGGATGTAACGACACTGCTGAGTGAAAAGTTTTTTGTTTTTCTTAATTTGCATGGGGCTTGGAAGAAGTTATGTTTACAGTGCTGCAACTCAGCTAAAATGAACAAATTTTTCTTTACCACATTGAATTTTTTTATTTTATTTTACTTTTAACACGTTGAAACATGTTATCTCAAAATGACTCAGTCTAAACTGGCTCAAGTAGTTAAAGTTTATGAAACTCACTTTCACCTTCTAAACAAAAATTGTTCTTTTAAAAAATGAAGACACAGCATCTATTTGTATTGTATTCATCCAGTGTAACATAGTGGGAAGTTCAAAGTAAGAGCTTTAAACTAATTAATTTTAATTTAATTTAATTTGGTAAATACCACTTAAAAATAAGTAAATTAAATTGATATTTAACACTATATTTATATTTAAAATTAGACCAAGTACTAAAATTATTGTTATTGTTATTACTGTTGTCATTGCATATCACTGCATTAATTATTTTTAAAATATCTAATAAATACAACATGTAAATGGGGATAGGAGTCTTCCTTTGCCCTGTTTCTCAGGATCTGCCCATAGCTGGTGGATGCATGTGTCTGTGAAGGTGTGTGAATGTGTTTAGACATTGCTGCGACTGGGGCATGCCTTGTTCTGGCCTGTGTGGAGGACCCCAAAGAGGAAGGGTAAGGAGAGATTTTGAGCGTGAAGGTAGGGGTTGGATTGTTGGCAAAGGGCTTGGAGGGGGTATTGGAGAGGGTCTAGTTATGTCGGTGAAGGGTTGAGGGATAGGGTGGGGTTTTTGGGAGTAGGCAGAGGGAGTCCAGTAGCTGGTGTAGTTGGTCGGAGAAGTTTGGGGACCCTTGAACATGTCCTTGGCCCCTGGTTACCTAGCCTTGATATCAAAGTGGCATTGGCCCCTAGTAGTTTTGTTTGGGGTGGTCTGGTCCCACTGGGTTCCCAGACTAGGCTCTTCTGGGAGATATGTGGTTTTTGGGCTGGTAGGGAACTGGCTTTCCGTGTGGTCCACACCACTGTGCCGGTGCCTGATAGGTCTCCTTGTCACTCTGTACTGCTTGGTGCCCTTGAACCATGGTGCTAAGGAGCTCCAGCTGGGGGTTTCCTTTGCTCTGGCTGGGTGTATACACGACTCTTTGCTTTGACTGTCCTGGGCTGGCTGTGGTCCCCCTCGAGAGCACATTTATCATCCCTGTCACATGATGACACTTGCACGTCCAATGAACACCGAGGTGCTCCATCTTCATCAGCTTTCAGCTGATATTTGTGTGTCCCTCTCTATGATGTTGCCTGTTTGCTATATGTCTAGAAGAGCTGGAAGATAAATAGTGCCTTTTTTTTGTATTTGCATATTGTCTTTATTCGTTTCTTATGGGTAGTATTGAAATAGTTTATATTGTTTTGTAAATACTATTGTGATTTCAGCAGCTGAGTCAATTTTACTTTCTGTTTAATTTTTTTCTCTTTATGTGCTTTCCTTGTTATCTCTCTGTTTTACAATTTTTTCACATTTTTTTCTTGTCAGGTTTGGTATTAATATATCAGTTAGAGCAAATCTGTCTGGCACAATTTTACATGG
This sequence comes from Pseudomugil gertrudae, assembly GCA_037177535.1. Lineage (NCBI taxonomy): Eukaryota > Metazoa > Chordata > Actinopteri > Atheriniformes > Pseudomugilidae > Pseudomugil > Pseudomugil gertrudae. The sequence goes on from JBAMHV010000008.1 coordinate 12,117,569, forward strand.
AGAGCAGTTATGCAAACTTTCCTGGGCTGGACAGGGTAAAAAAAAAATAAATCAAATGAATACATGTTTGTGTTTCTTTTTTTAATCTTTCTTTCTGTAATGATATTATGTCATTATGCTCATATAATCAAGTAATATAAGAATTTTGAACCTGCTAAACAAAAAAATTTAACATGAATTTCAGGGCATACATCACTGACAAGTATTATGAATAAATAAATAAATGAATGAACCAGTCTAAACATGTAAAAATAATTTTTCCTTTCTATTAAATTAATCAAATTAGTCAATTTTGCACTAAATATGTTTTTCACCAGGTGTTTTGTCTCATGTAGTGTATTTTTTGTACTTGTGTGGTCATAGTTATTAAAAAGGCTTTGTGCATAGTATGCAGAAACTAAACCAATCATCTCAGCAATTTGTGTTGTTACTCATAGGGCCAAATCTACTAAAGGTTTGCGTGTACTAAAATGTGTGCAAACTCATTGCTCACGCTAAAAAAGTACAAACTG
>JBAMHV010000008.1:12135233-12163857 GCA_037177535.1 Pseudomugil gertrudae
AGTCAGGTGTGTTAAAACAGGGATACAATGAAAACCTGCAGGGCCCGGCCCTCGTAGGATCTAATTGAATAGCCCTGATTTAGGATGTTTCTTTCAGCTCTTCTTCATGCTGTAGAAATGCAAAACTATTGTTTTTTGGAATGCAAAATCTCTACCTGTGAAGGCATCTATAGTGGCTGCAGTGCTCTGCTGCCTTCCTCTTCTCGCTGCTACAGTGATGGTGTATTCAGTTCCAGGCTCAAGGTCCGTCAGGGTGAGGGTGGCTACATCTTTGGGGACTGTCAGCTGGGACAGAGAGAATCAAACACATATAATCAGATCCAGAGGAACTTCTCTCTGCACCATTACCGTATATGCAATATCGGATTATCTAAATCACAAAGGATTGTATACATGGTATAGATTTTATCATTGTAACTGTGTAAGACACAGTTCTACACTCTATTACCTCAGAAGTGACCCCAGAAGATGATGTGTAGGTAACTTTGTAATGGTCGATTGGACCCTGGACAATGCCCCACACTAGAGTGATGGTGTTGTCTGTAGAAGCTGTTACAGTTAGATCCATGGGTACGTCCAGACCTAAAATGTTGGAAGGAAAACAGGATTTCACAAAAAAGCACAGGTATGATTAAACGTGTCAAAACATTGAAACACCAAGCTAAAATAAGATGCTCTGCATAAGCAGACATATCCGAATATAGGCGCTCTTTTGCATTTACATTTAAACTAAACTGCCCTTTCCTCCAGTTGCTTTATCCTGTTGTTTCTCAATGGCCACAGGCTGTCTAACTCCCACCCACTCACTCACTCACTCACTCACTCACTCACTCACTCACTCACTCACTCACTCACTCACTCACTCACAACCTGAGAAAAAGAAGCTTGTTTTATATGGCGATGTCACCTGTAATGCAATATTACCATGTAATAACACTGAAACAGGCAATTGATCAAATTACAGCCCTGATTGCTTGTAATTACATACAAACTATTAATGTTTTTTCCAGGTAGTTGTTTTATATGGTGATGTCTCCTGTAATGCAATATTACCATGTAATAACACAGAAACAGGCAATTGGTTATTACTACCTGTAATTAAAGGTTATTTCCAGTTATTACATAGAATTTTTACTTTAATTACCATGAAATTACTACAATATTACCATATAATTACCGCGCTGTAATGTAAAGTGCTACCGAAACCCCATCACTGATAAATACTTCACACCATGCTACCACACAACCAAAAGGACATCCTACTTTCCTGCTGGATGATTAGTTTTTACTTAGGAATTAATCTTTTGCTCAACCATGTTTACATGAAACCTTAGTCATAATAGCCGTCTTTTAAGTATCTTATGGCCAAAAAGGTAAAGAAAAGGAAGACAGAAAAATGTTAAAGTCTGTTAATAATAATTCTTCAGTAACCAAGATGTAAACATGAGCACAGCTGTGCATTGCTGAGGATAGCAGATATGCTGTCATGGTATTAAAAAGGCACATTACAAAGATATGATGGATGCTGTACATTTTCAAAGTTAAAAAAAGAGAGTACAAAGTGGAAGTGTAGAGCAAAATGCTCATGAGGACAATTGATGTGAAATTTTGTCTGTGTGTTAAAAAAAAACACTTTAAGCCATTGAAAAAAACACAAGTGTAGAAAAGTTATGACTGACACAGAACATAATGGGAAACATTAGCAGCCCACCTCCATACAATGACATTTCAAACAGGCAAATGTTAAATGAAGTCATTTTTTCAGCTAAACAACTCAAAACACAATAAAACATTTAATAGTCTATCAAGCACTGAGTTAAGAGGGGACCATTAGCACAATGGCATGCATGATTACAGCTCTAAAATATTATAATGGGAACTTTGAACCCAGCTGAAAACATAAAACAGTCACAACCTCCATTAAAAATAGGCAAGGTAAGTTGATTTGTATAGCACCTTTCATGTACAGGACAATTCAAAGTGCTTTATATTGAAACAGAAAAGCATAAAAACAGCAGAAATCACAATAAAATAATAAATTAAATAAAAGTCATTAAAAGCAGATCAGATAAAGTTGCCGTGCAGATATCATTCATAGGCAAATGAAAAAAGAAATGTTTTCAACCTGGATTTAAACGTTTCTACAGTTGGTGAAAGTTTTATCTCCACCGACAGTTTGTTCCACATATTTGCAGCATAACAGCTAAATGCTGCTTTTCCATGTTTAGTCCATGTTTAGTCTTGCCAAAATCTGATTGACTGACTTTTCTAAAATGTTTTTTAATGGTTAGAACAAGAGTGCTGACCTACAGCAACAACTGAGAATGTGGAATAACAAATAACCAGACAAACTAATTTGGATACCAGGTTTTCTGTTTTCTCTCAGTTTGTCTAACTGTGTTTACAAAAGTGAATCCTGGTTTTGTAAAACAAAATATAATAATTAATTTACTCACCCGTTCGAGCATTCATTGTTGCTGGTGTGCTCTGGTTGCTACCTTTCATAGCAGAAATACCAATGCCGTATTCTGTGCCTGGCAGCAGATCTGATGCACAAAGACAGAAAGAGCGCTGGCAAATTTACAGGCATTACAGCAGCGTAGACTGTTTCACATTCACCTCCTCGCGCAAAGTGCATGTCAATTAGATGGTGTTTTTCTTGACGGCCCAATTAATTCACAGCAGTGATGAGGAGATTTACAAGAACATTAGAATGAACTCAGAAGAAATACATTTTTTTGTTTGGTTGTTTTTTTTTTTTTGCCAACTGCAAAATGGATCAAATTCAAATCATTTGACAATGTTTCAATTTCCACAGCTGCTGACATGAAGATGAAGAGATGAGTGATGAAAAATAAGGGGATGTATGACAGATTATTAGACAGAAGAGAAACTGAGAAGAAATAAAAGCGGAGAAAGCATTGATTGCAGTAGCCTAACAGAATAACACAAGGACCTTTTGCTTCTATTCTCATGCAGGCCATGACCTTTGCAGTCCTAGAGCTCTTTCAGAAAAAAAAAAAACACATCCCTGCTGGCCCATCTCTCTGACAGCCTTTCAATACACCCCCAGGACAACAAGCATTTCTACAGATACAATCAGTAGCCCGTCAGCCAAGGGTTAGCACTGCAGATAATTCTGCCATGTAAAACACTGGCACTTCCCAGCTTCTTCAGAACACATTAGATGCTCTCAGATAAAACAGAAAGCATCAGAGAAAAACGGCATGCTGAGTGGAAGACCTCAACAAATATTCATGATAAATAATTCAGGAAAAAATGACTACACAACGTTTGAAAGGGAAGAAAAGAAAACACACATTACTATTCCTAATATACCTGTAAGTGTAGCCTTTGTTGTGACCCCCTCGTTGCATGGTACAATGACTTTATCATACTGATCTCCTGCTAACGTGCTATACACCACCTGGTAACTCTCCACCTACAAGTAAACATGGAGATTAAATATTTACAACAGTAATTCAACATAATATTTCAAAGAAACTAAACATCTTCTTAGTCGTTGCTTTTCACATACTAAGGGTTTATCAGGAACCATTATAAAATAAAAAACGTCTTTTTGTTTCCAAAGATTATGATATCTGGCTCATATTGGACAGGATAAATATATTTGTGTTTTGGGACCCCAGAATTATTACTGTGAACTACTGAGCCAGACATGAACCCAGTGAGGTGTTTGATTCCTTAATGTTGTTTGCATTTACTGGGCTGGCAAAAGGAAGACCACCTGAACTAAACAGATTACTTAAGAAAAATAAATAAATGAAACTGTTTTACTGTATATAATAATGTCAGAGAATCATGACAACAGGTCAGTTGATTCCTCTTACACAATAAATATGCAGTGAACACCAAAAAGCTGAGAGCTAAAAATGTATTTCAGGAATATCCTCTAAATAAAAGAAATTAAAGAGATTTTTGAGCCAATAAAAAAACAAAATCATATATATTTGCATTTAACTCCAATAAAATAACTGTATAACTCTGTAAAATATAAATATCTATAAAGTTAATTTCTAAAACAGGAAGGAAGTTACATAAACAACTGTGTGTATGTGCTTATAACTGACAGTGTCACTGCAAGATCAAGGGCTTTATTTTAATAGAATAAAATATATAGCATTAACAAAAACTTAAAAGTGGATTCAAAACTTCCATCTAGACAGCTAAACTTTGCTGTCCTGAGACTCATGCTTCTCACATCAATCACCACAGAGGTTGAAAGGAAATCAATATGAATAGATTCAATCTGATCCACGTCTCTTTACCTCAGCTTCACTGTTATCCCATTCAAGCTCCAGGGTGGTGGAGGTCTTGGACACAAGCCGCAAGTTCTTGGGGGCATCGATCTCTGAGAAGAACGATAAAGCTGACAATGTTGGGGACACAGAGACCATTGCTCAGGGATTGTGATCAAGCAAAAATCAGCAGTTTAAACATTACCTCACGCACATATATAGATTAGGCTAACAGTCATTTACTGTATTTAATGTTTGCATGTGATAAAAATTTCCCATATCTGCCAAATAGATAATATGCGTAGACAAATCTGACGGCCTGTTTGAGTGTTGCACCATCTTGTGGTGATGCCATCACCGAGGTGCATCTGCTGACATGGATAGCAGCGTGACCATTTTGATTAACAATAATAGACAGAGTTATTTAGAAGGGTATGCTATCTGGAGATTTTTTTCATATTAGTTAGACACCCATCCATTCATCTTCAATACTGCTAGTCCAATCCACACTGGTTAACTGGAGCCTATCCCAGCAATCAGGAGGAAGAGTACAGCCTGGACAGGTCACCAGTCCATCACAGGACCAACACAGAGAGATAAACAAGCATTCACACTCACATTTACTCCTAGGAATAATTTACAGTGACAAATTACCTAACATGTGGTACAAGGAAGCTAGCGTTCCCAGAAAAACCCAAGCATACAGGTGGACATAGGAGCAAATAACAGTACGCTGTATTCCCCAAATTAGTCAGTTTCTCACACCAACACTACAGCCCATTGTCTCTTAGTCCATTAGCAGTAACTAGCATAACAAATGTAACTCACTGTTTCACATTAAGCTGAAAGGCAACAAGGATCTATACAATTTAGTGCTATTCTGATGGTTAATCTAAATTTAGTGGGGTTTTTTTTTGCTGTTGTTGAGACTAAAATCCAGTTTCCTCAGCTATGACAGCATGTCATTTCGCCTCTGCTCTGTACATGAGTTGTTCCCACCCAATGTGAACACACCACCATCAGCAGATACACAGTATCAGCCACATCCCCCTTCAGTACCACACATACCGAGCAGCCGTCTTTACAAAAGAGTGACTAATCTTTGCATTCACTTTTTACCAAAGATAATCCAGGTATCAGAAAGTAGAAGTCCTGCAATGTTTTTAGATCTACCTGTACATTGAGAGCCGGTGTTTTCACTAACAGGGTTGTTTACCTGGTAGATTAACTATGCTCGTTAAATTCATCTTAGTTGGTGACTAGTTGGAACAGCTGGAACAGGATTTCTACAGGATTTGTGGACCAGGAATATACACCACTGCTTTTGAAGTTTTTCACTGCTGTTCAAACTGCCATGAAATGTGCAAGTCCTTCCAGACTCCATTACAGTTTGTTATCTGTCACACTTACAAATACCCAGAAAGGTCACCTAAATAAAGGTGGAGAGTCTACTTCCAGTGTTGGGATTTGTCATGCATATATTGTATGTTACTGCAGATGTAGTTGGTGTGGTAACATTTGTACCCAAAACATACAAAAATATTTTTTAAAAAGTACTTCCTTCAGCACACATTATTTGCAAGGCACAAGCTGCCATGAACAGATGTTTACACCTTATCCAGAGTAGATAAAAAACGTGGCATGCATTAAGCGATGTTCCATTCCTTGTCTATTCTCAAAGGCAAACCCAAGATCACACTCAACTACTATCAACACATCTGCTTGCTGTCAGACCTCACCGGTAGTAAATTCAGTGGAAACAGATCCGCTCTCATTTCCCTTCCTAACTCCACTCACAGAGACCTCATACCGTGAGCCAGGACGCAGAACCTGTGGAAGAGAACAAAGCACACAGATTAGTTGTTTTAGGCTTTTTGCATGAGATGGTTCCATTTTTGTTTTTCAATTTTATCTCCAGTATGAGATGGCAGACAGAGACTCTGAGATTAGATAGTAAACACGTTAACAAAAAGAAAAGACAAACTCTTAATATAAAAAAAGGAGAAAAACACTTGAGAGAACTGTTGTTTTTTGTATATGACAGGTAAGTTCCCATTATGAGACAGCATGATAAACTCTGATGAGTCTTACAAACACATACACACACCTGAAGAGAGTACTGACTGAGTGAGGGCTGGAGACGAAAGGTGGTTCTTGGCCCCTCTCCTCCCACAAGGCCATAACGCAACACAATCTGATCGATCTTTGCTTTTGGCGGTGTCCACTCCACAAATGCCACAGTGTCTGACACATCTCGCACAATCAGCAGAGTGGGGCCATCAATCACTGCAAAACAAAGAAAAACCGTCGTCCTTTTGTCATTGCTGTGAACAGGGCTGAGTCACAGTTTGTTCTATGTGTCAACAAAGCCATGAAATTGGGCATTTTAACTGTGGACTTTTGGTTTTATTCCTATACATGACTTTAGCTAATGTTGCTGACAGAGTGGTACCTATTGGCATGTCGGGTGTAATGATGGAAATGCAAAAGTTTTACAGGAGGAATCACTGAGCATTCAACAGCATATTTATAATATTGTATGTCAGTAACACTATAAAAAGATTTCAGAGAAGGTAATGAAGAATTAGAAATTATGATATTAAGTTCTTTATATTAAGGGCCTGGTCATTTCACTAAAACTATCATCTGTATCTGATGTCTTTAACAGATTATTGAACAAATGTAACTGTTTTTTAATATAATTCTTTTTTAATTTAAGCTGCAGCATTTTTTAAAGTGACACTAATGTAGACCAAACTTAAATGAAGAATACTTAAATAAGACTAATAATAATGTGGAACATCATGAAATGTTGGAGAGGATACTGACATTACAAGCAACAAATAGTTCAGCTGACATGCATCACACTGTGCTTACATGACCTTATTGTTACCTGTTTCTTTCTGCAGTTTTTACTCATGCAGGACACACCTAGCATGAAATAGGATGCGTGATGTTATTGGGATTTTTTTTTTTTTAGTTTTTTTTTGTTTTTGAGATCTAAATAAGTCTTGAACTCAGACTTGACATTCTACTGGTCCACCCTCATCCTTGATGCATTTGAAATTGGCCCCTTGGGTCTCGTCCTAGAAAACTTCCTGAGGAAGATGATTGCAGAGAACCAGCCTTACGTCGGCTTTGCTCTCCCTCTGGTCTTCCTCTCGGCTCCCGACGGTGCTCCCTCTGTCTCCAAGGAAAGATAAATCTTTTCTATAAATAATTTAGTAACTTCAAATTTGTCTTTTCCTCTTTCTTTATCCAATAAGGTGTCATGCAGTGAGCGGCTGTGAAAAATTAATGAGATTGTGTCATTAATTATTAATCGATACTTAATTACAATCCACAAAATGAACAAAAATTTGACAGGATATTGATGGTGTTTTGACTGCAGACGTCAGAGTTGGAATTGTTTGGGACGAGATCTGAATTGGATCTATTATAGCTGTCTAGGTAGTGTCAGCTGGGTGAGGAGTGAAGGCCGTACTTTAGTAACATTTACACAAGGGGGGAATAAAAGTGGCAGACCAAACATGACAAGGTGACACTTACTTTTTTTTTTTTTCCCTGAGGGTTGAACACTTCCAGAGTGGCTTCTTTTTGTTTTGTTATGGTTACCTTCAGCAAACACTGCTGATTATAATGTTTATTGTTAACAATTATTGGGTTAAAAAGTATTGTTGAATTTATAATAATATAGAAGATCAGTTTCTGCCACCTGTCTATTCATTTCTTGTTGCTTATCTGTGGTTGGGTCATGGTAACAGCTGCCTAAGCAGGGAAACCCAGATTTACCTCCCTCTGGCCAGTTTGTCTAGGGGAATTACCAGAAGTTCCCTGGAGAAAAGGAGATTGAGAATAGACAAGAGATGTAGTCCCTCCAGTGTGTCCTATGTCTTCTCCTTCCTGTGGGACATGCCCATAATACATCACCAGAAATGTGTGTGGGAGGCCTTCTAACCAGATGCCTATGCCACCTCATCTGGTTTCTATCGCTGAGGAGGAGCAGTGAATGCATCTTGGATGACCGAGTTTCACACTCTATCATAGGGGAAAGCCCGGCTATTGTGCATAGGAAATTAATTTCCACTGCTTGATCTCCTTCTTTGGTTGGAACATTAGCAATAGCTTGTGACCACAGGTGAGGGTAGAAACATTGCCCAGTGAATCAATATACGCCTCAGCTTTTTCTTTACTGTAAGATCACCATGATGATGTCTCCAACTTAAGGGAGACGTCCACCCTTTTTCTCCTGAATACCGTGATCTCAGATTTAGAGATGCTGATTCTCATCCTAACCGCTTCGCGTTGAGCGGTTAATAACTGCAGCGAGAGCTGAAGATCACAGCCTGATGAAGCTAACAGAAACACATCATCTACAAAAAGAAAAGACTCAATCCTGAGACCAGCAGACCGGATCCCCTCAACACCTCAGCTGCTTCTAGAGATTCAGTAAAGTTATAAGAAGAATCAGTGACAAAAGGCAGCCCTAACAGATTTCTGCCTTTCCTGGAAATGAGTCTTACTGCCAATACTGCAGACCAAGCTCTGGTACTGGTAGTAAAAGGAACGGATAGCTTGAACACAGGGCCCGGTATGCTCCTACTCCCAGAGAACCTCCCACAAAATTTCCCAATAGACACAGTCAAGAATATTCTCCCGGTGCAGACTTGTTGGATGAAACCCAATGACCCCTACGGGACTTCGAAGATGGTATGGAACTTGGTATGGAACTGGTTCACTGTTCTGCGACTGGGATGAAAACCCCACTGCTTCACCTCAATCTGTGGATCCGCTTTTCAGACAGACCCTTCTCCCCTTAACGGTCTTTAGTGGAGAGGCTAAGGAGTGTGATCCCCCTGTAGGTGAAACACCCCCTCCAGTCCCCCCACTTGAGGCAGGTGTCATCCCTCCTGTCTCTGCCAATAAGCTTGTATTGCAATCAGATACCAGTAAACAAAAAAAGTATACAAAAATTGCTTTCACGGTTTCACTGGCACCCTGAAATGTCCTAGAGTTTCACCAGACCAGGTGAGAAAAACAAATGTGTGCAATTGACAAGAAGACACATACATTCTAAATTTTAAGTTCATAGCAGGCTAAAGCCTCTGCATGTGTCCATTCCTTCCAACACGCAACACAGTGGGAGCTTTGATGGACCAGATAAGTGCCTGTAAGCTTTTGAATGCCTGTTTGTATTTATAAGTCTAATGATTTGACCTTTCTGTCCAGCATGTTCCCAAATTCTGTCAAAATACAACACAGGCTCTAGCCTTCCTGTAAGCATAAACGTGATAAACATTCAAACAAGAAAATCTTCCTTTCATGAATATCCAGCTCTCATTTATGCATACATACATGTTGTGAAAGTAGCAGTGACAGGCTGGCTTCTGCCCTGGTCTCTGAGAGCTACCAGGTTAACTGTGTACTCCTCCCCAGGCCTCAAACCCGTTTGCACAAATGAAGTGATAGTACTGGGCAGCTGTGTAGTCATCCCTCCATCATTGTCCTTGGGAAGAAAAGGAAAAAAATGAATGAGACAAAACATGTTCTTTATACAATTGCAATTATTTTAAGTAGATACAATTTAAATTGATTTAAGTAGATGTTTTAAGTAGTAACTACACCATTATATTTAATTTCACCATAAAGTGTTATGGTAAAAAGTTACTCAAAATCTTACTGAGCAAAATCTGATACGTGTATTCTCCTCCATAAAAGCTATAAGAAAGCAGGTGATTACACTAGAATTTTGACATATTCCATGGTCATAAATAGCGAATACACCTGAAAATTTTGTTGTACAGATAAATAGACTTTATCCCATCATTAAACCTATATTTTTTTCATGTGTTGGTTCTTAAAGGGTTAAATAATTCTGACAGATCAAACAGCATTCACACATAAGAGCTGGGACTTATAGAATCCCAGTCCTGCTGCAGTTCTTTCTCTTTATAAGTGTGTAACTTTTCAATAATGTAGTCCATTATATTCCCAAACCATACTACTTTGCATAAACGCGTGCACTTAAGTGATATCTTTAAGGCCATGTTCTGCTGAAGCACCAGTTTGAATGCCTCCAAAAGGCCTGTCAGTCATCCACACAGAATCCCAGCTCTCGCCAGCTGTTCTTAAAGAGCTGGTGTGGTAAATGCACTTACTGCTGACAGATGTTTTACCTACTGCTGGTCTGAGAACCCAGCCCGGGACTCATATGAAAGCAAAACATACATCCGCTTGCTACTGTACCCGTAAAACGTTTTCTTAAATTAGAAAATACTTAATCACTTGCATCTTAATTCATCAAGCTTTTGTTGAAAATTATCTAAATTTTTCTATGGGTGAAATTCAGAATGTGAGTTAATACTAAAGAAATCTATTAAACATGGCCCAGCTGTTTTATATTAGTGAACATAAGCTGTTAATAATTGCAATATGTTCTAAAACCCTATGTTTGTATCCACTCAGGGTCAATTGCATTCAGAATTATCCTAAATTAATCAGATATTGTAAGAACACATCCTTTTAGAAATCACATTGAAATAACTTATGTTCAGTCCGGTAGAGATGGAGGAGTGGGCCGACCAAATATTCTTGTCAAAATAACTGTTTTGGTGCATTTTATGCATGAAGCAACACAATACGATTTACACAAATAAAAAAACAAAATAATAAAAAAACTGTTAAAAAAAGGTCAGATTAAACCCTACTGTAAGCCAGGCTATTAGTTTAAAAACACCACTCTGGTGTTTGATGTTCTTGGGGTCAAAAACAGTTTTACTCCTTTAAAATTATATCTGATAATTCTGGTTTTATCACCAGGTTTGTGTGATCCGAAAAAAAATTACTCCAGAAGACGTTTTTTTTTTTTTTTGTCTTTGTCCTCTTTAGCTGCAAACATGTGTCAGGTCAATGCAGTCACCATAAGTTAGGTATCAGCTCCATCCATTAATTTTTTATCACTTTTTCAGGGTCAGGTTGCAGGGCCAGTAGTCTAAGTAGAAAGACCTAGACTTCCCTCTTTCTGGGTCATTTCCTCCTCTCCCCAGGGAGAACTCAAGGTGTTCTCAGCCCAATCAAGAGTCATATTTCCCCAGGGTCTCCTGAGTCTTCCTTCGGGTCTCCATATATGGACCACATCAGTCCAGTTCTCAGACTTTAATTTAAAGTCAGAGGATATACTTTACAGTTGTGTTACTGGTCTATAAAGCTCTAAATTATTCAAGACCAAAATACATCAGTGACCTTTTAACCCAGTATGTACCTACCAGACCCCTCAGGTCATCAGACTTTTATCAGTTCTCAGAATCAGTCTCCAGACATGGAGACAATCCAGTTTCTATGCTCCACATGTACAAACTCCCAAAAAGCCTCAGATTACCAGAAACTTATTTAAATCCAGGTCAAATACATATTCTAAGGTGCAGTTATGAGATGTTTTTTAAAACTTTTTATTTTTTTCTCTTTCTTGTTTTTAATTTAAAATTATTCTTGTTTTATTGTGTCTGTGAAGCACTTTGAATCACATTGCTGTTGAATTGTACTACACAAATAAATTTGCCTTGTCTTGCCTTCTGGTGGGAGGTGTCCAGAAAACCTCCCACGAGGTGTTCTTAAGGCAGATGGTATCACCTTGTCTTGACTTTTTGTTCTCGACTCAGCCAACAGCAGCGTGTAACTACTTTCATTGTAAACAGTGAGGCTGGTGTTCCAGACGTTTCCAATTTGTGGCAGACCTACAGCATCCCTTCATCAATCCTGGGTTGATCTTGTCTTTTATATGGCATCTTGCATGTTTTATTTAGTAAGAGTTTACAGTTACATACATACTTGTTATACCAGAAGATTTTATGATTTGGGGTAAATGGCTCTAAGACCTAGTTTAGAATCTTACTCAGATCGCCAACTGTAATGTATGTTAGTTAAATTACACAAAATCTGATACATCCAGAGAAGGAAGGGGAGGAATGGGGGCGCTTATTTCCCCCGTTGTTGAGGAGAGAAAGAAAGTGAAAAAAGACTGAGGACAGAACATATACAGTAAAAGAAAAGGTATGGGCATTGTGGGGTTGGGGGATGGGATAGTTTGACAGGAGTGTTAGAGATCTCAACCAAGAGGTAGATGAAAACTATAATCATGGGATTAAGAGGAAAGGTTAGGGGGATGGGAAAAGATAGAATAAGAAATGAATGTGACAAGGTATCAGGGAGCATAAAGAAAGAAAAAAATGGGGAGGGCAAAAGTAATAAAATAGAATTAAATAACCCCATGTTATTTTAATTCACAGACTTCCTATCTTTATAAAGGCTTAAAAATAAACACAAAAGAGCATCTCAACATCAGATTTAGGGCTTATAGCCTGGCCGGACCAAAGGATATAGCTTCTAAGAATGCCTTAAAGGAGAAAACCAATTACGGTGAGAGGGGATGAGATTAGAGTTCAGAGAGTACCTGGGTTTACGGGAGGTATTAGAAAGAGGGGCTTATGATTTTTGGCTTTGAACTCAGGCTTGATATGACTTTGTGAAAGAAAGGGGAAAGGTTTTTAATGGCTCATCTATCTTAAAGGCAATGACCAGTTTGTTTATTTTGGTACAAACTTCCTTTCAGTACTGATATGTGTTTCCAGTACTAGTTCATATTATCAGAAATGCAGGCCTTTCAACAGGGTAGAGTTACAAGCAGGATGGCTGCTCTTTGTTTCAGTCCAAAGAGAGCAGCATCTATGATTTACAAGAATAATTTCAAATCTTTCATCAGTTTTTCACTTTTCCACAGACGTTTCTAAAGAAGCTTTGACCCAGAAACGACAGCAGTGATTCTAGATGAGATGTAAGATTCCTCTTTAACTAGCATTTGTGGATGGTACGGTGAACTGTGTTAACAGACTGATGTTCTGAGAGTCTTTTCCACAGAAAAGAAAATCATAGCTAGTTTTATAGCTAGCGAGGGTCAAACAGTGAGTCTTTTGACAAAATCCTGTGCTGCAGAGGATGAGATATTTAGTCTTCACTTTTTTAAATTGGGTAACATCATTCGGAAACTGTTCTATAGTTTGTGGATGTTTCGTCTTTTTTTTTTTTTACAAATTACTGATCGTCTGCTCATCACTGAACCTACTTAAGGAACCCAGTGATAATACTGTTGCCAATTAACCTATAATGGAAATAGGTTCCTTTAGCTGTTTCTTTATCAACTTCTTTCATGTTGATGAGTGTTTTTTTTTAAAGATAAGTGCATTTTTTAAAAGTCACGTTTTAACTTTCAAAACTTGTTTTGGTGTCCATGTTGTAATGTGAATAAAACATTTATTCATAAGATTTATAAATCATTGCAAATTAAAAAAAGCAACATTAATGTGAACTCCAACGAAACCATTTAAAATAATTATGAGCAAACATCACATGATTCGAAACATTAATTTCTGTGCTTATATTTTTTTATAAGAGAGTTTGCAGGGTGCGAATAGAAGAATAATTAAATCCTGCTGTCTTTTTTTAACATTTGCGATTATATAAAATCAATGTTTATTCAAATTACAACCAAATTTTGCCACTTTGGTGCATTAACATTACTTTGAAATTAGTTATAACATTATGCAATAGGATAATTCAAAAACTGTTAGTAATTTCTGTGCACTTCATTCATTACTATTTATATTATCAGTGTTGAAGCCTAAAGTTAATGTAAACTCATTTATTTACAGAAAAAAACAGCTTACCGGTAATTATTGGCTTGCACTCCATTAGAAAGCATTTTTATAAAATTCAAGACACATTGTCAATACCTTTGTCTTAATCTTTTAGATTTAAGTATTAGCTTGATGCTTATAAAGAACATTTTTTTAAAATATGCAAGTTAAAACAAGAGCTATTGTGTAAATCTAAGGTTAACCTTGAAAAATATCCTCGGCTTTATGGTGCACCTGCATGTGTGCTTGTCATCAGTGTGTAGTGGTTTATAAACCAATCACAGATTATTCGCACAGCCTCTGCTCTACCTTGGGGATGAAGCTTATCTCCCATCCATCAAAGGAATAGTAGAAGGGTTTCCACTGGACCTCCACCGATGTCTCTGTGATGGATTTAAAAAGTAAACCATCTGGATTGGAGAGATCTGGAGACAAAGTCAGACAGGTATTATTGGTCTTCAGTTACCTAAACAGTCTATAAATCACTTCTGCATGCCATTTTTTTTTACCAACATAGCTGATATTGAACTTTTTGTTGAGAGTTGCACATTCTTACATTAGACATCCTCGATATTTCACATAAAAAACAACCCTTTTAACCAGACTTTTTGATCAATCTTTCATCCTTCTTTTTTTGTTTTTATTTTGCTTGACCACAAAATCCTTGCAACATGCAATGACACAACGGATAGGGAATTTCTCAACTAGAATAACATTTATTTGGTTATTAATACAAATTATCACATTTGTATCATTTTGCACCACCAATGATTTGAGGCAGTTCAGTACAGCTGTGCTAAACTTAGAACAAACTGGTAGAATGGTGTGCTGAGTACAATCTGGTCATTTACATAAAAGACTAAATAAACATATGTAGACTTCCGTAGACCTGGACTGCTAAGCTGCCTTCTTCTTTATATCGGAAGTGAAGTGGTTTTGAGGTTTAACAGATTTAGATTCCTGGGGATAACTGTGGCAGATGATTTGACCTGGAGCATTAACATTGTCTTAGTGACAGGAAAGACTAAATAGTCTCTCTACTACTTGAGGGAACTGAGGAGAGCCAGTCTTCCACAGAGGCCATGATGAATTTTTATCACCGTGCTACAGACTGTGCTAACATCTGGTCTTTCAGTATGGTTCTCCAACTGTACTGAAGCTAAACAAAGGCAGCCCACAGTAGTGAAAGCTCTGGGAAATATCAGTTGGACCAACCTTCCAGAGGTCACCTTTTCCTATACCAGCTGCTACCTGAGGAAGTTACACAATATTCTCAATGACCCAGCATGTGACCCAGCACATCCTGCACATTACTTGTTTCAGCTGATTACTCATACATCATCAGATCATAGATACAGGTCTATCTGGGCCAGAGCCTCTTAACTGAGCCAGTGTGAACATCCTGACACTGCCTTTACACGCCCCACTCCCCATTTAGACATTATATTGTGTCTTTTGTAAATAAAAACACAGAAATTAAATTATTTCTATAGAATTTAAAAGGCCTGGTTTATATAAACTGATGGTGGACAGAGTCATTCTTTTTTTGTTGTTTCATAGTAAGAAGTTTCAACTACATCAAGTACCCACTCATTCCCACATTGTTGTGTTTCTTCTTTGCTTTAAACTACATGATAAACAGCACTCGTACGTAGCCCCAAGGTCTAAGCAGTGAAGCCAACGATAATGTCCACTTATTTATTTCCCAGCAGAGGGCAATGCATCCAGTTAAAAAAAAAAGCCCCATTGTAGTATCATGGTCTGTGGTGGTTAGTGAGGTTAGCAGAAAGGACTGTTGGGATCAAATTCCTGAGAACACAGCCCTACAGTGCTGTTTGACAATGCCAAAAAGAATCATAGACTTGTTAATCATAACTGCATATATAGTCATAAAAACAAAAACAATAACAAACAAAAAAAAAACAAAAAGAAAACTTCATAATCATATTCTCACTGAAAATGCATGCATTTAGTTTCATTAAATGGGACTTTACTGCTGAAGATGAATGAAATAAAATGTAATTATCTGTGGAATGAAGGATTATTTTCCCTGCAATTATGGCAACAATGGAAAAACATGTATGCAGCCACATCTGACAATATAATAAACAAAATGTTACTTACGTAGGACTTTAATATGTTTGCACAGTTAGAAAGTATCAATACAACTGTCATGTTTCTCATCAGGTTTAACAACACAATATTAATATTTGTGTATTTTGTGTGTGTGTGTGTCAGTGATAGTAGGTAATACTGGTGGAAATACCCACCGGTGAAACTAACTGGTGGTTACACTCTACTGAAACTTACAAAGATTGTTAGTAGATTGAGAATAAAAGCGAAGTGTGTGCAAATTTGCAACCTACATGCAATCTATTGAATTTCTAGGAAATAGTGCAAAAGACTGAAGCTATCTGTAAAAATTGAAATGGCCACTTGAAACCTCTCAAGTTAAAAATAAAAAAACAAAAAACAAAATTATACTTACATGTCCAAACAGTAATGCTAGCTGGGACACTGATCGTGTTGTTAATGACAGCAAACACATTGATGTTGTACTCAATGCCTGCTTCCAGCCCTGTGATAGTGCAGGTGGTGGCATTGCCTGGAATTCTTATCTCGAGCTGTACACCTGACAGGAAATTGGGCAAAAGGAGACAGTTTTAGGAGGATACACCTTTTATCAATCTTCCTCTAGTAAAACATGTTTTTTAAACACGCAAAAGTCGAATCACAATTTAACTGGGTTTAAAAACATGAGCTCATATCTTTACTTACCTCCTTGGCTGCTTGGTGTGTAGGTCACCAAAAAATCTGTTAGCACAACAGACCCTTCCCATTCCAAATCAATGGTACGATCTGTCACTCCACGTACATTCAAGTTCATAGCAGGTGCCACTGGTAAAACACAAAATAGTATTCTTAATCTTAGACTGAACATTTCAAGATTTTACAGCAAAGTTCCAGAGACAACATTGCAAATAAGTCTTCATTATAAGGAACACAACTTCCAATGCCTCTAATACAATTTATTTGTTTAAGCCACAAAGGCTCTTTCAAGCCTCTGTGTCCTTGGAAATATCTGTGATTATCTGTTAGTGCATGGGGAACACAGAGGAGAATGCCCGGACACTTATAATTATTCAGTTTACGCAGACCAAATTAGCTAAGCTCCATCGTTAAAACTTAAATAATTCTATTGATTATCTCAATAAAGCACCTGAAATAACAACAATCAATACAGGTATCACAAAAGCAGATACAAATAAACAAATAAAGGTGAAATGCTGATTCTCAAGCAAGTTGCTCAAATGAGTATAATTAAATGAGATCAGTCTGTTTCAGTCTTATCTTTTTTTCTAATCCAAGACATTTCAGAATCCAAGAGATCATATATCTGAGCTGCCAGAGTCTTACACAGTTGGAGTAATCATTATATGCATCAACCAATTGCTTTGTAGATTTCAGTGTTTTACACAGTGTATCATATATCAAAGTGCCAATATGAGTTTGTATAATTTGTTATTTTTTGTTGGTGGGACTATATCAAACATGTCCACATCATCAAGAATCTGCACGTTGACACATAGGAATTATTAACTTGTACGCCAAAAGCAATGTACAAAGATTTAACTCAAAGATCAGAAAATTTGCATTGCCCTTTAAATATTCAAGTGGTTCAGCTCAAAGGGTGGCTTTAAATCACTCTGCCTGAAGCAAAGTTCTAGCCCAGTCTCTCATCATATGGATGCTATCAATATGACTTCTTTTTGAGAAAAGAAGCTGCCTGCCAGGTAGCTGTATATGTCATGATTTAAAACAGTTCAGCAACCTATTGGAGTAAATGTCATTTTCAAGTTGACTGCATTGTGCAGTCTCGCCAATAGAAGAAGTCAGGAGAGAGCTTGTTGAGGAAGCTAAAGAGGAGATTTCCCATCCATAAACCTGGGAGGTGGTGTTGAATGTAAATGTACAGGCATAAGCAAGAGTGTTTACAGATCCCACAGCTATAAACAATGGAGAGGAGGGGAGGAAGCGAGTGAAGGACATCCAGGAGGAGGACAAAATATAAGGCACAAACAGTTTGAGCTGAAGATGCACCGAGGGCAGACAGGAACAGGAGAGGAGAAAGCAAGATGTGCGTGAGGAGAGTAAATAATTAACAGTGAAAGATGATTAAGTGAGAGATAAAGACAGCAAGGGTGAAATAGAAAAGAGAGACATGAGTAATGGAGCACAGAGTGTAATGATGTGATAAACCTTCTCTCACCTCAGTGATACAGGACACTACAGCACAGCATTGAGCCCTCCTCTGGGAACTTTTGGCAACTTTAGTAGCCATTTCAGCTATTTCCTCGCACACCTGACAGATGGGACATGCTGTGCAGCAGCTTGTTCATTTCAAAACAGTGGGGACAACTCCTGGAGCATTTGCAACTACCTTTATTTATCAGTCCAACTCAACTTTGTTGACCAAGCAAATCCAAAAACACGACTGAATGATGTGAAAGTAGAGCATTTAAAATCAAACTATCCAAGCTTAAAATGTTTGTATCACTTGTAAATTAAATCAAATGTTGAAGTTTTTTTTGTTCGTTCTATGACTAAATAAAAAATAATAAATTTATGGGGTTTGTTTTAAAAAGAGAATATTGTGAAGGTTATTTTACTTGAAGTCTGAGTTCCATTAAGTCTAATCAGCATGCCCTTACTGGCAGATGCAGCGGTATCAACCAAACTAAAACCTTAATGAGAAGTGCACAACAGAGGTCAATGTATCATCAGAAGTTTAATTTACCTTTAAACTTGTCCATTAGCTTTGACAAATGGACAGACATGCATTGTACCATTAGCAGTTGTTAGCCTTGTGAACTGGAAACAGGCACTTTAGTGTCTGCTTGACCTAAAATTCCTGGCAACTTCTATTTAAAAGAAGTCAATTTTGTGCCAAGTAGCATCTTATAAAGACAACATAAGTCACTTAAGAAGCAATTCCGTAAGTATTGCAGCTCTGATAGGGTAACAAACAAAAAATTATTTGTCTATTGTAAAAGTAGTTGCCTTAATCAACAATTACAACCAATAAAAACAACATTTGTACTGTTTATTTATGTGTAACTATTATTTTGTAAAACTTTGTATTTAGCTTTTATATGATATACCAATCCTTTTTTATTTTGCTCTTATTACACTTGACCCCAATCAGTCCAATTGGAGGATGGCCCTGCTTGTGGGTTTTTTGTTATAAAAGGATGTTTTTTTCATTATAAGAAATACATATTTATACAAAAAATAATGCATTATTCAAATGCAGAGTTGCAAGGTGACTAAAGCTGTTTCAAGTCCATTACAGAAACCAACACAAGACACACATTAAATCAAATTTACACAGTATATAAGTATATAAGTATTTAAGTTAGTATATAAGTATTATTCAGACTAAAAGACTAATACAGTGTATTGGATTTACTGAGAGTGTTTATGGTCTCTTAGGAGCAGTGCTGGTTTCCAGGCTAACTGCTGCTTCTCCTTCATGCTTTGGGTTGACTATCCTTCAAAATGTATAAGAGCTTACTGTATGGCTGTGTCCCAGTTTAGGGTCCACGCTCTTCGAAGTGTGGATTCATCACCATATACGACATAGTCGTGCATGAACAGTCATACAACAGCTTGTGTCAGATGTGTTCATTCAGCAGAGAGAGACCGTCTCTGCACTGTGCACTCTGAGCATCAGGGGAGCTCGTCTCGGCCGAATCAGATCAAATTAAAATAAATAACAATGAAGTGAATAGCATCATTTTCTGTTATTTGAAAAAAAACATAAAATTTTGTGTTTTATTTTTTGTGTGAAAGAATGTGATCACTTATAACATAGGAAATACCATTTTGAAGCAACAGAGGACTGAAGCATTATGGGTAATTCTCTTACTCTTGGTAGTCACATTTAACTAACTGCAAGCGCACTTCGGAGTGTGCCAACTACAAAGTAGTCTACGAGGTCTGCGCACTTCGAAGTATGCAGATTCTGAATTGGGACAGAGCTATTACAGTATATTCCTCTTTCCCAATACCTAAACTAAAGGAACCAAGATCTTTATCAATGAGGACTATACGGATGCAGTACGCTTAAGAAGGAAAGAATTGCTGGCAAAAACGAAAGCAGCATGGGACCGGGGGGACATCACCTTTCTGAGGCACGATAAACTTATCATTCATCCCCGCTCCAGTACTCCTAAACCTCCCTGTGACATCTAATACTGATGATCTGTGATGAACATTTACAAGTGTTAAATACATCATTTCATGTTTAACACAACACAAGGAAAAGGCTCTTTAGTTTTGCCTAAAAAAGGTTTACATATTGCACATTGAAATATATGCAGCCTACTTCATAAAGTTGCATTAATAACATATACACAAATGCTGGTGAGCTCTGTTCTGAGGCTGTATCTGATCATGTGGACTTTATTGATCATAATGCTATATCCTTGCTTAGGAGAGTGAGAGTACCTTAAGCAGGACCTAAGGTTCTACTACGGAGATCTTATAAATCCTTCCAGAAACTTTCATCTCTGATATTAAAGCTCTAAATTGGGACATTATATATTTTGAAAAAAACACCAACGATGCTCTAAATTTGTTTATAGAGATGCTTCAGAAGGTTGCTGACAAAAATGCACCTCTAAAGAAAATATCTGTTAAGAAGAATACGGCACCGTGGATTAACAAAAAAATTAAAACATTGTATGCCCCAGCGAGATAAAACAAAGCAATCTGCAGTAAACAAAAAGGAGATTTAAGCTTGTGGGAACAATATCGTGAACTCAGAAACAAGGTTACAAAAATAAACAGGCAGAAGAAAAAAGCATACTATCAAAATAAAATTTACAGTGTAAAAAATTATGAATATAAACTCTGGCAGGTTTTTAATAATATACAGTACTTGGAAGATCAAAAAACATTAATCCTTCCTTTATTGAAATAGATGGTAATTTTTTTTAACAAAGCTCACTGAAATAGCCAATTATTTTAATAATTTCTTTATTGATAAAGTAAACCGTATGAGACAGAATATAAACTTTTCAGTTAATGGGCATTTTAAATGCACAGTTTCAGGCCAACATGACACTCGGAATAACGAATCTATAGAATTGATAAAAAAAAACATATAATGAAAGATAAAAATTGTACATTCTCTATCAGTCCCATACAATTACATGAAAAAATAATACACAATTTAGGCTGGATTTTTCTTGATGGGAAATTAATATGTTGTATGGCAGATTATATTTTTAAGCCAGTCTGTCATATTTTTAATCTAAGCCTAAAAGAATGTTTATTTCCTCATGCTTGGAAAGCAGCCAAAATCATACCTATAACCACAAATAATAAATTAGGCTTCTGTTGGACCAATAGTAGGCCAATTAGTATTCTGCCTGTTTTGAGCAAAATTATGGAGAAGTTAATTTTTTCTCAACTTTTAAACTATTTTCCAAATTTTAACTTGAGTTCTGAGTTTCAGCATGCCTATAAAGACGGTCACTCTACTGCAACAGCACTAGTGCAAATGACTGATGACGACTGACGACATTGACTCAAAACAATATGTTGGTGCTATCCTTTAAGATTTTAGTGTAGCTTTTGATTTGATTCATCATGGATTATTACTTAGAACATTTTCTGCATACGGCTTTAGGGAGGGTGCTGTTATATGGATGGAGAGCTACCTAACAAATAGAGTTCAATCAGTGTATTTTAATGGATAAAGAAAATTAGAATGTGAATTCCTCAGTTGCCTAGGGCCTCTCGTATTCTCTATTTTTACTAACGATCTTCTTCTTGTGTTAAATAGTACTTCTGTAGCAATGTATGCAGATGATTCTACACTATATAAATCAGCAAATTTTAAAGAATGTATTGCAAAGTGACCTTGATTGTGTATCTAGCTGGGCAGAGGACAACAGGCTTGTTTTGAATATATCCAAAACAAAATACATAATACTAGGCTCTCGTCATGCATTTAGGAATGTGCAGCCATTTTCCCTTACTTTAAAAGGTTTCTCTCTGAAGCAGGTTCATGAAGTTAGGCTTTTAGGTATAACTATAAATGAACAATTGAACTGGTCTTGCCATATAAAGAAGATAATAAGTAAAATGGGTTCGGCTCATAGACTGTATAAAAAAGATTTCGGCTATTGCCCTTATCAAAAGATGTGCCTATTTTATGACAGGCTCCTCAGTTAAACAAGTTCTACAGTCATTGGTTTTATCACACCTTGATTATTGTTCTTTTATTTGGCTCCAAAAAGAGACCTTCACGAGCTTCAGATGGTGCAGAACAAAGTAGCACAACTGGCTTTGCACTGCCCAATATGGACTTCTGTTGACAGCATGCATCAGGCCCGGTCAAGGCTGAATGTTGAGCAAAGATTACAAACGATCAGCTGGTCATGTAGTTGTTCCTGTACCTAGAACTTGTGCAATTCAGAAAACAGTGTTTTAAAGGGCTTCTTCTCAGTGGAATAAACTACCTTGGTCATTGAAAAAATCCACAAATATAAGCCCTTTTAAAAATAACCTTAAAGAAATACTTGGTAAAAGTCTGCCTTTATAGCTTATTTTATACTGATTCTTTTTTATTTATTTTAATATATAGTTATATGATGGGATTTAAGGGCTGCAAGGTGGTGCAGTTGGTTAGCAATAAAGTAGCATGTTGGAGACCTGATGTATGCTCTGAAGGTAAAAGATGTTTGCAGAGCCAATATGCACAAAAACTTAGATATGTAAATGTTAATTTTCATAACTTTAGCATTAGAAGTACATAGGAGTATTACCTCTAATTTCACATAGTCATACTTTATTCATCTAGGGGGGAAATTTTTGTATTCCGGTAGAGCCAATCCAAGGTTACACAAAAACATACATAACATGCAGAATCGGACAGTACTTAGACACAGTTAGCTGAACCAGTGCTCCTTTTAAATCAAATATCTGTGACTGATAAAATAATTTTATTAATCTGACTCTCTGAAAATGTAAACATGTTTAAAAAAAAAGATTGATCTCTGATTTTTATGAAATGATGTTGGAATAATTACATTTGTATTCATTCAAATACATTTTAGATTTTTTTCAAACAGCTTAAGGAGCATATTAGCAAGGACAGGCATATCGACACAACTATTTTCACAGTGACAGAATTTACTGTGGGTCGTTTCTAAGGTCAGAAAACACCTCTGCTGGAAGAACTCAATTTTATTCTTCAACACAAGTTGATTTACATTTTGGTAAGCTATGCACTGTTTCTATGTTAAAATAAACATGCCATCTATCATCCCATGACAAAAACAACCTATTTAAATTTGATAAGCCTCTATTATTTCTTACAGTGGAAAAATATAGGGCACCATAATTGAAACAAAAATGCTTGGTGCTTCCTTTAGCTTCTGATAGCATGAAACACTTAAGCCTGTCACCCTGCACGCCGGTGGTAATTGAACTGCTTCTTTTTGTATTCAACAAACTCTCCCCAACAAGCACTGGCTAATTAAAAAGAAATAAGCAATTTATCTCCGTCACTTGGTATAGATATTAAATAGGAGAGTAGCACGGAGGAATCAGCCTTAGTTATAAGATTTTCTGTCTTTGTCTTCCTATCACTTTATCCTCTTTCTGTCATCATCTGTCACTTTGTTGACAGGTGTCTCGAATGACAGAGGATCCTGTGATATTCTGGCATATACTCCTCTTCAACCAATGAAGAATCAGTGCTGGTTCGGTGCTGGTGCTAGTTATAGTGCTTAGCTGGTTCCACAATAGTGCCTTCAAAGAACTAGACTGGTTTGTCAGTGTTGGGTCGTTATGTCCTTACAAGTACTGTTCTTGTCCTTCCAAATGTGTGTACATTTCCACAGATGGACAATCCATCTGTTCATGGCTTTCCATCAACGTTTAATTATCATCAGTCACAGATAACGATGACTTGCCATCCATCCATTTTCTACGGTGACTATGTTTAAGGAAAAAGTCATTATTAAAAGTCTCTTCATGTTTTTAGGCATTGTTCAGCATTCTATCTTTATCATTCTGTGTTTCTATCAACCAAATCAAGGTTACAATTTCTATCTGTGAGGTCAGAAATGATCTTGGTGATCCTGCTTACCCCTGGATGACACCCTTCTTGACCACAGACAGAGTCACCCATGAACAACAAATCTAGAACTACTTGATGAGCTGTACACGGTCAATTGCAGCAGTTGAAGAAACCGGGGGCTGCTCTGTTGCTGCTGTGCCTCAGCTCCCTTTTGTGCTCCCTGAAATCATTTTTTTCTTTAAACCTTTTTTTTAATGGCTGGTTGACGGTTCTTCCATAGCCTACTGCAGCCATCTCCGTCTGCAGGTGTTAAAAAAGAGGCTTTGTCTGATTGCCCCCTCCGGATTATGCTGAATCTTAGAGAATGACGACAATGCCAGGATATGCTCGGTCTCAACTTTCAATAACTTTTGCTTGTTTTTACAATCCATGCTTTTTTTTGGTTTGAAAATGGCAGTTCCGTGTGTCAAGGTTTTTCTTTTGGCTAGGTAAATCCTACCCTCAACCATTCATGCATCCAATATGAAGATGTTCTTAGGTCTGTCCAAGCAAAGAGTTGGTGCCTCGCAAGAACCAAATTTGAGAGCCAGAAGCCAAAGAACTTGTGCTAATTCAGGCTCTGGCATCATACCAGCACTGGAACCAACCCAGAGGAGAAAGGGTAATAATGAGCTGTTTTTTAAGGCAAGCACAGCTCAGACACTGTCTCAGCAGAAGCTAATGTGACAGTTCTCTCAACAGAGAAATGCAACCTTTGACAAATGACTTCTTTTACAGTTTATGCTGTCTAGATAGACATGGACAACCCCAAACCCCCCACCCCCCTCTCTCTCTCACACACACACAAAGACGTTGTGCATTTTAAGCACATGGAAGTTTGTTTTGTGTGTATGCGTATCCTCAGGAAACACCAAAGTAAATGTCATATATTTATCATGATGTAATATGATCCTAAGGTAAAATGGTAAATGGACTTTATACTTTATACTTTTTGTATTTATATTGTGCTTTTTCAGCCATGTTGAGCACTCAAAAAGCTTTTAACTACACAGCACATGCACCCATTCACAAACTCACTCTCCGATAGGCAACTTGGGGTTCATGGTCCTGCTCAAGGACACTTCAGCATGTAGTCAGGGGAAGCCTGCAACCAGTCTACCAACTTTCCTGTTGAAATACACGTGCTTTTCCTCCGCCATGTAAAAATGTGTGTTTGCATAGTGTCTGCAGGTATGAGCTCTTTATTATGAATAAAGTTCAACTTATAATCCTGCTGTGCAGCCTCTCTTATTCTTTGTTCTCTCTGTTCAGTATAGCAGAAGAAAAGTCTCTTCAGGTTGAACTTTTCCTCAACTGGATGCATTTTTACATGGTCTGTTAAAGATACAATATAAACCCATTAAAATTTTTATTCTTTTTAAACATATATAGTGATTTACTTTTCAATTTTTGCCCTAAACCCCAATTTAGGCATTTCTGCCCATTTTTTTTATCACGTGCCATCTTTGGCTTGTGTCAAAGTCTGCCACATCGATCTGACATCCAGTTGTTTTTCAGACCACCTTAGGCACCTGTAATCAAACCTCGAGCTAAAGCAATGGCAACACAGCTGATTAGTTCCACTATATTGCATCAAGAATAGCAAAGTGTCTTTACAGTTCCCTCCACAACACTTAAGCTTGTTACATACACCACTGGAAGCAAGAAGTTTGTTCTTGCTCTCGAGACAGAAAGAATAAGAAGAATGCTCTTGTTGGCCTGGTCCTTCTCCAGGAGAAGTGTGCAACAGGGCAAGAATCACTGCAAGCAGTCTGTCACCTATTAGGTTATTTAGGTTAGTGAGATCATTTGTCTGCAGCAGGGCAGGATGTGCACATGTTTGTGTCCATGTCTTTAAATCCCACATGTAAACATTTTCATACTATCTCACA
Source organism: Pseudomugil gertrudae (assembly GCA_037177535.1). Classification (NCBI taxonomy): domain Eukaryota; kingdom Metazoa; phylum Chordata; class Actinopteri; order Atheriniformes; family Pseudomugilidae; genus Pseudomugil; species Pseudomugil gertrudae. The sequence continues at coordinate 12,161,209 of JBAMHV010000008.1, forward strand.
TCAATCACTTGTTCCACCTCACAATGGTAAAAATACAGAAAGCATAAATTGTCTGCTTCACATTTTTCCACGGTAACCACGTCAACATCAAATGTCTGACCAATCACACAATATTTCTCGGAGTCCAACAAAAAAAATAAAAAATTCTGCCAACAGAATGTGTTGAGAACTGTCTTCAATCACGTCCGCAGGGAAAAAAAGACGTTATTTTCTACTCTGCGTCTCAAGGACACAAAAAAAGTTCTTTCTTCACGGGGAGTATGTATCAAGCTTTACATCGTTCCCAAGGTGCATTGATACCTTCCTTTCCTGGTCTTACAGGCCACTCAAAGCTCTTTTACAGTGCAAACCACATTTGGAAACCACCAACTTTATAGGTGAATCAGTAAACTCTAAACAACAAGTTTAAGTTTGAGCAAAAAGGTTGCCATTCATCAATCAACAGTATCGTGTGTATTAATCCCAATAAAATGCACCTCTTATCAACATGATGAGATCAGCAGAATGTGCAGTGTAGTAAAAAGAGCAACAGGAGGACACAAAGACAACACAGGAAGATAGATATTTCTATTGCACTTTGATCTCAGTTTTCTCAGCTTGTTGCTCAGGCTTTCTGCTGGAGGGAATAGAGAACCACACATGCTCAAGACCTTTTAGTATTTGCAGATCAAGCTGTGGAGTGAAGTGAGAAGTAAAAATGACAAGCTTACCAGAGTTACAGTCATCGCCAGCAAAACCATCCTGGCAGACGCAGAATCCCTCCTTGCAGACTCCTTTCTTGCTGCAGTTGTTGGCACAGTAAACCAGTGAGCAATCTTCTCCAACATAGCCAGGTCTGCACTGGCACGTCCCGTTGATACACAGTCCCTGATCTGAGCAGTCGTTCAGACACCTTCCAACCATGCAGTCTTCACCCGTGAAGGACTCCTCGCACACACACTCCCCGTCAATACACAAACCACGGCCAGAGCAGTCTGAAGGACAGCGCGGCTCTGAACAGTTGTCGCCTCCAAAGTCACGGTCACAAACACACTCTCCTTCGATACACACTCCCTGTCCAGAGCAGTCATTTGGGCAGCGAGGCTCGGAGCAGTTTTTGCCAGTCCAACCTTCCTCACAGATGCAGCCGCAAACATCAAAGCTGAAGCTTCCATGGCCACTGCAGCCCGGGACAAAGTCCATACGACCTGCAAGGAAAATCACATTACATGACAAAATTACACCTGATTCACTTTGGATAACAGTACTAGTTTAGTGAATTCAGTGTAATGTGATGTAATGGATGTATCTGGTCAAGGTTAAAGCATTCATGTTGACATACTTCCACAGACCTGACTGGAGAATTAAATGTCCAATTTCCATAACAAGCTGTTTCAGTTTGTGTTGCTACTATTTCACTGTCCTTTGCATTGTGTTTTCTTTCTGATTCTGATCATGCTTGCAGGAGAAAAACATACGCTCACTGGAGATGGAGTGTTTCCAAAGAACAGCTGAAATGGGTGCAGTGTCATTGACGTAGATCCTTTAACCCTAATATATTCTGTTCTATTCATTCCAACTTCTCATATTCTAATAGTGGTGGTATCAAAGATTTCTCCACACCCTATTGTCCACACTGCAGCAGATAAAAACAAGTCGCTCTTCAGAATCCATAAACTGGCAGTGACTATCTCCATTTTCTGTCTGGTTTACTTTATAGCATCCGTCTCTCCTTGAACAACAATATTACTGTGGTTGTTTTATAGAGCTTTCTTATCTTTCTCACCAAATGTTTTTTGCATTTTCAATTAAAAATTAATTTGTTAAAAAAATGGCTCAGATAAAACCCACAACACTTTCCTTTATGTATTGTATATGCTTATTATGTACAGTATATGCTTATTATGTACAGTATATGCTTATTAAACTTGCCCATGGCTGAACTCTCCCCACAGCATCCAACTCCACACTGAGCTCTGAGCAGGGAAACCTCTCTCTCCAACATCTCCACTCTGGTTGCAAGCTGTTGGATTGTTGTTGTTGCAGGACAACCACATGCTGCCTTTGGGATGTTGATGCGATGAGTGAATGTTACCTGAACAAGAACACAGTTTGGTCATAAAGCTCATTTTGGCAACAATGTTCTTTCAAACTCATTTTGATGAACTCATCAGCGCAAAAGTTCTCCTTCTACAGTTTCAACGAGTCTCTCGTGTAGCCACATTTTACAAGGATTATCACGTTTGGAACAACATTTTGTTAAAAGACATGTTTATAAACATCAGCTCCCCCTACTTTTACTCACAAATGGAGTTTTGACAGAAGCAGAAACATTCATCAGCCTCTGGCAAAGTTAGTGTGTCAGCTGCTTGATGTTGAATATGTCATGTGGTTTCATTTGTGGAGCATTTTCTCTCTTTTCCAACAGTCGCCTGCTGCTAAAATCAGTGTTGCAAATAAAACAATAAAAATGTGAGCAAGAGAGACAATCAGCTGAAAATAGCTGTAGTTTTGTGAACCTTTTAGCTTCTCATGATAAACAGACTGCTTAAATATATTTATCCTTTGCTTTCCTATGTACAGTCTTATTGAAAAAATATAATATAATATAATATAATATAATATAATATAATATAATATAATATAATATAATATAATATAATATAATAT
>JBAMHV010000008.1:12219394-12244528 GCA_037177535.1 Pseudomugil gertrudae
AGTATATTTTTTTAAATTTTTTTTTTCTAATTTTGTTTTTTGTTAGCAAGAAATTGTGCTCATTAGCTAGTTGTTTTTTCAAGCTCTTATGTAGAATCAATCCACCACATAAATACATTATCTGTGCAGCTAAAAATACAGTTTTTCTAAATATCAGAGCTCATCAAACAGAAGCCTTGGAAAAACTAAGGAATAGGGGTATAATGGTACCTGTATCCATATTCACAAATTTCAGTACAAAATTACCAGATCAGAAAAGAGACATAGTAACATAGAAGTAACGGCCTAATAGTACAAATCTGTCATTAAAATCTCCTGTTTGAATACATTTTCCCTTCCCAATAAAGTATGTACATGGTTAAATGTAAGTGGAAAACAGCAACGATGTTTGTCGCTTTGAGATTCTTTTCACCATATCCACGTCTAATGTGAACAGAACCATACAAATTTCTTCTTGAGTAACTCTGCTTAAACTACAAAATCACTATAGAAAGCATGGAAAACTTTTTCTTCCTACTGCATTTAAATGGTTAATATTGTTAAATAAAATGTTCAATTTATCTTTTTGACAACTTTTGTCTGATAAATAATATCTAATTTAACATTAATTAATAATTCAGAGATTGACCATAAAATCATCATTTATGCAATATTTATTTAAGAATCCTTTATTGGCAAGCATTTTTTATGCATTTATACTTCTTAAAGTTGATTAAAAAGGATAAAAACTTAATGTGCCTGCTGCAGTTCAAACTTGAGCTGTGTTGAAACAATTGTGTATCTTACTACATGTGACCTAGTCTGTCTAGGTTTCTCCCACATATTTTACCAGAAAAGAACCAGGGTACCCATGAATGACACATTCAGTTGCCACCAGATTAATGGAAAGCACTGCAAGTCTGAAAGGAGCTTTATTGTAACATAATGAAAGCAAGCCATGAGTCTGCTTGGCACAGAATGATTCAAAGCCATTTGATTTGTCTCCTGTACAAAGAAGATCTATTTGTGACTCATAAAACAAGCTTTGATTTCTCTATATTAAAGAAAATATCAGGCCATGACAACAATAGACTTTTATTATCTCGTCTGTATAAATGAAAAAAAAAGGGGAACAGCTGAAATGAAAAAAACTAAAACCCTTTGTAGGCAAAAGTCCATATTTCTCATGTAAGAGAGTGGTTCTCAGTGTGTTGATGCATTTTGTATTATCATGCAAAACATTAACTTAACATAACATAATAAATAGGAAAATAAAACAAGTTACAGAACAGAATGATGCATTACTTGTCATAACATAAAATCATAAACAAAACCATTACGTGAATGCTTGGTGTACACTATATTTGTATTCTGACAACATTCCCGATGTCACCGTTTTAATGTGACAGTTTGGTAATCACAATGACAGCAGCTACATATCGAAATAATGTGAAATGCATAGCAAACAACAAATTTATCTGTCCGGAGTGCTGGCAAAGGCAACTATAAATGTCTAACAGACACAGTCAAGCATGCACGTAAAAAGCACAGTCCTGCTCAGCTTGCCAAGATCACAGAGGTGTATTCTCACTCAATGCAGGGCTGAAATATATAACTGCTGTTAGAAAATGCACAATGCCTTTAAACACAAAAACATGGAGGAATGGAGGGTTTCTTGGAATTTAGGCAGTTTTCGATCGTGTTTGATACAAAGGAGCACTCCAGGAACTGAGAAGTTTAGTCATAAAGTGAGAAAACAAAATTATTATGCTTTTCTTTTTCAATGTTTATGTGTGAAGACCACATCTGTGGTATGAGGGGAAGAACTGAATTACAATGTGCATCATTAGGAATGCTTTTCACAGCCCATATTCTTTGTCAAGGCTTCTATCAGAGGGGCGGTGAGATTTTTTGGACTTACTTCTATTAACATGTATAGCTCTGTATATAGGTCAAATGGAAATTATACCAGTTTTCTAACAGGCATCAGCATTTTTAAGGATCAGAAAATAGCATGAAAACAATGCATGAGACCTCATGAGTTGAGTATGACAGCAACATCACAATTGCAGCATATACTGTATACTGGGTAAAAAGAGTTGGTGAATGCTGGCACCTTGGGAATACCATTAAAATATAACAGTGTCAAAAGAAAAACTGGTCTAGATTATTCTTTGTCTTTGTCTCATATGCTATATTCACACTACAGGCCAGTTTCATCAGCTTAAATGTCACCGTCTCACAGGAGAGAGCATGCAAAAAGTTCTTACCACTGTCTCCACACTCCCAATTCCACAGACGAGTGTGAAAGGTTTCAGTATTATGAACAACATTCCTACTATTGGCAGAAACAGAATGAATGTGCTCACATGGAACAATCGCTTTTTCATCTTTGTAAATGGACCAAATGTTGCCTCCTTCCTGGGGAGATGTGGGTGAAGCGGGGACATCATGTTGTTATTGAGCCTCCAAAGTGAAGGCAGACAAAAAGGCTGAAATGTTTTATTTATCAGAGCAAACAGATTTTGTAGTGACCTACAGGCTGTCATGGCACAAAGAAAATCTGACAGCACATTTGTCATATTTTCATAGAGAAACCTTTTTTTTAATTAAGTTTTATTTGTCACTATAAGTCTCATTTAATGAGCAAATATTTCAGCAAACTAATGCGGAGGTTCAGTTCAAGTTGAAAAATGAAGACCTACGGACTTTGTTGTACAACCTAAGTAAAGTAAACATAAGAAACAACCCTGTCCATGGCCTATTTTAGTATTGGACTGCTGTTGTGGTTTTCTAAAAAAAAAAAAGGTTTCTCAAAATGAACTTGCCTAGTCAAACTACCTCTGGGAAGACTATCCCCAGGAGCTCCAAAATCAAAGTGGCATTGACAGCGACCTGGCAGTTCAGACCAAAGTCACAACTAACAAAATCCGATATGAAGCAGATTCAGTACCACGTTTAAAGGTGGCCTAAATCTGTCTCAAGGATTCTTTTTTTTACTTGTCTCGTCCAGCATTACAGCAAGCAGTGATAGGTGCTGTGTTGTGCTGAGCAATTTTGCTTTTGTCAGGAAAAATGTAATTTGTTTGTATGCTTATTTTGAATAAATGATTGTGTTACAAATTTTGCATATTTGCATGCTGGACTTGGCTGAAGAGGATAGAAAAAAAGATGGAAAAAGAACTTTAAAGAAAAGAAAGTTAAACAGACAACAAAGGGAGAAAGAAATACACCACATAAAACTATACAACCCTTACCACAGATTCCGGGTCATCTACTACACCTGTACCAAACACTTTGAAATGTAGGATTATTTGTTTTCTTTTTTGTGTGTCTGTGTTTGTGGAATCAATATTTTCAGAGAAAATGTCAAGATGCAAGACATTCCACTTCAGTGCCCTGCTACTTTGCCGTGCGTTATCAAGGCCAAACATTAGGTGGACAAATCATAAAGCTTTGACACAATGACAACATTGAAGGGATATTTCTGTTGTACATACAGTACATAATTATTCTGAATGAATGACCATTCTGACATAGGTAATAGTTTGTTCAATTTCTACATTTTTAACATCACTTGGTCATGTTCAGAATCTTGAGGATTAGCAGAATTAGCAGGTGAGAGGCAGGGTACAACAGCCAGTCACACACACACACACATACACTGAATTTACAGTGACCAATTAACTTGCATGTCTGTGGATAGTGGGAGAAAGCCAGAGCACCTGGAGAAAATCCACTCATACATGTGGAAAACATGCAGACTCCACAATGAAAGGTCATCTTACTTAACCACCCCACCAACTCACAGCCCACATGCAGTGAATAGTGTCAAACTAAATCTGTTTTCTACTGGCAGTAAAAGATTCCCATTTGATTTTTTTTCTTGACATGTTGACCCTCTGCTGCTGTTTGGTCAACTTTAAACAGACTGTGGTCAACTTCCAGGGACAGAACAATTCATTTGGTGCAGAAGGCAGATTAGGATCTGCTTGAAAGCCAGGGATCTCAGTCAGTTTGCAAATGGACCATCCAGTGACCAAACAGTAAAAGATGTGATAAAGTGTGAAGAAAGATAAAGTCATGCAGTTCATCGTTACGGTAGGAAAAAAAATTAAGCCCAAAGCATGTATTCAGAAAACATATGTTCTGTACATTGCAGTAGAAGGAACCCCAAGAGTCCTGCATAAATCATTTTTTTCAGCCTGTTGATATATTCTATTGAAATCTGGACCCAAAATCCAGATCTGGAAATCCCAACCCAACCAGTTTATGTTTAAACCTCAACATTAACACATTAATACACCCTCATCCCTCTCTTTATCACATTACATTTATGTATTCATTCTTATATTTAATGTGATTAATGTTCTTTAGCCATCATTTTCATTTTCAATAAAAAAAGGAAAAGAGGACAACGCAGTAAATATATCTTAGGGTTTATTTTAAGTTATGGTGAGAACATTCTTTGAAATAAGTACAAGCTTTGGAAATACTCCTGCAGGGCTTCACAATAAAGGTGACCCTGGTGCTTGCACACTCGGCATGTCCACAAAAATGAAACACAAAACGAAACCTGCAACCTACCCACACTAAATAAATATCCATCTGTATAGGAGTTCATCTATGTGATTTTTACTCGAAAACAGAGTTTTTGTGGCACAATTTCCTCGTAGAGAACAATGATTTTAATTGTGATAATACCCAGTCGGTTTGGTTCGACTCAGTTAAATGCTATAGGTGATGCAGGCGTATTCTGGTCACAGCATCACTCCACATTTATGATACAATGTCCTCATATGTTTAACACTACACCACATGTGTCAGACACAAACCCTCACTAAAAATGACAAGTAGAGGCACAGTGGCACAAAATGAACTTTGGTCGTGCACGGATCCTCTGAAAGCAGCACGAGATCAATGAGAGCAGTTTTTTTTTCTTATTCCTAATTTTTCTGTAACCCATAAGGGTTGTCCTCTCACCAAAGGAAAAACTGATCTATGTAGATCTCATTAGCCCCATATGATGATAGACGTACAACCAAATGATTAATCGCCTGCTGGAGAAAGAGGGGAATTATTGATGTGACCTTTAGGGATGCTTCTGTTCAGAAGCGAACGAACTGACAAGGCTTTCACAAAATTATTCAATCTGGCATTTCCATCCTTTTCTCTTTTGCCTCCATTTCTCTCCTGTTTGCTCTCCCATTAAAAGCTATCCGAGAAACCCATCACACAATAGAGACATTTCTTCCTCCTAAAATATAAAGAGTATGTATTAAAACTGCTGTGAAAGTCCAGAGGTTTTGTGCAGAATATGCATTATTCAAACTGCATTAAAATACTCTGTATTCATCTTTACTTATGTCTATAAAAGTCCTAATGAAATCACGGTTGAACAGTCATCTGCCATTTTGATTTTATGGGCACAGCCTTTGCGGGGAAAAAAGTGAAAGTCGATAACAGTGTCATCTTAGATGATGAGGTTTTAATGACAGGGAGCTATTCAGTCACCTTTTCACAACCCCAAGAGATAAAGGACCACCAACTGTGAGGAAGGACAGTGAAGGAATTAATTTAACATTTTCTGTGTGTTCATATGCGAGTGGAGTGAAAGTGTGAGCAAGTCGCGGTAAGAAGTCAGTAAGACAAGAAGGAGGAGGTGTGTGAAGGGGAATTTTAAAAAAAGGTGGAAAAAACATGAAGACAATTGAACTCCTTGGTACATTTCCACTATTTACACAAAGAAAATGCTACAAAAAGAACTAAATCAGCAAGAGAGCAATAATAAAAGAAACCGGAAAGTGCTGCAGGTAGAGAAAAATGTGGGAAAGAGATGAGAAAATGATGTACATGAGGGAGAGAAAAGAAGCAGATGGAAGGCCAGAAGCCTTGCATAGATGACTCAGTATAAATGAAGGAGGTGGGATGGGTGGGAACATTCACCAATCTGCACCTTTACATGCTTTGCAAATAATTGCTTTGAACAAAAACAGATGTTTGCTGTTTGCCTCAAGTCTTCCCACATTCTCTGACACCTCTGACAGTCCATAATCGATTAGGGAGCTTCTGCCTGATTCATCAAGTTCACATTGAGCATCTTGACCTGCCAGCATCAATTTGAGGGGCTCAAGAGGACTGAAGCAATTAATTTGAGGTTTTTATGCAAATACAGGTTTTGTCAAGTCAATACCATACATAACCATTTAAGCCAATTGATCATTTTCAATTTAAATTGATAAGCTCGTGTAAAATTTATCAATATATCATATGCACTTGTGGGAAAGAGTGATAGAAAAGGAAAGGACTGCTGCAGGGATGCCACCTTGATGCTTTGGATCTACATTGCTTCTCATCTAACAGCAATTTGAAAAGGCTCTACATCCCCTGTGATCCTGAATTGGATTAAGTGCATGGATGGATGAATGGGTGCTCCTTTTTTTCCAAATCAGCCTCACTAATAAGTTTTATTAAGGCTACACAGCTGTTACATCACAATCCCTTGGGTTTCGTTTGCATTGTGTGGAGATGCTCTTACTTTAAGGTTTAACTGGATTGTGGAAAGAGTACGTTTTTTAAAGAAAATAGAGAAAAAAATAAAAAGTTGAACAAAGTAAGAAACCAAAAAAAGTCCTTTGGCCTTTGGCACAAGTACTTGCTGCTCTTGTCGACTTCTGAATCTCTTAACTGGAGCTTCCACTCTAGCTTTATACGATAAACCCCTCCTATCAGACAAACTATCATTAATTGACCTTCACTGTACAATTAAATGCAATGATATTATGCTAAGCATAGACGTGCACAGCTACTTAAAAATATTAGTTCAGGTACTTTAAAAATATTTAATTAACTCCTTTTTCAAAAATAATGTTACATAATTGGGAAAATGGTACAGACACGTGGTAACACCAAAACTCAATAAATATTTTTACATTGAAGTTTTGTACTTACAATACTGTTTTTTGTTACTGAATGTGGACACTTGCTAGTTTGCACCACATAGCCAGTCTAAGCTGATATATTACCTTGGTTTCCCATAAGCATACAAGTGCTAACAGTCGCATCTGAAGTGGAGTGTAGTCCCAGAAGCACAATATAATCTAATTTACACAAAACAATTAGCTGGCCTGATGGAAGCATTAAATAGAAATGCAAATGTTCTACTCCATGACATTGACTATAAAACTCAGCTGTGAGTTTTACTTTTGGTTCTTTATTTTCTTTGCTCTTCAATTAAACCTTTTAGGTGTTTGCCAATGAGTCATTCCACAAATTTCTTTCCAAAAGACAACAGTTTCCCACTACCCTTCTAGTTTTTAAGTATGCATCGGACAGTTTTTATTTCTTTCAGCTGTTTTTTGCCTGATGCATATAGAGAGACCCTTTAGAAACAGATTGACATCTTTTCCACCACATTGTGTTTTAAGAAATGAGTACCTCCCCACTGCATCAATTAGTGCTGATAGTGTGTTGCTAGTTAAAAGGTAATCATCAATGAGTAATTATCGAGTGGGAGACTATCAGCTACTTGTTTTGTTTAAATCCAGGTGGTGACTTTTTTGCAGTGTGTGTTCATGATTTGTCCTGAACTCTAGGACACATGCTAACTTTGCATTTATAAAGCAGTTTCAGCAGAGGTAATGCATAATGCTGGGAGGTGTCCTTACACGCAAACACACACAATATAAACAAACACAAAAAAAGAAGAAAAAAACATGCAAAAAACCCAGTCAATAGAGGAGTCTTGCAGTATAATACTGGACTGCTGCTAAGAAGGGGCTCCAAAACATTTCAGGCTTCAAAACACTCTTATTTCTAAAAGTTGTTAGTGATTTAAAATTTTAATTTGTATGTACCTATACTGTCCTTATGAAACTAACTATACTGCTTATAAAGTGTATATTCATGTGTATAAAGCTTTAAAATGTTATTTTCCAGATTTATCTGCTTGGAAAAAATTATCACCATCACAAAAATAAAAGCATGAACATCAGCTGAATTCCTGGAGCAGAGAATGTTTTTTAGGGAGATGTAAATGTGCCAGCTTTCAGCTGAAACTTTGATGACTAAACTAACACAAATAATTGCCACAAGTCCTACCAAAAAAAAATCAGGTGCAAAACTTCTAACTGCATCTTTGTTAGGCATGCACACGGGGCAGAATTAGTTTATTTCTATAGTACTCTCAACCAACGCTCAAGTTAACAAAATGTTTTCATGTAATAAAATTAAATAAATTTTAAAAACCCTAATGCTGTGCTTGATGCAAATTTGATATTTGATTTAAACAATGTAAAATAACATAGCGAGAGAAATAAAGAATATGGACCGGTTGGGATGTGACATAGCAAGCATCAATCTCATGAGGACATTTATCATTATGCTTGTTACCAGGAGCTACTAAGGCTGTAGACTTTACTTGAAGTGTAATTTTTTCTTAAACTGTTCTTGTTTTACTTTCCCAGAGGAGAATATCTTTACTGACGAGTGATATGTCTTACCCATCAATATAAGGAGGCCTTCGGGGACTTAGTGGTGTATTCTGCTGCTGTGGTCACACACCACAATATTTATGTTGCTGTAAAATAAATACACATCCCAGCTGTGTTGCAAAAACACTAATGTCTTTCTACCCATTCTATCCATCTTTGCTCTCCTTTTTATTCCCCATTACATACAGATGCCTCTAAAGTATTAGTACAACAAAGCGTGAATAGCTTGGATTCATCTACTATGACCTGAAGTGTATCTTGATGTAGAAAAAAGAGGTTTTAATTTTCTAAATGGCTTTAAGAGCAAATGTTAGTGGACATACATTGCAGGGCTTTTGAAAGAGCCAAGTTAAATTTAGTCATGCTGCTTAATTGTGTGCTTCCAGCAGTGTTCAACAAAAGAAAGCTTCATTATATGTCAATACTCCTTTGATGTGTTTTTTAAAATATTTCTTTTATCTTTTCACTTTTTGCTATGATTCATTAATGATGCAGAGCCTCTAGTGGTTAAAAGCTTTGTGGGAAAAGATTTTTGTCATGTGGCAATGACAGGTACTCCATATCAAATAAAATAATAAAAAATAGAGGTACAAAGAAGTGATCCTTACAATAAATACAAAAAGAGAGAACTCAAGCTTAATCCCCTTAAAAAAGAATTAGTCTGTTAAATAGGTAATAACTGAACATACACACAATACAAGTTTATAAATGTTTGCATGGTTAATAGTATAAGCCAGTGGGCTTCTTAATGTTAACCCATATCATATTGGAAAAATGAGAGCAAACTATTTTGGTTGTGCATCATCCTGAAAAGTAACTCATTATGACGCCTAAGTGGATGATAAGATAAACACTACCAGTCATATGTTTGGACACACTTTCTTATTAAATCCAATGGGAAAATGTGTCATTTAAATAATCAAATAAGATACTTGATCAACAACAGTGAAGTGAGCTGGCAAATCAGTCTCAAGAATAAGGAAAAGTAACTTTAACCCCTTGATCTGTTGTGTGATAATAAATACTACATGGCATGTACAGAAACTTCCTTGAAAATGGCAACTTTAAAAACTTTCCATAACACATACAACGTGGACTGCCAAAAGTGAGCTAACAGAAATTATCGAATGACAGTGATTGTGAAATAATATGTAATTGTAACAATATTTGAATGTCTGACTCCCAGTTAACGTTTGTAGCAACATAAAAGTTTACAACGTGTAAGATATTACAATTAATGTATTGCATTGCCTATATTATCAAAGCCCAGATGAAGACACTGAACTTTGGATGGAGGGAGCTGATAAATGGCTCGTCTTGCTCTCATGAAAGGTCAGAGCTCTCATTATTTTCAACACTGGATCTTTGTCATGGCTCAGTGACACTGACCTTGCACAAATTTCCTACTCTCTGTCTGTCTATAACCAGGTGTGTATGGGTTTTCATGTGCCCATGCTTACTGCTGTTAATGCACAAACCAAAACCTTTGTCTACACTTCCATACACGTGCAAACAATCGAGAACCCAAGTACGCATTAACAAAACAGAGCACATCTAAAGTCACAGGAGTGTCCTTGGTCTAAATTAGTAATGATCCTGGAGGGGTGGACCACATTTAGATTGCCTTTGGGAGATCCAGTCTAGGTTGATTTTTACTTCACCAACATTTTGTATTTCAATTTTGTTCCCCCTGAAAATTTCTTTTGAATCAAAAATTTAAACATACTCTACTTGGCAGCTGTTCTACTATCTATCACAAGTTCTCCCTGCTGGAAAAAGGATTATCATCATGGAGTATATTGTCAGTTTAATAATCAGATCCACCAGATTGTTGTTGTTTAGTGAACCATTATGTTAAACCTCTCTCAAAAAGCACAAATCTATTTTTCAAAATACAGATGGGCCACGTGGCCATCCTTATCCACTTCAACAAAGTGGCCAGAGAAGAGTGAAATATACTCTACAAGCTTTACAGTGAAAGATTTACATTTTACAGCGGTTTTCCATATTGGAGACAAAAAAATATATATTTTCTGTGCTCTGAAGGAAGTCCCGATGCCCATGTGGGTTCCAAGATAATTTCAGGAGGAAATGTGATATTTATTAGGAATGTAAAAATTCATGCATTAATGGAAAGAAGATTTATGGGTAGAATTAACAGGTTAATTTGTTAATTATTCAATTACAATTGTATTACTCATAGCATATTGTAGCAGACTCCAAGATACCAGATTTAAACAAGACATTAACTTGTGGAATTTATGACTCTTAGATAACAGGTCGGCACCAGAGGATCACAGAAAAAAAACACATTGGAATTTTTCTGACCAGAGTAACTCTCTTTCTCATTTCAAAACTACTTACTGGAATAAATAATGACATGTGAACTCTTGAACTTAACGATATTCTCTTTAAACCTGGCACTTGGTGGTTAGAGCAGACCCCCGCTGGTTTTATTAGAAAGTGTTTGGACCTCATGAGAAAGTTTTCCTTCTCTTACAGATGTGAGCCCAAACCAACATTTTATTTTATAATGTCACAACTACTGCAGTTGTTCACCAACTTGCAAGACTTTGCATTTGATGACCAAATCATAGTTACATTCCAATAGTTAATTTGTTTATTAATCTTTTTTAATTATTATTTTTATTTATGTGCATTTATTTTCTCTTGCATCAGTCATTTGAATGATTTGATTTATGCTTTATGTTAATATGTGTTTCACTTTGAAAATTAATGTATAACTTGCATTTATTTGAATCTGACTAGAACACTGGGACTCTGATATGCAAATGAGAACCTGAGCTGTAGACCTAGGTACACTCAAGCATGCCTATTGGTTTTATGAAGACAACCTGACCTCCTTGGAAGGACCCGCACATTTTCTTAACTGTTAAACAACAACTCTCAGTAGTTTGAGACAGTTTACAGTTGTAGTTGCAGAAGAGCAGAGGAAGAATGCTGAGAGGACAGAGAATGGACTCAGAGCTAAATGCTTATAGTTAAGCACAATGCCTGGCCATGCTTGAATTTTGCAAAGCACATGGTCAGATACAGTAGTTTTCATCTGAGCATGCAACTTGTGTAGTTTCTTTTATCATGTGCAAACTCAGAGAAGTTTTCTTTCACAGACACTATGATGACTCCTTTGGGCCTAAACTTCTTTTATACTTGATCACTATGACTCCATTACCAAGCCAGCAGATGAGAGGCTGAAGCCTCTCTAACTTCCTTTGACAGATGCCTTTTCCAGATCCTTTCGGTGACAGAACGAATCATACACTATTCTCAGCACCCTACAACGGATCCCGGACAAATCCAGCTCCTCTCATGGAGATGATTTGGGGTGTGATATTCTTTCTTCCTTTCAGGCCTTATCTTAATGATGAGTAACCAGTGATGTTATATCTGGTTTTTCATTTTCGTTTTCATTTTAATTCTTCACAGTTACTTTTCTTTACCATAGAAATTCCAGCTGATCATTGTAGTTACACATGTTTAGTCTGTGTTGTTTGTCTTGTTTGTTTTAGGTTTTTCACATTGTTTTAATCTTGATTTCCGTATTAACTTCATGTTATTCTTTAGATTAGATGATTAAATATTCTATTTATTTACCTGGACCGATGTCTGTCTGTGATTTCCTTTGGGTGATGACCTTTGGTAATTCAAACGAGAACTTATGAAGTAGCATCTGAGATGGATTATGTAAACTGATTGACTAACTGAATAATTAAATTCATTAATTATTTTATTGATTGAGTAATTCACCGTATTGATGACATCATAGGTTTCCTTTTATGCCTATGGCTTACAGTAAGCTAGAAATGAAAAGTTATTAAATAAAAATATTAATTAATATATGACATTAAAACAAAAAAATAATAATTTGGCGTAATCTCAGTAAGACGTATTTGGTTTATGAGTGCCATGCATGGTCTTCAAACATACATACATATACTGTAAACATAACAATATACAATATAATACAACACAACAACAGGCAAAGAATAAAACAGAATCTTCCAAATATACAGCACAATAATAATAATAAAACAATGTTTTCTGTCATAATACCTGTGCCTCTTTAATAAAGCTGAACATTTGAAGAACCAACTTAATATATCATACTCACATCCAAAAATGAATTATCTTTTTTATAATAAGTCATTCATGCAGGAAAACAAGACTTTCTTAGATAGTTTACTTCTTTCCAGACTTTCAAAGAACTGAATCAGAGCTCAGAAACACAGGAAGGAGCAATAGTGAATCTCAGGGTTTAACTAAATAAAGTCTAATGGAAGAATTATGTGAATTGTGGCTGTGATATAAATTTGCTAGATGACCATTATTTTTGTGTGGCATCTTAACGACCTGAATCAGTTCAACTTATGACTCAGGAAATAAAATTGACCTTAATTGTTGAATCAATACCAACTTGTAACAATGTAAAAACATATTTGAAGTTAATAAATAGTAAAACATTGTCCTGCCAATTTGTTTGGTCTGTGCGTTATGTTTTTACTAGATCCATTTGAATTTATTTGTGATTAGTTTCCATAAGAGGCAGGATGAAATTACCTCCTAGGTATATTTAAAGAGTGAAATGTTGTTTATAGCATGACATAACAACATTTTAGGTGTGATTTCTCCAGAACATCTTTTATTCGGACAAACTGTGTGTTGTAAAGATAGACCATGTGAACAGAGAAAATGAAAATGTGTTTTTAAGGAGGATTTCTGCACCCTAAGTATGTGGTGAGCGTTATAGTTCTCTGCAATAAGTGATTTCAATAAAGTGACATCAAAGAACGTACTTCCTGCAAAGATAAAAAAAAAATTACACACCAATCCCAGCAGCATGACAGCACAGCTCCAAACCACTTTAAAGCAATTTTCTCTGAAGTTAACTGCCACAGATACTTGTCTTTCAATCACCTCACCCACACATCTAGTCTAATTTAGGGCCAATAATTCCAGTAATGTGGAGCCTTGGTTTCATTATTTTAGCCAGTTTATGAACACAAGGTATCAATCATCCACATTGTCCCGATTTTATCAACTACCCAGAGAAGTGCAGCCTCTGACTTCTGCCGATGATTCAGGATAAAGATCATTTGGGGATTTGTCTGATGAAACTGCTGAAACAAGCAATCTCTACCAACTGATGCTGCATCCCATCATTATGCACAAGGCCAGCACAGTTCATTTCAGCTGAATCTTTAATGTGAAAACCCTAGGTGTTGTTCTGATTTTAGACAAAACATGTCCTTGATGAGTTATGCCCTGGGGAGGTTCTTTTTGGATTTATGGGTCATATCCGGCTGCCTGCAGCGCTTAAAAATGGTAAATCAGCATATAAATGACTGCATTATTGAGAGCGCTAAAAAAACATCAACCCACAAGTCCATTATATTAATTGGACTCGCCCTCGCTATGGCACGCAATGGGCTCCAGTCACTCCAGGGTCGAGTGGTGATAAATGAAAGACCACAGTATGAATACAGGCTTGGCCAATGTTATAGCAGAACATGTGAACAACTGCTCTCTTTTGTTTATACTGACCTTGTAATTTATCAGTGAGATGCAGGGATGCTAGAAAATGTATAGGATTAGCAGAAGGTAGAGGAAAGGAGGAGGGGAGATAAGGAAAAGAGGACTCGGGTAAACACCAACACACCAATGTGCATCAGATATTATATAAATCTTACTAAGTAAATACATAGATTCATAAATAAAATGTATTTATTTACTTTGCTAAATTCTAACATAATGCAACATTTGGGATATAAAGCCTTTTTTAAAAAAAAAAAATACTGGGTATTACTTACCCTGCTTCCTGTTTGTGGGAGTTTATTGTACTGCATCATATGATAAAAATATTTCCCAAGAATTAGGTGAGGTTTCAAACTGAAATATCATGTTTAACTAGAATAAATTAAGCAGAAAATTCATAAGTATAGCTGTAACATATAGGACAAGGCAATAAAACTCTGATAAAGACAAAAGCAACAGTGTGCTAGTGATGGTTAGTTTTCTTAGCAACAAGCATTTACATGTTAAGACCACCATGTTTAAAAATCCAGGGGCAGAGTCACATTTTTATCTAATGACTTAAGCAGACAAGAACATAAGCTCAGTGTTCTTCTCATTTTCTTTCTGTTTGATGTGTTAAGGCAGCAGTCATGTCTGTGAACATTGCTCTTTATAGAGCTGCGTTCACAAGAGCCACAACTGCTGCATTTTGAAGTATTTGCAGCTATATTTAATATTGTCAGTTTGTAGTAAAGAAAAACATAATTAAAACTGTTTTACTGGGTCTGCATGGTGGTGCAGTGGTTAGAACTGCTGCTTCACAGCAAGAAGGTCACTGGATCAAGCTTTGGTTTTAGGTTTTCGTAGTTTTAGGCATGAAGAATATGGACTCATTCATTTGGTGTTAAATTCTGATACTAATAGATAAAATCTGTTTGGTTCCACTGTAAAGGCAGCTACACCTCTCCATAACTGTTTCCTTAAGCATTCATCCAAAAGTGGCATGCCTCAAACTGAAAAAAAGACTGGAGTGGACAGACTGGAACCCAGCTGATTACCAATAAGCGACATTAAGAGACATGAAATAACTCAATTTCCAAGTATTGTTACTACATTAGATTCCAAGACTTGTAATGTAAGTGTGTGAAAGTATTAATGCATCTGCAGGGAGTAAGAAACTGTTTAATTGCTGAATTTGATTCATGAATGCAGAAGACTTGACAAGAGAAAGACCTGCAGGGAATATTACCAAAGATAAACAGACAACGTCCACATGGCAGGATGAAAGAGAAGAAGATGAGCACAGCACAGCATGACACAGCACCAATTATTGAGACAAGGTCATTTTACACGGCACCTGTCATTTCCTAATAGCTTTCTTGCATAAAAAATAAATGATAAAATGAAATATCTCTGATGAACACATCACACAATTCATCTTTAACATAAAAAGCATAGGCATAAAAATATGCTCATGGAGAACTTGGGTTGAACCAGAGTTGTTGTAGCCTTTGCTAGATGTAATCTTAGATTTTTGCCTACTACTTCATTCAACTAAAGGAGGTAGTCAAACAAATCAGTTAGTCTCTACTTGCACTAAATTGTTTCCTACAGTATATAACATGGATCAAGGGTATAAACTCCAGTCCTTGAAGGCCCGTATCCGGCAGGTTTTTGTTGTCTTCATGATTCAGACATGCCTAACTGATATACATTAAAAGGTTGACAATTACCTGTTGGATCCATTTGATTTGCATCAGGTGTGTTAGTGCAGCAAAACAACAAAACCAGTCGAATATCGAACCTTGGGGACTGCAGTGTGACACACCCGACATAGAGTGTGTACACAATTTTTTTTAAAAAAGGTCTCATTCTGTAATTACACAAGTGAAAACACTAATTCTACAAAAAATCTTGCACTCCTCAGAGGCCGTGCATGTTTTTTCCTTTCTAGTAAAACGACTTTCATCAATGTTAATTTTAGTATTTAAATATCTGCTTTTTTTGTATTTAGATATTTTAAATGCATTTTGTCTATCATTTAGTTTATTTGTTTTGTTTTTTTTTATTTCCACACCTATTAATAAAAATAATATTAAATACTTTAATGTTTATTCTGTAATTCCTGCAGTTTATTTCAGCTATCTTGACATTATGATAAAAAGAAAGTAGTTCACACTATAATACAAAATGAATAAGCTTTGCTTTTCTCAAAGTTGCATGGACAAAATGTAATATTACACTTTTTATTCCTGGATATTTAGCACTACTTCCGTGTCTATCTCTAGATAGGAAAAAATTAAAAATGCAACAAAAGCCCTGAAGGTTTTTCAACTGAATGTCCACAAAATACATTAAAACTAAGTTCAGTAAATTAAAACAGAACAGCAAATAATTTGCATATACAATTATTTGCTTACTTTCACAATTACAAATATTAATTAGGAGGTTAAGTCTGTTACCTCAGCCTTAGAAAAGAGTAAAAACAAATATCAAAAGAAAAAGTTATTGAAAAATGCAACATTTTTACTTTTCCACAATATTTATACTTGCAAAGTTTTACAGCTTTCCTTGACAGAAAGCAATAATTATTCAAAAAAGCCATAAACAGAGAGAGATACAGGTTTATTTAGAAAACACGTGAGATTTATTTCAGCCCCACTAAAACATGGAAATATGCCACAGGTTTATAGCACAGTCATAATTCAGCCATGGGGATATATATCCATGCTCAATCTGATGCATTAGAGGAATTTATAATCAGCAAAGCACTACCAGCCACTAATAAATATGCAGCTCTCTGACTGGGACTCTGCAGTTCAACACTGAGATTTGATAAAACAGCAATACTCACAAAGCTGAGTTACTGAATTATGTACATGTGCAAAATGTCATCTGTTGATTAATGATTATGCTTGATACAGAAAAAAATCTCACAACGCTCCTAGTACAAATTGTTAATCTTTTCTTCCATTTACTCTGACTTACAGTGTGTTTATTTAGTTTCTCTGCCATGGAGAATTAAGAAAGTTCCTCCTGAGGAAATTTGGTGTTTAATCATGCTAATAAATGTCTGATAAAAAAAAACTGTTTGATTCCACTGTCAAGACAGCTACACTTAAAATAAATCACTTCAATGAAACTGAATTTTCATTGTTGTCTATTTACGTTAATCTAACTAATTATGACGGACATTTTCAAAATGTCTCACAATAACTGAAAAGGCACTTCAAATACATTTCAAACATTTTAATTATATGTTCTTAACAAAGATACCAACATTCATCCTTCCCACAAATTTAATGTCATACCTGCTTGTGCGATGTACTGTGGGGCATATTACAAGTATATAACATGCTTTAAAGATCAAAGCATTTAAATTACAGTGAATTGGTACAATACAAACTTTCTGTATTGACAAACTGTCAAGGCATTTGCAGCAATCAGGCAATTTACAATTCACAGCCTCACTGAGCTGCACTTGAACAGCTCAAAGAGTGAAACAGTGTTGTGTGCTGTTCAAATTGGGCCCAGCTGAAAAGTTCAGTCCATTTCTGCGCAGCCTTGAGTACCGGTACACATTCTTACAGTCTATTAAGTGCGTAGTGTTATTTTGAACTAGCAGCTCTCACAGGAGATTCAGACCTAATTTGGCTGCATGTCCTTCTGTAGATATTTACATTAATTACTTCTCCTCTTGCCATAAATAAGCCCAGTCTATGCTGATTTTTTTGGGTTTATGAAGCCACTTGTGTCTTCATTTTAGTGTCTATATCAATGCACCCACAACAGTCCATTTATTCTTCCCTCTAGCAAGCCGAATTAATGGAGCAGTCCCATCTGGCCTGGACACATGGGCCGTACTCTTTGACCTGTCAGGGGATGAATGTGTTCCTGAGATAGAGCTTGTGTCTGTGTGTGTGTGTTTGAACTATACAGAGGCTCTGAGTGGCCAGCCAGGAGAAGAAGTGAAAACATGCACCAGTTTCTGTTTCCAAGATAGTCTGCAGAGAGAGATTTTACAACAAGGGGGTGATACAATGAGGAGCAAAGAGATGGCAGGCACACAATAAGAGGAAAAGAAAAAAGGGTAGACATGGTAACAGCAAGAGAGGATGGTGGTGGAGGGATTCAGTTCAATTCAGCTTTATTTCCACTTCACAACAATGTCATCTCAGGAAACTTTACAGACACATCAATTTGAGCCAATTCATAATAAATAAGATGAGTTAGCCTGATACTGAGCTTTCTTCCATCGCTCTGTTTTGTGCTTTGTAGATCATAACAACATGATCAAGGTCTAACTTTATTATGGTTGCAGCTTTTGGCTACAGTTGAAAAGACTGATCAATTTGGCCTCTCCCACTGACGTAGCCCTGCCGTGCTGCCCATGACTCCGCAAAACATTCAGCTGCTTGGCAGCACAAAAGAGGCTGGCGGGCACCGAAAGAAACAAATTGTAGCCATCCAAAATGGGGACTGTAGCCCAATGAATGAGCTTATTTTCTGTCTTCTCGCATCATCTCGTCAGGCCATTATAGCACAAAGCAGCAGTGTCATAATGTAGCCACCAACATAGAAAAACAATCACCAAGATCTTTTTGTAGCATCCATCACTTCACAGAATAGTCTTTGTAACAGGAAGAGGTCTCTAATAATGACTGCTATCCATTTATATTCAAGGTAGATGTTTTCCACAGCATTAGTTGTCTGTATTTTTTGGAGTGTGGGCTTACTTGGAGAAAGCAGAGTTGCTGAGTTCATAAAACCTGATAGAATGAGAATGTTCAGCTTATTCCTCATATCAGGCAAACAGCAGCAGACAGAAATAGCCTGATGGCACCACCAGTTTAATAGATTTTTACAGTCATTCTGAGAAAGCTCTTAGTTAAATGTTGCTTGGGCATTATTGTGATTCCCAGCCAAAGCCAAACATATATTCTTTATCACTCACAACAAACTCACTGAACTCCGTCACAAAGCTGCAGGCTTAAAGATTTAAACTTGTTTTTCTTTGATAAATGGTAATAAAACTCCAAACACACACTCAAAGTTGCACACACACATACAAATTTGTAATACATACACACATTCTCATATCGGGCCTTGCCATCGGGCAGACTTACAAAATGGAGCTGCTCAGGTGGAATGATTTACCTGTTAAACACGATGATACGCTTTTCAGAGCGACCATTTCTCACAAGTGGCTGACACCATTACCCAGCGAGTCATAAAGAGACATGCTACTACTCTCACAGCAAACATAGCTCATTTCTGTGACTGCAACCAGCTGTACTCCACCATGTTTTTTCTAACATGGTCGAACAAAATTCATCTAATAAATAATTGTTTTGAGCTAAAACATAAAAGTTCTATTATTTTTTTTCCCATTAATGTTATGGAAGTCGAGACAGAGTTAGCGTCTCATAAAGTTTAGAAAATTACAAACTTCTGACTTTTCAAACCTCCCTTTCAACCTTTTAGTGAATTGTATCTACCTGTATCTAACCATGTATATCTACTGTAACTACCTAGATCTACATGTAGGGAGGGATGACAAAACAGATAAGCAAACAAATTTGAGCCACTAATTTTTAAGCCAATGATTTTTGTGGGATATATCGTTGTTCACAGTTCATAGGTTTGGCTCATCAAATGTAATCTCCATTCAACATGTTCAATATTATTCATTCAGGCCCCTTAGACAATCCAGCTGCTCACAGCAGGGTGCAATATACTGGCAGGAGAAAAATACATGGAATCCCATAACCAAGTAGCCGGCACAGTGTACAGAGACATGTGTGCAGAATAAGGACTGGAAACACCTAGGTGTCAATGGGAGTCACTTACCAAGGTGGTTGAGAAGGAGAGTGATAAGATCCTGTAGAACTGAAACAGCAGACTAAATGATAGTGGCCAAAGAAGTGGACATAGTGATCATGGATGGTGATCATTATAGCCACCCACAATGATATCTATATGTGGAAAATAGAATGCAAGAAACTACAGAAATACCAAAAATTAAAGGAAAAACTGGAGAAAGAAAGGCAGAAAGGTTTCATTATGAACAACGCAGTTCCAGGAACAGTTAAGATACTGCATAGAACACTCTGTTTAGTAGTGTATATTTTTTTTTACTACAAACCAAAGCAACAATCCACTGAAAACAATTACAAAGATGTGAAATGGAAAAAGCCAATCATATCTTTAAGTGCATCAAGTATAACCTGTATTATTCACACCCGAATACGATGAAGAGTAACGTACTTTAGCCACAAATATTTCAAAAGTTGCGTAGCTCCTATTGATATTCAAACACAATGGCATATCTTATTCACAAGTCTCACTTACCCAAATTTAAAATCACTGCATTAAATCAGTAGGCAGCTTACATCTTTCTCTGGAGTCGATACAGAACTTTGTGCAACAGCAGGCAGACTTGTTCAGTCAGCTGTATTCAACTCTCCTGCCTCTCAGTGTGCTTCAACCTCTTCACTTAACCCTCCTCTTCTGACTCAGTTTATGACCACTGGGAAACTTAAATTGTATTTCCTTCAAGCTGCAGTAATGGCACCAGTAGGTGGTGGACTCTCTTCCTAGCCTCTATCCCAGCCTGAGGGAAGACAGGAAGCCAGAGAGAGAAGAGATCTGGGCACACAGTTGGTGTCACTGCGCTTTAGGAAAAGGCCAGTTGGATCTGCTGAGATGACTTGGCAGTGGTTGATTTGTTGCATGATTTGGCCATTTTTTCTCTAACAAAGCCTAATTTATATTCATGGATGTGTTGTTTTTAATCCTATTCTCTGCCTTCAAAACCTGCGTTTTGGTCATTTTTAAGCTGGTTGGTCTTTTCTGGATGCCTTGTTATTATGGACAAATGAACAAATAAAGCTGATTTCTTCTTTGGATGGTAATTAAAGTATGTTCATCCGATTATGTTTCATTACATAAAACATAAAAAATGGACATATAGACCTGCTTGTATGGTTCTCTTTCTTGTTATCAGTCACAAACTTTATTAAAATAGCACCTACTTAGAGCCATGTCCTGGCATGATGAAAAGGGTTTTCCTCAAGGCCTATAGATTGTTATGGACAACAGCTCGACCGTGTCACTCTAATTAAACTCTAGCATTGCATAAAATAAGCTGATGTTTGAAGAGCTAGTAAAAACAGACAGTGAAACATAGATGCAGAAGCATTTAGTGAACAACAAGCTATAAGACAAACTCAACAAAAGAAAAAACTGAGTAACTTTCATAAGTTTAAATGGTTTAAAATTAAGAAAATATTGTATTTTTAGGCTGTGTTAATTAACATGGCAATCTGTAAACAATAGGAAATAATATTGACAATTGAACAACACACACACACACACACACACACACACACACATATATCTGCTACATACATCACTGGCTAGCTTACACCTACCGACTGGGCCATCTGTGCTGCGGCAGCTCACCTTTAATAATGATATAGATCTAAAGAATCCTTTCATGTTTCTCACTTTCAGTGATGGCTGAGGGACAGTGAGACACGATCGTTTTCATTTTAACCAGAAATAAAAGCAAGTTAGACATGTTGTGAATTTAATAAAAACAAAAGGTTCAAAATCTATTGAATATGTATGATGTATGATACGAGATGGATCACAAAATGAATTGCTATATTATATGTAAAGTGTTTTTTAATATTATGTTTTACACATATTTTTCACATTTAGTTGTGAAATGTAGGGGATGATATTACAGTTTCAGGGTCTTTTACCTAATAGTCACACTTAGAGCAAATGAAGACATACTATTGCATTTCAACTAATTACTACATGACATGAACTTCACACTGTCAGTAAGTACTGCCCAAAAGAGACATTTGATTTAAAATATTCTGGGTACATTACCAAAAAAAAACTTAATGTTCATCTGATGAGCGATTCAGCCCTGCAACAAACAACTCAGTTTTATTATTTACTTAAGTCACTGCTCTTTTCATAAACAACCTTGATGTTTTAAAGCTTTCACTTTATCAAGATGAATCTACTTTGAGTATTTTGTTTTGGTTTCTTCCTTTTAATTTTTTAATTGCTTTGATTATTGCAAGTAAAAAAAAACAAGTGTGGCATATAAAGTCTGCCTTGCATAAATAAAGTAGTTTTTTTTTTTTTTTTATTGCAAAGATCCCAGTTATATTGAAGCTATCATGATGAACTTTACTATGCTGACAATACTGCAGCTGTAGAATGCTGGCAAACTAAAACCCACCTAAAGCATTCAGTTAATTTGTTCTAAAATTATTACATATCGTGTTGAATTTTGTTACAAATAACTCATAACTGAAACTAAATGTAATACATGGATGACTTTGATTACAGTAAAAATGCAGATTTTATTTTCATACCAATACAGAGTTTTACAATCTGACTGATTGTGTTTTTAATGTAAACCTAGTTATACATATGTACATATACGGTTATAGATAGTAATTTTATAATGCAAACTGTGAAAGGCATGTTTAGATGCATTAAATTGCTACCAGTAGAATCCGGATCAAATCCCATCAAGAGGCCAGTAAAGATTGACACCAATGCTGGTGATGACGAATGTCTGGATCGACCCGTCACTCTCACTCATTTTCTCTCTAACACACATGATTTTCAACCTCCAGCACCCTTCATCTGGGCTCCAACCCATGTTCCCATGGCAACAATATCAATAGGGGACCATCCAGGGTCAGAAAGTCTCTTTCCCTCTGCCTCTCTCCCTGCTTTGAACAAGTCCTGACATTTGGAGCTCTGTCTCACTGGATACCTGTTCATCCCAGAACAGCTCTGCATATTTGCTTTTTCCAGTTCCCGGCTTACTTTTGTTTCTTCTATCATCTCTGTACCCAGTATGTGACCAAACCTCCCACCCACTCCTCAAACACACACATTCACTGTACTGACTCCTATTTATGAGAAAGTTACAATTAAAATGGAGGTTACAGTTGACAAACTCATAATATATTCTAATAAAGGTTAGCATTCTGCAACATTCACTCTGCATGTTTACTAAGCATTGAAGATGCTTTTTATTCTCAAAAATTTGAATGTACAATTTCATTATGGTAATCATTTTAACCCAAATAGCACCAATTTTGAAAAATGTCAGTCACAAATTATAGTAAAAGAAAAATTCAGGAACTTAATCAACTGGAACTTGGATATTAAAATAAGTTAATGCATTAGCAGAGAAGGGTGTAATTATGAAATGAATGCAACCACATAATGGGCTTTAGCTTTTTTTTAGACAACAAAGAACCCTTTGAATACAGTCCTTTCAATAAAAATGTATGCCACAAGAGTTTGTAGGCTCTGCTGCTCCTTCTTTATGATTGAGCTAACACTTCTTCATGGAGAATTTTCAATTAATATTCTAATTAAAAGACACATTTTCAGAGCATGCTGAGTTTTTCAAATAACTGTTTCTCTTTCAAATTGATGAGAAGTTGCATTGATCGCAGTGTTTCGAAGAAGGATGAAATAAACTTTAATGTCATGGAAAAATGCAGATGGATCAAACTCCCGCAGGGCTGTTTGCCACAGTCACAACACAAAACATCAATCCCCACCCATCCAATGACAACCAGGACAGAGGAGCCAGTCTCATTTCATGTGATATGCAAACTGCATGCTGTAAATCTGGAGTTGGTTAGGCATGTGTCAATAATAGTGTGACTTTTTCCTCAACAAGGAAATGATACTTTGACCTTAGCTAACCCTGCTTAATCCCACTCCCAGAGGTACTGCTGCGTTACTCTGAGTTGCACAATTTGCTGGAGAGAATGCCAATGACTGTCACACAGCACCATGTCCCTGTGTCGTGGGACCTACTGCCTGGCCAAACCCGGCTGATTAGGTTATTTCTAAATCTGATTGTATCTCCATTTCCACACTGTTTTAGTTCATTAAGGGACATATGTGAGGGTGGTTGTGTTATAAAAAGGAAACACAGGAGGAGTTCTTCTCTCCAGTTTACTCTTGTTATTAAATACATTTCTTCCTATAAACACTCTACAAAAAAAAAAGATCAATTTATAATCTGAACTTACTGTCTTGGTTAAGTGGCAAGCAGAATCCTCGGACAGCAAGTACTCTGGTCGCCATAAAGAGCATTTTACATGCACATTCTCTCATAAAGTTACATTTCCCCAGTGTCACTACAATGACAGTTTATAATTGTGTTCTGCAAATAATCCCCTAACATAAGCAAGGCTTACTGTACATTTTTAATGACAAGAAAAGGTTATGAAAATATTTACTTTGCCAATGAAAACAGATCCTCACCTTACAGACACAGATGTAATGAATAATTACACTCTAATACGAGAAAAGATGGCACAATATTCTCTTGCTGACTTCTGTTTGTTTTGGTGTTGCAAATTATTTTACAGTGATATATATCAGTATGGTTTTGTAATTCATTTCCACTGCTTTTAAAACAGTAGTTTAGATAACTAAATTATTTACACTGCTTGTGTACAAACTGGCAACCTGTCCGGGGTGTACCCTGCCTATTGTCCTAATGTCAGCTGTGATTGGTTATTGGGTCCCCTGCAACCCAATCGTGAAATTGGATGGATGGATCGATGTCTGAAATGTAGAACATGATTGTAGGGTTCTTACTTTGGCTACTGACTATCTAAAAATGTGTGTACCCATTGAAGCAACATTTTATTAACCTTTATATTCATTACAATTAAATTCCTTGCATCTAATAATATGTAACTGCTAAATTACAAAGTACAAAAATGTTACTTTTAAAAGAAAAAAAGCTAAATGTAACTAATTGTAACTATTCAAATACAGTCAATCCAGCCAAGGCAAGACGCATTGCCACAGACCCCATCCACCCGGGCAACGAACCTTTTTAACCGCTTTAATTGGGAAAGCAGTAGAGGAACATTTCATTCTTACTGGCTAGTTGTTGCAGATTTCTCTCCGGGCTGTGTGGTATGCGGGGGACTAGCTATTAACAGCTCATCAGCTAGCTCGTATGTAAATTAATGACATGCAGAATGTAAACAATTTGGCCATCTCCAGTCATGTAGTTTTGACTTTCATAGTTGTTTGTTTGTGACTGAAGCACTGA